>OX637353.1:11231785-11334500 GCA_951799405.1 Agapetus fuscipes | reverse complement strand
AGGGAAGTTTTGCCACATCACTCCCATATTGAAGAGCCTACACTGGTTGAAATTCCCTGAAAGAGTGGCCTACAAGGTGTGCCATACGGTATACAAGGCTCTCAACGGCGTGGCTCCTGAATACTTGGCTGAGCTTTTGTCCCAGCAGTTCAGCACAAGCGACCTGGTGCTTAGATCTGCTGTGTCTGGTGGGGCCAGACTCAACGAACACATCAGATTTTGTGCGACACGCTTTGGCGACCGAGGGTTCCGCAATGGCGCACCCTTGGTGTGGAATAAACTGCCCGTGGAGGTCAGGACGGCGAGTACTGAAGCATCATTTAAGAAAAAATTAAAGACTTACATGTTCAGTCAGTCATTTAGGGACTAAAAACTATGTGTGAGTGGGTGAACTTAAAGTTTTGTGTGAGTGAGTGAGGAATAAAGACAAACCAAACAATAAAAGGGCCCTTGAGGTGTGCTACACACGAAAACGGCGCTTTTTAAAAAAACAAATTATCCAAATATATATATATATCGAATGAGTTTTTTTGTGTTGTCCACACTGAACCAAAGAGTTACCATACGTGAAAAAATACTTAAGATTGCAAGATTTTTGTCAGTTCCAATGGAATTGGTAACATACTACAAGAAAAATTTCGGAGCCAAAAATGGAGACAAACCTTAGCAATCAAAATTTCGTGTTTAAATAAGTAAATATTATTGTGGCTAGTACAGAAAATGAAAGATACGTTACTAAGGTATATGCAAAAATACTCAACTTTAAAAACGTTTGACTATTTTGATCGTATCATGCCATCAAAGGGTCAAAAACGGGTTGCGGACATGTAAAATTTGTATGGGAATGGAAAAAAGGCGTTTTTGTTTTATTTTTTAATTACATCGCCACTTAATGCTTTTTGCAGTTTTTTTTTGTATTTCGATACGCTTTTTATTTACTTTACTCTGATAATTTTAGAATTCAGTAGAGATCACCAGTTTTTATGAAAAAGCTGAAAATCATTAGGGGACACACGCACAAGACAAAAGGTACAAATTTCGACGGCGATACCCATACCTCATTTCTTTTTTCGACGACGAATACAAGATTTTATAGCAGTTCGTAAACACTGTTCAGTAAAAATTAGAGCACCATTTTGAATGTCATTTTGAATAGACCTTAATTGAATTCGCGATGTTTACGTTTTCTTGAATCTTGCCGGTCGACAGTTATGGTACAAATTTAAACGGCGATACCCATGAGTTCAGAGCAGAATCAAGTATGTCCAGTATTGTTGGAAGTAGTTCAAATCAGAACCAAGTATGTCCAGCTACACATTTTTTATGAAAGGTCGTAAGTGCCATGGTTTTTTTCAAAGTCCAGTATGTCCATTTTATTTTTAGTGATTTTAAGTTAATTGATTGATTTTTATTTATAAATCAATACAAACAATGTTACAATTGATAAGATGAAGCAAAACAAATAATAAAACTAGGATATTTTAGGCTATAATTAAGTAAAAACAAAATTCCTCATTATCTCATTTTCATTTATGATGGACATACTGGGTTATGATATTTACCACCTCAAATGTTCTGTGCAACTTTTGCCGCCCTCCCATCACAAAGAGGTGACAATCTGACAACGCCAGGTGCTAGGCCAAAACCAAAACAAACATACATAAGTAGGTACCTACTTTAATTATGAGACTAGCAGACTTAATCATCAGTTGATAAGATTATAAATAATTGGTGAGTATTTTCAATTAATGAAAATATGTTTAATTTCATTGCGATGGTTCACTTTCCCAATGTCACTACTGTTTCAGGGAAGGGGGCCAAAGTTTCTGGGTTTATGTTAATTTAAGATTTGGGTCTTTCTCAATGGTCTTTGTATTATCTTTGGGTGAGTAAGTTCACATGCAACATTCATTGTAAGTGAACATACATGTGTCTGCATTTAATAAATCATGAAACTGTTCCCTGGCTTATAGGTTGGTATGTGGCTGACCACCCATGCTGTAAAAAATGGTTAACTTTGCCATGTCACCCATGTTTCCGGGAAGGACGGCAAGAGTTGCAGGGTGTATATGTCCATTTGAGGTTTGGGTTTTTGATGTTGTAGGTTCACATGCGGCGTGTGTAAGGGCGAACTTGTACTTGTCTGCTTGTGAGAATGCATAATAATGTGAATCCCCAATTTTACATATCCTTGCAATTTCGATTGCATAATATATTTTTGCAACTTATATTATAGAGATTGTACACTATAGATGCTGTTAATTAAAATATCGGATAAAATATGAAACTGGCACATAGGCAGGCTCAGCGAAACGTGCGCTGTGAGAAAGGATTTAGTTTAGGGAATGTAAATCGGTAAAACGTATAAAACAGCGTTGGTGTGTGTGTGTATTATAATAACGTGTTGGTAGGTAGGTAGTGAACATAGCACAGACCACAGAGGCACAGACTGCCTGGGGGGGCAGCTGGGGAGGGCTGGGGCAACTTGCAGCGGGGGGCGCGGGCCCGGGCTCGCCTTATTGACCGGCTTGGTGCCCTCGGCCGCGCTCGGAAGCCTTCGGCAAGACTCGACTAGAAACGGGGGGCGCCAGTGTAGCCGCTTCTTGCAAGCGTCCTGCCAGTTGCGACGTTGCCATTCCGTTCCCACAGCCAGACCCGGAAGAGTCGGACCTACCTATCGTTATAAAGAGCTTTGACTGCTCTTATAAGTAGAGGCGCTAATATCTCAGTTTGACTAAAGGATCATGCGTCTTAATCACCATTTTTGTTCAAGTTTTGGGTCAATGAAGGCAGATATTAGGAAATATAAAATACAAGAATCTGTAAAACTTATAACTTCACTGGTTTATGAAATTTTGTTTAAATCGCCGTGTCTAATTCATGATCAAATTATAAAGTGAAATATTATTACTACGCTCGCTCTGCATGTAGAAAAATCAACAACATTGAACAGCCATTTCCGTTTGTTGTTTGCATGTCGGTACTTCACCCCGCGCGGAGTGAAAAAGTTTGTCGTCGATCTAAAAAACGTTAAATATTTAATAAAAAGGACATAATATTCCATCGCTTTAAGTTTTTCTCGTAGAGAAGGTAATATTACACTTATTATTATATGGTGAAGTTCATTTGAAACATCCGATACGATATTTTATCATATTGTTTTTTTGCAGGTGGGATGCATGTTTTTCTCGACCAGAAGAATTTCAAGCCGCAGGTAAAAGCGATCCAGGAAGTGTCTCAACTTGAACCAATGTACGTGTATTGCAAAAAACGTGTATTGCCGCTTCCACTTCGAAGAAAACTTTATTAGAAATCCGTCGGGAAGATTATATGGACCGCTACTCATAAAATGGCATGTGTATTGTTATTTTATTCATTTGCTGAACGCTGTTTATGTTCTCCGCTGGCAACTTAACTCAAGACCTTTGGATATTGAATCTGTGGCTTCAACCACTAGACTATACACCGGTGAAAAATGTGAAAAAATGTTTTGTGATTTTGTGTTGTGATTTTGGAGAAAAGTGTCAAAATAAATATTTGTTACTACAATAATTGCTAACCAAGGTCCTTACATAGGTAGTTTAGGTTATATTTTATAATTTTCTGTATCTGATCTTGTATGTTATCTGCCAATAAATGAAACACGTAAATATTCACTTTTCGTTTTATTTTGTGTACGAAATAGGAGTAGGTATGGAATAATAATATGAGGTAATATTATAGGAGCATGGCATAGCGCGTATGTATAAGTGCACTAACACACGCACATAGTACACGCACACGTCGTGGTTAATGCTCTTAACACTACGTGGTGCTCGTATCTCGATAAAACCGGAAATACAAAGAAATATTAGGAACTCAGCTCTCTATAAACCTTTACTCTGTGCCCACAGCAAACCCGTGAAGTCGAAGGCGGCATTCTCAACACTTGTGTCCGATCGCCAGTTTAGTAGTTTCCCGCATTATTGAGTAAAGGGAGGTGCGGTGTCCCTCGATAATGCTCGCTAACAAGAAGTTTGTGGTAGCTAGATGACCGCGCATTGTTACGTCTCGTCTGTTCGTGTTCAAAGAAAGTAAACTCAGACGTTCTACCAAAACACGGTTTTGTTCCCTAGGAGTTTTTTTTGCGTTGTTGGATAGGGATGCGATCATTGGTTTGAGTTGTTGATCTCTCGTAATGGCTGGAGAAGGAGGCGGGCGCGGCGCGTGGGGCGCGCGCGAGGACGCCTCGTGGTGGCCGGGGGCAGGGGCAGGGAGCGAGCAGCTGGGGCAGCAGGCGCTGTTGGGGCACCAGCTGGGGCAGCAGCAGCAGCAGGAGGAGCGTCAGGCCCCGGCGGCACACCAGCTCTTCAGCTACAAGATGGCTAGCAGCTTCCAGCAGCCGCCCGCCTCCCCGCCCGCCGCCTACGACTACCGCCTGGGGATGGGCGGCCTGCGCGCCGCCCCCGCTGATCCGCCCCACTGGTGGTACGCCGCGGGAGTAGACGCGCTGCATCAGCCCTTGTCGCTGCATGCTCAGCACTCGCAACCTTCCCCCACGGTATGACAACACTATCCTCCATTTTACATTCATCTCAAAACACTTCTTCTTTATTACACTACGAGATATGACTAGAAGCATCGATCTTAATAAACATTTATACGCTGACAAAACACTCTTAATCAAAAGGTCCATAATGACTAGGTTATGGAAGAGAATATGACAGTGAAAGTACGAAAGTGTACAATGGATATCTAGAAAGACTCGCCAATAAACGACTAACAAAAAGAGTTACGAGTGTACAAAGGGAATGTCAAAGGTTAGCATGAAATGGGAAAACCGAGGAACGATCGGATAAATCAATGAATACCTAAGTGAGATTGGAAATAATTTGAATCTCCAGTGAAAGAGAGGACATTCAAAGAATGATGTAGTTCGAGGAGATGGAAGAAATGTGCAAGGGTATAACAAAGTGGAGACTCATCTGCAGAGTTTCTGACAACCCCTAACGGTTTATACTCTCATTTTCCAATTTGACGTTCAACTAAGAGTTATATGTATTCCTATTCTCCAATATAACTCCTTTTCCATTCGGCGGTTTCGAAAGTACTATTACAACGTCCATTTTCAAGGCAGACCAGTAAAAGCTACTCGAACGCTTTTCGAGCATTAACTTTCTAACTTACATATTTTTATTATATCGATGTCTGCCTATACGACATGCGTTCGTGCTTTAAAATAATATCAAGCACCCGGTTTATTGTCTTTACATAATTCATTTATCCCAATAGGACGGTAAACAAAGGAACCCACCGCGTTTTCTCGATTCTTACCACGATCTGTGCTCTCCATCATGGTATACGTATCTCTAAAACATTGCTATCTAAAGTATAAGACGCAAAAAAATAAAAAATGACAGAGGTTTGTAATTACATATTCTTCCAATTAAACCAATCTAATTTTATATACTCGTACACAGCATTCCAGCATTTGAACCTATTTCGGATTTTGCAGACAAAATAACATTCGTATGAACTTTTTTTGCCCATCGTATATTTTGTAATGTTTCTACCAAAAGATGTTTTCAAAAGAGTTGCTGTTTTTACATTTTTAGTTTAATTTCTTATCATGTCTTTTCTTTTGATTTTAACTTATATAATGAATGAAATCTATCAATATTTGTTTGTTTGTGTTGCAATGTAACCACTAAACATTTTTTTAATTATTCTTAACCTTTTAGACATGAAATTTTTAAGTATAAAAATATGTTTTATATACATTTACTCAAAGCGATAGAGGCGAGGATGCGTTTTTTAAACAAAGGAATATTCTGTCGCAGTTTTGAGTACTGCAATCGAAAATTGTTTCATCTCGCAGCCTGCGAAAAATTCTTACTCTTGCAAATTTTGATGCACGTTTTTCGATCGTCAATTTTTTATCATCCAGCGGCATTGTCCAGCGGTAAACATTGGAAGCTATTTTCACAATACTCGTTTTCAGAACTAATGTGTCAGCCTAACACCCATCATTTAATTGATTTGGAGGGTTAAGCTTCTCTGAGACAGTGGATCTATGTGTTTTTCTGATCGATCCATAGACAATGATAGTTAATGAATTAGAATCTGTAATTAGAAGAAAATTTCAAAATGGTGAATCATTCAGATACCCTCGGATTCTAACCTAAAGCATCCAGAACAGAAACGAACACTCTTTCAACGGAGCTATCGAACCTAACCCAACCTAACTACAGTATTGTTCGAATTAATGTGAACACAAGTGAAATTTTGAAAAAAGCAACATTTATTAGTTATGGAACAAAAAAACAGATACAACCTAACTATGTAGTTAAGTCGAAATAAACGTTCTAAATTGGATTTTGAATATCACAGATATGTTGAAGGGTCCTTAATAATTAATTAATATAAAATATGTATTACCATTTTCGCCAGTGATCCGGCCGTATGATATCCAATTTTTCGTCTTGTCATATTTTGTCCTAATCCCATTGGTAAGTGTCGGAAGAGGTCCGAACATTCATAATATCCTTCGGCCATATGACGTCACCCATTGTGAATTCCCGATAATAAAGGAAATTTTTCTAGCTTCAGCATTCAGTCAATACTTGTAGGTCAAAGATGTAACTAACAATTTCATATTTTTGATAAAATATCACTTAGAAAGAATACACATCAATATTGATATTAATTGTAGGAACTATTTATTGGTGTGAAATTATTTTTAAAGCTGAATTTCTTGCATATTAAAATGTACTCGGTTCTCGACTCTGATAGACGTCATACTGAAATGCATGATTTGAGTAATTATCAAAATTGTTTTGTTTTTATTTAACCCTAGAAAAAATGTAAACTCTTCGAATTATTTAGCAGATTCCACCGATTTCGTAGGTGCATTATCTTATTTTGCATTAAAACTACGTGCTGGCTCATATAATAAGTGTGTTTAGTATTTAACCTCCGAAAGATTTGACAGATAAAAAAGTTTGAATGGTTGAAAGCGAAAGCCTCTGGCTGTTTGATTTGGAAGCAATGACGCCGAATGATGAGGTTCATTTTCGCGCCTTTGACAATGTTTCGACCTCTTTCATCACACACGTTTTGTATTTGTTTACTTTTCGTGTTTGCCGTTTGTGTTTCGTGCTACATTTCTTCTTTATAGTTTTCGTCCATTGACATCGATACCTTGATGTGTCAGTTCGTTGACACAAGGTTACGCATATAATGAGATAGATAATGATGATGACAGTCAGCGTGTAGCAGAATATTGTAATTTTTATTATCCAAACGTAAAAATTATAAGGACCTGTGTTGTGAATTTATGTAGCTAACTGTATTCACATGTATACACATTAAAAATCCCACTCAAAATATTAAATAAATGCTGCAATTTTGGAGTCCATTGTGGAAATTGCAAATATGTTTTTGCTGGTCCGGTAGATAGTTCAGTTGGTAGAATGCTTGCGTTCAAAGCTAGATGCCTCGGGATCGATCCAATCTAAAGGTGTAAGAAATGATTTCCCGTTTTGGGGCTTATTTCAAACCCGAAATCTAAATACCATCAAGGCTTGGTCATACTTCACAGGAAATGAGAACCAGCCCCCTTGGGAGATAAGAAACTTCCATTACCATCCATCTTTTCCAATATTTGCGATCTCTTTCAATAAATATTCATAGCAGAAACAAAAACTCCGATGGGCTTTTTTATATCTATAATCTTCTGAAGATTCATATTTTCTTGGCTTGACAAGATGATATTTTTTTGGTTACCATTCACCGGTTTCAGTGAAAAGCGGCAGGTGTTGCAAATCTTATGTTCATGTGAGATTTGGTTTATTTTGTATGTACCTATACATGCAGCATAAGTAAGCGTAAACTTACACCTGTCTGCCTTTGGGTATGCATTAAATATGAGCCTTAAATGTCAATATATTATGTTTGTAACTTCGATTTTAGACCATAAATAGTCATTTAAAATACATTGATTTGAATATTCCAAAATCAAAATACCTTATCCTTTATTATATTGCCCTTCATCGTCGTCTTTCGTCGTCAAGTTTCGATTTTCAAAACCAATGCCATCACAGCAGATGAAACACATTCATGACCTATGGCAAATTAATTTTTGTATATATGCTGCAATGCTGCGAGCTTTCGCGTGTGTGTTTACAAATGTATGAAAACTTTTAGCAAAAAATCTGTTTGTTCATACTGAAAATGTATGGAACAATATTGACATCTAGCGGCAAAACGTGAAAGTTTTTTTTACATTTTCTTTTATTTCATGCAAATTAAAAAAAAAAAAAGCCAAATAAAAATGGATTTCAATCTGTAATCTAAGTTGCAAACATATATAACATTTGAGATTCATATTACATGCATTCTTACAAGCAGACATGTATAAGTTCTAATCTAATCTAATCTAATCTAAGCTGCAAAGATATATATCATTTAAGATTTATATTAAATGCATTCCCACAAGCAGATATGTATAAGTTCCCGCTTACATATGCTGCATGTGTACTTACAACATAACAGCCCATTCCAAATGAACATAAGCCCTGCAACTCTTGCCAACCTTCCCTGAAACAAAGGTGAAATTTGCAAAGTAAACCATTTTTTAAAGTATGGGTGGTCAGCCTCATACCAACCTATAAGTCAAGAACATTATTTTGTGTATTTCTTTACATAATCTAAGTTGCAAAGATACATACCATTTAAGATTCATAGTAAATGCATTCCCACACGCAGACAGGTACAAGTTCACGCTTACAAATGCCCAATGTGGACTTGCAAAATAAAAAAAACTAATCTTAAATGAACATAAGGCCTGCAACTCTTGCCGACTTTTCCTCAAACAGAGATAAAATTTGCATGGTGAACCATTGCTTACAGTATGGGTGGGCAGCCACATAATAACCTTTTAGTCAAGGAAATTATTTTGTTTAGTTCTATAATCTAAGTTGCAAAGATACATACCATTTGAGGTTCATATTAAATGCATTCCCACAAGCAGACAGGTATAAGTTCGCGCTTACAAATGCCCCATGTGGACTTACAAAATAAAAAACTAATCTCCAATGAACATAAGCCCTGCAACTCTTACCGACTTTTCCTCAAACAGAGATAAAATTTTCATGGTAAACCATTCTTACAGTATGGGTGGTCAGCCACATACTAACCTATAAGTCAAGGAAATTATTTTGTTAAGTTCTATAATCTAAGTTGCAAAGATACATACCATTTGAGATTCATATTAAATGCATTCCCACAAGCAGACAGGTTCGCACTTACAAATGCTCCATGTGGACTTACAACCTAATCTCAAATGAACATAAGCCCTGCAACTCTTACCGACTTTTCCTCAAACAGAGATAAAATTTTCATGGTAAACCATTCTTACAGTATGGGTGGTCAGCCACATACTAACCTATAAGTCAAGGAAATTATTTTGTTAAGTTCTATAATCTAAGTTGTAAAGATACATACCATTTGAGATTCATATTAAATGCATTCCCACAAGCAGACAGGTATAAGTTCGCGCTTGCAAATGCCCCATGTGGACTTACAAAATAAAAAACTAATCTCAAATGAACATAAGCCGTGCAACTCTTGCCAACTTTTCCTCAGAGATAAAATTTTCATGGTAAATCATTCTTACAGCACAAGCAGATATGTATAAGTTCCCGCTTACATATGCTGCATGTGTACTTTCAACATAACAGTTCATTCCAAATGAACATAAGCCCTGCAACTCTTGCCAACCTTCCCTGAAACAAAGGTGAATTTGCAAAGTAAACCATTTTTTAAAGTATGGGTGGTCAGCCTCATACCAACCTATAAGTCAAGAAAATTATTTTGTGTATTTCTTTACATAATCTAAGTTGCAAAGATACATACCATTTAAGATTCATATTAAATGCATTCCCACACGCAGACAGGTATAAGTTCACGCTTACAAATGCCCAATGTGGACTTGCAAAATAAAAAAACTAATCTCAAATGAACATAAGCCCTGCAACTCTTGCCAACCTTCCCTGAAACAAAGGTGAATTTGCAAAGTAAACCATTTTTTAAAGTATGGGTGGTCAGCCTCATACCAACCTATAAGTCAAGAAAATTATTTTGTGTATTTCTTTACATAATCTAAGTTGCAAAGATACATACCATTTAAGATTCATATTAAATGCATTCCCACAAGCAGACAGGTTCGCACTTACAAATGCTCCATGTGGACTTACAACCTAATCTCAAATGAACATAAGCCCTGCAACTCTTACCGACTTTTCCTCAAACAGAGATAAAATTTTCATGGTAAACCATTCTTACAGTATGGGTGGTCAGCCACATACTAACCTGTAAGTCAAGGAAATTATTTTGTTAAGTTCTATAATCTAAGTTGCAAAGATACATACCAATCGAGATTCATATTAAATGCATTCCCACAAGCAGACATTTATAAGTTCGCGCTTACACATAATGCATGTTGACTTACAACATAAAAACCTAATCTCAAATTAATATAAGCCCTGCAACTCTTGCCAATCTTCCCTGAAACACAGCTGAAATCTGCAAAGTGAACCATTTTTTAAACTATGGGTGGTCGATTTTCTTTAACAAAGGCTGTATGTTTTTATTTTACAAGTTTTCCGAATTTTAACGCGAGGAAACTATGCGCAATATACACATTAACCAAATGTTAAGGGGTTGGGCTGCGTAGCAGCCAGGGGCAACGCCCCTAGTAATGATTATAATGAGGTCGGAGTAGGTATTTCTGCATTTAGAACTTTTTTTCGGCTTGCTAACATCAGTCTTGTATGTGACTACCGTTCCTATCAACCAATAAAAAAATACCATTTATTTTTAAATATTGACGGTTAAAAGGCAGTAAAAGTCAAGGGACATTTTAGTCAAAAATGAGTGATGAATGCTATCCTACTTGAAATTTTCCGCTCTTTCTAATGCGCTTACTCCCATAGCTTTACGATGATTTTTGTGTTGTTTATGCCCAAGCAAACAACTGCGTTTACAAAGTATGGTTTTGGTGTAACCGACAAGATTTTGGCCTTTTTTGTGTTACCTAATTTTATATCATCACTAGCTGACCCGACAGACGTTGTCCTTTTTAAATTGCAATCGATTTGATAGTGACTGATTTGTGGAATTACTGAAAGTAAACGATATGATAGCTACAATTAATGAAAAGAACCCATTCAGAAACTCTGTTCAGCTTCTCCCTAATATGAAAATATTCATAGGTATTTTTACGTTTTTATAAATGCCATATTATATCCATTTCTAGAGTACAAACATCATTTCTATAATTTATAATCTAAGCTGCAAAGATATGTTAACATTTAAGGCTCATATTAAATACATGCCCACAGACAGGCACATGTAGGTTCGCGCCTACACATGCTGCATGTGTGCATACAAACAAAACCTCACATGGACATAAAACTTGCAACTCCTGCCGCCTTTCCCTGAAACCGGGGTGGCATTGGCAAAAGTGAACCAATTTTTACAGCACGGGGGGTCAGCCTCATACCAACCTTTTCACAACAATTTAAAAATGAAAAACAGCCGAACTATGTTAGCCTTTTTATTTTATAGAAAGGCATGCATGATCCTCACTAGGGGCGGCCAGAACCTCTGCAGAATCTCCATGTATTTCTATGTTGACATACTTCTCTCAGTTCATTCATATCCAGCACTTTTTCAAACATTTTCTTTTATATTCACTCTGGGCTCTTACTGGGCCAATACGGTGTGAAGCTGACACGAAGAAGAAGAAGACTCTGTTACTATATGCATCACTTGATTTTTTTTTTGCCATTGTTTTATTTAATTTTATTCCATGACGTTGCTTTCTAGCCGGGTGGATACGTACCTACATAATTTAGAGTATTCATCAGAAGTTGCTGAGTGTGTATATCCTCTATATTACTGCGGCAATAAATGAGTTGCCTATGCAACCGTGAAAATGGTTTTCGTAGTTATACCGAGCCCGGGTTATGGCTTTCGGGGGGAGGGGGGAGGGCTCCAACGATCGGAGCCCCCCCTCCCATCTAAACCACCCCCTCAAAGTCGTAGGGGGTACCTCAGCTTCGTACCCCAAGTATAAAACATTCAACCATAGCGTTTATCAAAAAAATGTATGGAAACTTAGACAGTGCCTCTGGTCTGCGTGTTAATTCTGTAGTTTTTTTGCACAATGCTGTGGTTGAGTTAAAACGTAGATTTTGTACTTGTAGGGTGACTCGATACACAATACGAATTTCAGAACAAAACAAATAACAGCTGATACTAGTTTTATATTGATGGCAGATAAATGCGATTTCAGACTGTTCACGTGTCATTCAAGGTTTATTTCACTCAAAGTTGATTCGATTTAATTGATTAGTGATTAGGGAACCGATCGGTTCAATAGTGGTTTCTTTTCTGAAAAGTAAAAACCTTTCAGATATTAACGATATCTAAAATGGCAGAGGTTATACACCGACACGAAATTAAAGGGCCATAGATTAAAGCGTGGTACGGCCTTCCAGATGCCCTGCGCGATATGGATTTGAAAAATATGTTCAGGAAAACACTTCACTCATCCCTTCCCACGTTCGTATGAACAAGAGTCTTTCGGATGATCTAATATTATCATGAAAAGGCGCTATACAGAGTCCGAATTTTAATTTAATTATAATCACAAATTTTCCCTTTTTACGTAAAATTTCATTTATCCAGATACACTTTCTGAATAGTCATCGGGTTTCATTTTGATTAACGTGATCCGAGTGTATCCGATCCGAAAGAGACCAGAAAGTCCACCATGGACGGTTTCAACGCAGATGCAGCCAAGGCAGACATACTTAGCTGGAGAGTACAGGTGATGGACAGGCGAGAGTGGAGGAGAATCCTGGATTCAGCCAAGGCCCACCCAGGGCTGGAAGTCTCATCACCACGGTAATTCTTACCTATCGAATATCCGTAATATTTGTATGAAGGCCTGTCAGTGTCCAATCAGCTGTTCACTTGCGGCCATCTTGTCTTTATACTAATCTGAACGATATTCGGTAGGCAGGATCTACCGTGGTGATGAGACTTCCAGCTGTTGAGCTCATGATAATGAAGTGTATCTCTGGTTCATTTTGATTTACTCGAAAATTTCATACAGTTTCATTTCATTGCGTCTAGATGCATCCCTAGTTTAAATTTAAAGCTCTTGTCGGGGGTGCAGACGAAAAATTACAGAATTTTTGTCTTCGTATTTTTTGTTTCGATTCAATGTGGGCGGTCGAACAGCCTCCCCCTGCGCCATACTGGAGGGGGGCGGTTTTACTAGCCGGGCGGGGGGAGGAATGAAAAAGGGGGTGAAAGAGAAGCAATGAGGGGAAGGGGGGAGAAAACGGATGAGGGTAGTTGCGTTTCCCTCCGATGCTCGAGCTTTTTAATTAAACTACTCATTTTAAACAAGTAGGTAGCCGGATAAACTTTTTAATTTGCCACCATATTGAATAATTTATGCGAAAGGGTCTCACATTGCAATGCTTTGATTGATAAATTATACCGAAGCCTTTGATTATGCAATTTGTTACACGTGTTTAAATTTTTAATTACAAGAAAGTACCACAATCTTTCATAGTCTTCAACATCATAATATTGTTATGATTTTACTTGGGTTCTCTTTTAATTAAACTGCAATTATTATTTATTTTAACAGAATTTATTTTACACCGTTTGGTTCACAATTTACAATAGTTTATAATCTCTGCGTATGTTGGTTTCACGGCAAAATGCTCCGATCGACTACTCCTTCCTGCCCCATTGCAGTCCCTTTATATAGGTACAAAAGAGATCTTTCTTGCATATTCCAGATTATTCGATCTTTCGCTCTTACCAGACCGCCGTTCATGTACCATGTACCTTACCGGACTGTTCTACACACACTAATGTACCTGTACAGGCGCGCGTACGTACTCCCAAGTTCAGAACAATATGAAGGCATTGATTTGTGTACAAACCTCGGATACCTACTTGTCTTTGTCTTTTTTATTAATTAAAAAAAAAATAGTTACGTCTTTTTGTGTCTGCAATCTGGTGGATAACGCTCCGAACTCGTAATCAATAGGTGATGGGTGCGATTTTTGGCACAATTTAGTCGTATAACTTCCAAATGTGCTCTTTGCTTCTCTCAAAAGAACAGTCAATGAAGGTCCATGATGCCTTACATCAGCTCAGCCGGGTTTGAGAATAATTGGCGACCAAGTTCGCAGAGGGCTCTTGAAGTGTGATCACAAACACAGCTCACACCGAATAAATCAGCCAAATATGACTAGTATTACCAACCATACTGTAAAAAATGGTTCATTTTGCCAATTTCACCCCTGTTTCAGCGAAGGTCGGCAAGAGTTGCAGGGCTTGTTCATTTGAGATAGGGTTTTTATATTGTAGGTTCACATGCGGCATTTGTTAGCGCGAACTTATACGTGGCTGCTTGTGGGAATGCATTTAATATGAATCTCAAATGATGTATATCTTTGCAACTTAGATTTAGATGTCATTCAGATACACATAGGAATCTACATCCACTAATTGTTTTAAATGCTGAAAGCTTGATGTTGGGTATTCCATTTTTTCTTCTGCTAGGTGTTGTCTAACCAATTTTCCTATGAGTTTTTTTCTCATCAAATTCCTTTTTTCTCTTACACTTGTAAAACTGTCGAGTAAGGTTTCCTTTCAACCTTTTATTTTTTCACACCAGTGATATTTGCAATATCTGAAACCTTATATTATTTTTATCGTTGACCTTACCTTACCTATACCTATACCTTAATATTTGGGATGGAAATACAAATATTACGAGGAATGAAGATGGAAATAGAAAGAAATACAAATAGTAACCCGATTAATAGTAACCCTTTATGAAACAAACCATGAATCTACATCTACATTATTATATAAAGGGAGAGCCTCGCCAAACAAAATAAATGTTGGTTAATACAGATAAAACCCAAGAACTGTTGAACAGATACACATCATATTCACAATAAAAACATAATATTGAACCTCGGTGTGTTCTCTCATCATCAAAGTTTAAGAAATGTAGTGTTTTTAGAAATAACTATATGATCGATTAGAACACCTTTTTATATGAAACCCAACTAATTATGACATGCGATTTTCTTTTATGTTTTTTATTTATTTTGATTTCTTAGAATAATCTATAATCGAAGTTGCAAAGATGTATTAACATTTGAAATTCATATTAAATACATGCCGACAAACATACACGTTTAAGTTCGCGCTTACAAATGCTTCATGTGTACTCACAAATTAAAATCTCAAACTCAAATAAACATAAGCCCTGCAACGTTTGCCGAAGTTCCCCGCTGAACAGGAGGGGCATTGGCAAAGTAAATCATTTGTTGCAGTGTGTGATCAGCCTCATACCAACCTATTAACTCAAGGAATAAATAGGGTTGGAAATATAATGTGATTCTGTGTGAATGATATACAAATAGGAATCCAATTATTCTCATTAATAAAACAAACAATGAATTATTAATTTATGAAAGTTTAACATCGATATATTGTGTACACCGTAAACTTTTCAACTCTTTGTTATAATTATGTATCTTAAACAACAATAAGGTACTACAAAATATATTATGTTGAAACTTCTTTAGCAATATTTTATTTTACCAAGGCATGACCTTGCCTCCAAGGCTGTGGATTATAGGCGGATTCAGGATTTAAATTTTATACCGCCATGTTTATTTCTTGGTGATTTATGACATATTTAAATTTGGAACACCCCAGCATGTAATCAGAAGAAAACTAAAACGTTATATTCCATGCGAACGTGAAGGTGATATCAAACGGTTCCCTTTTGGGTTTTTTATATTTTATTTTAATTGAGAATTCATTTAATTTGTGCCCTTTTCTTTGCATTTCATTTTAAGACATATCGATTTGAATGGCAGATCCTAATGAATGAAAAATGAATTGTCCAAAACCACTTTAATACTTCAAGAATACTCAAGTTTTTTTTTGTTATAATTCAAACTGACCCGTCAGCCGTTGCCCTGTTCAAATTGCTAATCTAATCTAATCTAATATTTGCAAATTGCAATTAATTAATTTTGATAGAGATACTTTTTTTTTAATTTGTAAAAAGAATTATCGATTCATATAACATTTCTCATACAAAAACAACGTTCATTTTTCAGCATTTCATTTTTATTATTATAGGAAATTTTAACACTCGTTTTTACATACTTTACTAGATAGTATGCGATAATGTGTTCAAATTTTTAAATGAAAATGTGTGATACAAAATTATAAATACTTCTCACTAAATTTATGGTCAAGCTTAGGTATAAACTGAAGTTCCATGTGTAATTTGAACCAGATTTTTCTTGGTTTTAATTTTTTTTTATTCCTCGAATAATAGGTTGATAAAAGCCAATGCCACCCGTTTCACGAAAAGGCGGCAAGAGTTTCAGAGCTTGTGTTCCTTTGTTGTAAACATTCTGCATAATCTGCTCAAGAGGTGTATGTGCTTGGATTTTGAACCTTGAATATCTCTGCAACTTAGATTATAGGTTATCATGGCTGATATACTGGTACTTTTGGAATTATTAAGACCCTCGCCTTTGTGTTGCAACCACTTTTAGTTCGGTTTCCAAATGTAGGTACTACCACTTCCCTGTACAACTCGTAAGCTTAAAATTTTACGTTTCTACTAATAGCCATACCGTTTTACCGAAAATATATCAAAACTAAAAAGCTCACTAGAGGCTCTGTTTTAGTTTCATTTGTAGATTTTTGGTAAAGGTTTAGTTAGGACGTAAAATGTCATACTTCACTTACGTTGGTCAGCGTTGTGGAACCGACACGTTTATGAGCACACCAACTATTTTTTTAAGGTTTTTTTTTTTAAACTAGTAACCCATTTGATTAATAATATTACATGCATACCCACAACCATGATACCTTTGTGAAATTAATATCAATTAAATATTACAAAAATGCTGTTTTTACTTTGGGGCTGTCCATATATTACGTCATTCGCATTTAGGGGGGGGGGGGGGTCTGGTCTGCCGATGATGGCAAATGATGTACGAGTATCAAAAGTGACATCGTTCTTGTAAATACCAATTTCTACAAAATATAGAAAATAGTATGCAAGTAATATAACATTATTAATTATTAAGCTCATCCATTATAATAGCAAGAGGGGAGGGGAGGTCATTAGATAATGACGATAGGATGATTGTAAGGGGGGGGGGTCGAAAATCGGCCAAAATCGATGACGTAATTTATGGACGGCCCCTTTCGATTTCTATATATTGCGAGTTGAACTGAATCTCTGATTTTAAAGGTTTAAATTTCTAAACTAGCTTAGTCATTTTTAAGGTTTAACCAATCTAATGAATAAGGTGGAAGTTTTAAAGTCTGTTTATGAAGATGTTTATTTTTTATTGTTTAATTATTTTTTTTATATATCTACATTTTTAAACTACCATAGTCCGAAGTTTACCTACGCATTTATTTTGATTTTTGATCGATTACAACTAAAAACAATTGGTTACACTTTCAAGCTTCCAAGTATATATTTATATTTGAGTCGTTTAAAATCAAACACGTCAACGTAGGATATATTTTTTAATCAGATTAATACACAGAAATGTAGAGGAATTCATTTCCAGTGTTGCCATATATTTATTTAATTTTGCATTAAATCCGAGATTGCCGCCTTTGATGATGTATTCATAATTATGTATAGGTAAGCTATAGGACGTAGGGCTTTCACCGCGCCTCGCTTTGGGGGGGTCCCCTCCGCCCCTCCTGCCCGTTTACCACCCATAGCTTACCGGTCTTCCTTGAACCCGCTTGAAAGGCCTCATAGCACACCAAGCAACAAAATCTCAAAAGCTGCACGAAAAAAACCATTTATATTTTGCCCATAGATTTTGATGCTTTAGGTTGATATGTGACAATAGTAAATAGTAGGTAACATTGGGATGATTTATTTGGTGAGCGCTGTTTTTGTGTGAATCACACCCCAAGAGCCACCTGCGAGCTTGGTCGTCTGTATAGAAAACGCCAATTCTTAAGCAAAACTCATTTACTGTAAGGTTGGATGAACATTTAGTGACCGGTCTTTTTTTAAGAAATCCTGTGCGGGAGACTCCCTAGATTTTAGAGACTAGGGGTCTATGACACTTGTTGTAGTGCCGAAGAGGTGTACGAGCGTGGTCGTCGCTACAAAACGCCAATATTCAAGCAAGACCCAGTTGCTGTAAGGCTGGGTGGACCTTTGGTGACCGGTCATTGTTAAAGGTTTATGAATTTTTCAACCCAGTGAAGAGCAAATTTGAAAATATAAATGGTATTTTTTTTGCGCTCCGCTGGGATTCGAACCTACAACCTCCCATTTACGTGTGAATCATTAACACTAAGGATCTGTCGGTTCATTTGTATCCAGATTTGCTGCAAATTTCACTTTCAAACCAAGGTTATCTCAAAGGGTACCTACATGAAGCAAATATCGCAGATTTAGAATGGATATCTGATGGTTAAATTTTCGATAATTTTATCATCACATTAAGATATCTGGTACATGCAAGACTGAATAAATAGGGAGGGAAATGTATAAAACTATCTTCTTATCTATCATCTGGAATGTAAGTTGAAAAGATATATTCACTGTAAAATTCATATTAAAAGCATGTTTCTTTCAAACAGGAGTGGCATTGGAAAAGTGAACCATTTTTTACAGTATGGATTATTCATATTCCTTGACTTATAGGTTGGTATGAGGCTGACCACCCATACTGTAAAAAATGGTTCACTTTGCCAATGTCACCCCTGTTTCAGGGAAGGTCGGCAAAAGTTGTGGGGCTTATGTTCATTTGAGGTTTGGATTTTATTTGTAAGTACACATTCAGCATTTGTAAGCGCGAACTACACTTGTTGGTTTGTGGGCATACATCTGAGAGCTTTGAATGAATATATCCTTGCAACTTAGATTATAGATAGATTATAGATTATAGATGGTCAGCTTCATACCAACCCATATGTCGAGGAATTTCAACAGTCAACTTTCAAATTCAATAAACCCTAAAAAAATATTTTGTAATTCCGAGGAAAAAAAAATATAAATTGCAAATTCGTAATGGTATGTTACAATAGAAGCCTGTTACTTATAAAAATTATGTTTCTTGATTTGTATAATGGTTCGGATAAGTGACACTATGATATTGTGGTTTTTGTGTGACAGTGATCAACCACAATTGTTGAATTTCATGTTTTACATTTTGCCACATAGCTGTGAACTGTTCCTTTTCATAATTCATTCAGAAATGAATGAAAAGTGAGCCTCATTACAGTCACCTTTAACACCACACTAGTGACTGGTTATTATGGGTTCACTATGTAATAATGGCCAGTATGATTGTCAGCTCATGAATGAAACAGCTTACAATGAAGCTCAGTAGTAAAAGATTATGACTCTTCAGAAATGTTTGTTTTTGTTATGCTTCTATTCAACATAATATCACTACTGATAAATATTGTTGTAAAGTGCATACCACATTATATACTTTTTACATCATATTAGTGATATCTTATTGAACAATTATCTTCATGAATGATTCATATGTACTAGAGAACTGGCATTGTGAGTTTTGACATGACAGTTTTTAAATTTGTGAGAGGGAATGCAGTGCAAAAAAGTACTTTTGTGAGCTTATGATGCAAGTATTACTTTTTTAATTGATTCAAGACATAAATAACCTTGTATTTATTTGACTGCCCAGTCAGTTGTTCAGGCACTGCCATGTTTTATTGTTTGTAATCTTTACACTGTGAATAAATGTGTTTCTGCCAAGAATTTTTTACTGCTAACCATTTCCTATCTCTAGGTATATGACAAAAGTGTGTTGACTTTTAATTTGTAATGTTTTTAGATGTAAAAGGAGCAAGGGTACAAAGGCCAAATATAACTTGTAAACAACTGTTTTTATTTCTTTGTTACAGCACCAGAATCAGCACTCCTCTCAAAACTCACAACAGTCACAATCACAACAGAGTCAGCAGCAGCAGCTGCAGCAGACACAGCAAGCGCTGCAACAACTGCAGTCGGCACAGCAACAGCTGCAGTCAGCGCAGCACCAGCAGCTCCAGTCACAGCACCAGCAGCTCCAGTCACAGCAGCAGCAGCTGCACCAGCAACAGCAGCAACAGCAGCACCAGCTGGTTCAGGGGCTGCAGGGAGCGCAGCAGAAAGGCAGGATGCCACGCGGGAGACCAGATAACAAGCCGCGGGGGCGCATGACGGCTTACGCCTTCTTTGTGCAGACATGCCGTGAGGAGCATAAAAAGAAGCATCCTGAGGAGAACGTCATATTTGCTGCCTTTTCCAAGAAGTGCGCCGAGAGGTGGAAGGTTGGTACCATTTCTGAATTAGAGCATGACTTTTATCTTTTCCCGTATTGTGGGATATTTATTTACCCCTGTATTAAACAAAATGCATCTGTATATACCTACCATTAGTTCAAAAATAATTCTTGGCATTTTAGCAACAACAAAACTAAATACAATTTTCCAATTTGTCCCTCAAGGAGTCACAACATCTCAACTGAAATGTTCTCTAGAGAGTAGCTTCGGGGCTGTCCATATATTACGTCATTCGCATTTAGGGGGGGGGGGTCTGGTCTGCGAATGATGGTAAATGATGTACGAGTCCCAGAAGTGACGTCGTTCTTGTAAATACCAATTTTTACACAATATCCAAAATAGTTATGCAAGTAATATAACATTATTAATTATTAAGCTCATCCATTATTACAGCAAGAGGGGGGGGGGGTCATTAGATAATGACTATAGGATGATTGTAGGGGGGGGGGGGTCGAAAATCGGCCAAAATCGATGACGTAATTTATGGACGGCCCCTTCTCAAACTTGGTGGTTCTGTTATTTTTGGGTTTGAAATGAACACCGACAATGGAAATAATTTTTAAAACGCTTAACCTTCTGGCTGTAAACGTAACTGCTCTATGCTCTCTCCTATGAAAGTTCTTCATTCCGTTTGTTCATAGTCCATTACGAGAGTAATGTTCATGATTTTGTTGTGAAGTGACTATCCCTGACAGCGCGGTAAAACCCTGTGAGAAATATAAGTAGCGGGGGTCTGCCCCTCCATTGTACTTGGTTACCAGTTTGCTCTGAGATATGTGAGCGACCAGACGCACCTCTGCGTGAGGTGTGATTTTTACTTTTTTGCATTCCCGTAAGTAACTGGTGCTGTGAGAGAGTAATTTGTTGAATTTTAAGTATTTGTACAGGACCTATCAACAAATGTGTTGTTGAGTTTTTGCTGGATTCTCTTTTTTAATTAAGAATCCATAATTTATTTTTACATCATTTATTTTTTACAATTTATTTCACAAATTGGCAATCACTGTTTATTAGTAATTTATTGAGTTTAAGGATTGAAATCAAACACTGTTTTATATTTTCACTTTTACAATTATTTATTTTTAATTTTACTGTTTATTAGTGTTACTCAGCAAATTGCTCTCTGCGACTGTACTGTCCGTACCATTTTGATCTCTTATATAGGGAACCAGAGGGGTATTTCTCCCATCCACTAGATCATTCTACCACCAGAACATTATGTACACACACAATCACTACCACTTCCAGACGGTTCTGTCTTACATGTATAGGTGTGCGTAGTCACTTTGATTTCATAGTCCGTCATACGATGTATGCGTGTATAAGCGCACATACGTATTTCAAGTTCGCAACAGTATTTTTCCCAGAAAATGCCCTAATGCACCATGTAAATTAAGCCGTTGTTGGGGATATTTTTGTAAGCAGTTTGTTGTATCCACCGTGGCAGTTTACTATTATCTCGGTTGCGGCACGCTCTTTATTTTCAGACGATGTTGGACAAGGAGAAGCAGCGCTTCCACGAGATGGCCGAACGCGACAAGAAGCGGTACGACCTTGAGATGCAGAGCTACGTGCCGCCCAAGGGGGAGAAGGTGGGGCGGGGGCGCAAGAGGAAACAGATCAAGGACCCCAATGCGCCCAAGAGATCCATGTGAGTTGTGGTCATGTCCAAACACAATTACACAATATCTTTTTTTTTTGGTGAACACAGTTTTGGTGTTAATTACACCTGCACTGGAACAGAGTGAGAAAAAGAGGAAAATGGAGGAAGTGTGCAAGGACAGTGGAGACAGATCTGTGGAGGTACTGGCCATCTCTGGTGGAATGGCGGCTGGATACAAGTACAAATACATTGTTAGTCATAGCTAGAAAAAAATCTCATGTATGACCCAATTACTGTAAAGCTGGATGGAGCTTTGTTAAAAGAAGATTAGTTTTTCATCTCAACAAAGAGAGTTTTTGAAAATTAAATATTTTTTTGTAATAATTTATTTATTTATAATTATTGTTTGTGTTCCTCAGTCTTCCCCTTCCACGCTTTCCTCTGAACACTTTCTTCGTCAGTCGTTCATCATCCATTCTTTCAAGATGTCCGAACCATCTCATCATGCTTTTTGTCCTTTTATTCTCGTATTTTCTTTTATTAGGTTTTGATTAAAAAAATCTTTATACACTTACGTATGAATATAACTGAACAATGACTTGTTGATTGCAGTTCTGCGTTCTTCTGGTTCTGCAACGATGAGCGCTCCAAGGTGAAGGCCATCAACCCCGAGTACGGAGTCGGAGACATCGCCAAGGAGCTGGGCAGGCGCTGGGCCGACTGTGATCCGGAGATGAAGTCCAAGTATGAGGCCATGTCGGAGAAGGACAAGGCTCGCTACGACAGGGTAAGCACTCAACTATAATCATAACCATTGAGTGATAATTTGGAGACAGGGCATTCAAGGCGGCCGCTCCAATGACTTGGAATGCTATTCCCGCCTCACTGAGGGAACTGGATTTGGAGAGACGTTTAATGGGATGGCGATGATGACTGGGATGTTTAAAAGAAGTCTCAAGACTCACCTCTTCGTCCAATCATATGGACAATTGCTTTGCAGTGACACACTGTCATAAAGGCGCTATATAAATTTTGTATTAATAATAATAATAACATAGAGGAGCAGAAACTAACTTCCTGCATTGATACATACTATCTACCACTCTTGTCTCAGTCCTGTCAAACATTGCAGTTCTTCTTGCTTTCTCCATTTTGTTTTGACACCCAATTACAACACATGCCATAATGTTTTAAAATAAAGCATTTTTCCTTTAAAATTTGTCAATTTTATCGATCGCAAGATTTATACTGCATGCGTCTATGTTTAGACTGCTCCGGGCATAGTACGCTCGCGGCAATGCTGCCACCTTCCTAGAAACATTTTTACATTCGCCCAAGTTTTTTTTGTACACATGGAAATGCAACTGTGAAGTTCTTTGTTCTCTTTCTTACTAATGATCATTTTCGTAAGAAGGTTGAAACATATATTATTAATGTCTATTTTTTTTATTAAAATAATGTCTAGTCCACAGATATCACAAGTCAATGATCATAAGGGATGAGGGCAAAAAATATTGTCGGTGATGTTAAACCTACATGGAGATGCAGAAGGATTAGATGGGGGAGATGGCAGAGGCCATCATGACAGTTTGATGTTTAAAAGAAAAAATATTACTGTGTAGGTACCTCGGGTATCTTTGTGAATCAGAACAAAAAATTAACACAGCTATTCAATTCAGTTACCGTTCCTGGAATGAGAAATATTGTTGAGAGATTTTTTACTGGATCGATGTTATGGATGCCTTTTATCAATGAATTGGTTATGGGCAATTGTATTCTTGCTATTTTTTATACAATATTTTTTTGTCTCTTTCCCAGCAACCTGGTTGTGAGATGTCACAATTTTGTTGTCTATGGAATTTGTGGCGAGTCCATTCCGGAATATTCATCATTAGTAAAGTGATGTGTGATGTTTTCAGGAAATGACAGCCTACAAGAAGAAGCCCAAGCCTGTGGAGCCAGTCCCCGAAGAGGAAGAAGAAGAAGAGGCCGAGGAAGATGAGTTTGAGTAAGCAGCGTGTTGTCTGCGCCTCCTTCCATCTTCACACGGAGCATCCTTTGGATCGCGACTCCCGAGTGGGAAATTCCAAAATACTTTTAATCTCCATTAGGACTCTCAGCACATTCTCTGACTAGTGGTGGATTTAGCAAATCATCGTGTACCTGTTCATTATTACATAAACTCTGTTGGACTGTTGCAGATTGTTGTGTGGAACTATTTATAGGAAGTGATTTGACTATTGTTGTGTTGAACTCATTGATGACATTATCAAAGCCGAACTCGTTAAGTATCGTTAACATTGTTGATGTGGTGGTATTTTGGTGTTTTCCGCCATTGGAGATGTTCCCTGAAGACTCGGCGAAGGGGGGAAGGTGACTTGTCACCCATTATTGGTACAAATAGTGATGTTTAAGTGGTTCTTGTGATTGCCGGGTCGCGCGGTGACCCAACCAAACTAAATCCCAAACAAACTCATACTGCTATAAGTGTCCAAGTGTCTTTGTCGATTGGAAATGGGAATATGTACATACTGATGTGTATTTTTTTGAATACCCGCTAATATCTACTGGTAACAATATTATAAACTTAGGTGTTCATATTAGGATAGAGTTAAAGTATGAAATATTTCCTAACCCTATGCAATCCTAATATAAAGACGATCATTAGGTGACGACGATTTGTTTCCGATCTCAATAATTTGTAGGGTTATCTCCGACGCCCAAGTGCTTTAGTGTGAAGGGCTCTCAGTGATTTGCCATGTGATGATCGCAAGTGATGCAATAATTCTCTCATTATTTACATATCCATGAAGCAAAGGAACTTGTCGCCTTGCTGAGCACAGCATCGCGAGCTAGCTGTTATGAGTATTGGTTTATAATCATTAATCTCAAGTCAGGAGCCATAATTTTAGATTTTCTCAATCTCTGTGTATTGTTAGTATTATAAAAATTACTCGTGTAAGTTTTCTCTTAGAAATTATCAAAAATGGTTCACTTGTTTTCACATTCTGTTGTGTAAATAATAAGTTGTAGTGTTATTTTTCAATTGGAGATCACTCATTTATTTTTTGTTATGAATTTGTGCAATTTTTAATGTATTGTTCAACCCAACTCGTGTTGGTATTCTGATGAGTTAATATTGTGATCTCAGTAGCGGCTCTGCGGATTATCCTATACCAGAAAATATATAGGCAACTCCTGTGGTGCACAGACCGTAATGAATGTACTTAAAAACTGAACAACGAGCACCAACTTGTGAAACATCAGTTTGACAGTTAGCTGTGGTTTTTCTCCTGATTCTTGTTTTACATATTGATGAAACAGTTCAATTGAGACGCTGAAATGTTGTAAGAAATGATAGTCAAGAGGTTGTGTTGTAAATAAAGGAGTATTTTGTGAAAGAAAATATGACAGCAATGCCCCCGCTCAAATATCATTCACATTCATTACGATTGTCGTTTTACTGTTGTATTCAATAAAGAGATATTGGTATTGTAAAGCAATATGTACATGCCTTATTATTAATACCAACTCCACTGTATAACTTAAATTATTTAGGTTACCAATATTGAAAATCTCCCAGAAATAAAAACAAAAATGTAAAGTTATATTATCAACTGCAAAAATATCCTACCATCTGTATTTTTTATTGAAAGTACATAATTATATATTTTATAAATTCACAATAAACATCCATATGTCTGACCACATTTTTGTTTTATTATATTTGGTAGCTATGTGTATTATAATAAGTTTTTTTAAATGGTTAAGCAGGATTAATATTTTTTTCAGAGGATGCCACTGGAATCTATTTGTATAAAAATTACAAAAATTTTGGAGATCAATGATTCCATAAGAACAGAAATAAATAAAAATTGGCACTTTCAACTCCTGCCAAATGAATGTCTTTCCGTTTGCATTAAACCAGCAAAAAGAGGCTCTTCGACAAACAAATTGCGAAGATGTGATTTGCTTTGCAAGGCTTGATATCCAAATGGTTTATGCAATTACATGATTAGTTTGTGTAAAGGTTTCATCATGTACATTCTATTGAAAAAATAAACCTTTTTTTCATCATCTTACATGAATTTTGAAGACTTCCTTTTTGGCAATTTTAATCCATTATAATAACATTTAAAACAGCAATAAGACAGGTTCAAATAAAAGACGAAAAGCCAATGTTTCATGGATGTATTGTCTTTGAATTCCTTTTTATATTAAAAAAAACCCCTTCAAACTACGTATCCTTAATACATTTTAACCCTAATAACTGGTAACACTATATATTTTATATCAAAAGAAATTGGTAAGAACAGCGGGAGGAAGATCGATAGGTTGTAGGTGCTATTTACAATAGTTTATGCAACTTCTTTAGTGGGCTTTACACACCTTTATTCACAAACAATATGTACCTAATTAGCATGTGATAGATTGTTTAAAAAGAAAACACTAATCACATGTATAAAATTACCTCATTTTTATATGATCTAGTTGCGTCTACCAAATTGTGAAGTGTATGGAATCCCTGAGGAAACCACACAGCATATGTAGTTTGAAAGCTAACATAGATTCCAACACACTATGCGACTTTTTATGGGATATTTATTTTTTAATATGATGTGCACACTTCAACTTTTGGTGTTGAATGACACAAAATCTGTTAAGTTGAACAGCCTTTGTTCATAGCCCACCTACAACCAATGGTCTACTCGCCATTGCAATAAAACAATTGTCTACTTGATGCTTTTCTTCAACATTTAGATTAACTTGTAAATAGTAAACATTGTTGCCATGCCTTTTGAAACGTTTTTTATAGATTAAAGTAATATATTCCTCAAAGGGAAAACTGTGGGCAATAGGAAAGAGAGTAATGATCGGGAAACGACAGTTGGAGATGCTCCAGACGTCCTGTTTTTGTCTAGTGGAGTCTTGTACCCATAGTTGATGGCTACCCATTCTTAGACTAATGATTATTAAAGTAAATTATTATTTTGTTTTGGTTAGAAGTGTACAGATAGCTGCTGTGAAGTTGACATGATGTGCCCTTTGTTGGCGAGTGTCAGTATTAAAGACTGAGCGGACAAACTCTCCGCCCATCACTTAAATGATTCATTTTTATACTTTGCTTCCTTGTGCTCTTAAAATAAATTCGGCACAAGTAATCCGGGGAAAAATATTACAATGTCGCCCATACAGGTAATTGGGGAAAAGGGTAACTAATATTTTGTTATTGGTTACTAAGGACCCTAGACATGTATCGTGACCCCGCTGAGAAAATAAAAGAACTTTTTTCTGAATTCATTATTAAATAATCCCTTAGATATTCAACTATTCAAAGGCAATCTACCTACTTTATCTTGTTGATAAAACATACAAAAGCTCATTGTGAATACGTTTTGTTGTCACTACTTCCTATCTTATAACATGATGCATTTTGTATTTTTACTAGTTGTAATTTATTGTTATTTAATTTTCTGTCATGGTGCTTAAATCTGAACTTTATCATTGTAAAATATCAAGTCACATGAACATACATCTCTTTCATTTGTTTATTATGGAGTCTGCACATTTAAATCAGGGAAAAAATATGACGTCATTTGGCTAGATTGCTAAGCTTTGTGATTGGCTGAATGGTTGCTAAGGACCTTAGTTCCAAATCTACCCACCACGGTCCGTGAAAATAAAGTATTATACTTGAGACTAAACATTTTCATACTATATTTGTCATCAAAATCTTTCTATGTGTAGGTACTTCAAAATGCTGTAAAATTAAATTGAAAATCCCTTATTTATTTATTTATTTTTTTAAGAAAATCCTGTGCGGGAGACTCTAGGGGTCTATGACACTTGTTGTAGTGCCGCAGAGGTGTACGAGCTTGGTCGTCGCTACAAAGCGCCAATACTCAAGCAAGACCCAGTTGCTGTAAGGCTGGATGGACCTTTGGTGACCGGTCATTGGTAAAGGCTTATGAATTTTTCAACCCAGCGAAGAGCACATTCGAAATATAAATGGTATATTTTTGTGCTCCGCCGGGATCCGAATCCACAACCTTCCATTTGCGAGTCCGAAGTGTTGCCACTACGGACTACGGACCGGTCCAATTATTATCTGGATTCAAATTTTTATTTACTAATGGTGGCAACATGTAACGTCATGGAATTTTTAATGTGCAGACTCCATAGCTATGATTGAATTTGATTAATTGCAATTTATATATATCATGGCAATAAACCGGATACTGAAATACTATTTGTTTATGTATGATTATGCCCACTTGGTTGTGTTTTTACTAAATATATAATCGCATGTATTTCTTCCTGTACTGGCATAGAGAACATAAGAAACATGCAACATATAATAAATGCCTACATCACATCCTGTGAACCGTGGATTGGAAATCTGTCATAGCCGACACTCGCTATGTATGACTATAAGAATACTAAGCAATGTTTCATTTTTTATCTTTTAAGCTAAATAAATTTTGAGGAAAAACATTGTCTTGGTTTTATTTTTTATGTAAGTATTACTAACAATATTTTTTTAGAGGATCCCAGTTTCAGGGAAGATCGACATGAGTTGTAGGACAACAACAACAACAACAACTAAGCTACACATATAGTGTAACTTCTTGCCGCGTTATCCCCGAAGGGGTCGCATGTGGCGAGTCGAACCTATTTATTTTTACAGGTAAGGGGGTCGGCCTTACGCCAACCACTTCAGTTGAAGTGGAGGTTTCCCAGCTCCCGAGAGTGCTGGTACTCATTTCTTGTGAAGGCTGAGTAAACCTTGCCGGTATTTTATATTTTGGGGTTTGAAATAAACACCGAAACGGGAAATCATTTCTGACACCCTCGGTGGGATTCGAACCCGAGCTTTCGGCATGGAATGCAAGCACTCTACCACCTGAGCTATCGACCGGACAATTTGGAGTAGGACTTATGTTCATTTGAAATTAGGTTTTAAGTTGTAGGCCCACATGCATAAGCTAAACTTATACATTTCTGCTTGTGGGAATGCATGTAATATGAATCTTAAATATAATATATTTTTACAACTTAGATTATAAAACATTGATAGCCATAGTGCTACACAGAGAAACTTCAAGGGAACCTGTGATCCTTAGACCAGCGGTTCCCGAATGGTGTTCCGCGGAACCCTGGGGTTCCGTAGAAGGCTCTCAGGGGTTCCGCGAAAATATTCAAGATTTCGATGTTTTTTTTTCTAATTCTAGCTATTTTAAATCGCTTTACTTGTACCTTTGATATATTTAGATATAGATATGGTAATTTTATAAATGAACGTAATTATTATCTTAATTTAAAATACTGTATTCCTAAATTCCGTTTAGTTTAGGTACCTATCTATGTAAGTAGGTACCGCTCGCGAGTGTAATTAATACGAGTTGGCGACGGGTAGCAAGGTCTGGCGGACGCACGGGGAGCTGCGGCGGCGAAGGCTATTCAAAAAGACGTGTGAAGACACAGAAAGTCCGCACCAATCACTCCTTCTACACACGGAAGTGAGATGGCTTTCCAGGGGAAGGGTTTTAACCAGATTATACGAATTGCGCGATGAACTGAAAGTTTTCTTACAGACCCTCCCTTCACCTGCAAGTGCTAACCATCTCGAACTGTTGCGCGACGAGCGATGGTCAGTGAGATTGGCTTATTTGGCCGATATATTTGATAAATTGAACATAGTGAGCAGCTCTCTGCAGGGAAGACAGATAACCATGTTTACAGTGAGCGACAAAATATCTTTATTGAAAGGGAAAATCGCCTTCTGGATTGAATGTCTTGGACAAAAGAGTTATGACTGCTTTCCGCTACTCCAGCAATTTCTCGAAAAAAATCATCTTCAAATCGCTGCAGACGTGGAAAAAAGTATACGTGAACATTTGACAAACCTGAAAAAGTCTTTGGACGAATATTTTCCAGAGGAAAAGTTACAGTTACAGGATATCGAATGCGTCGGAAATCCATTTAGGATTCATACCAAACCTTCAACATTGACTGTGTCGGAGTATGAAAATTTAATTGATATTAAAAATTCATCCACACTCAAACAACTTTTCGAATCAAAAGCTACCACGTACCCGAGCCAATTTTGGTTTGGCCTGAAAAACAAATACCCGGGCATCGTCGAAAAGGCTATCATGGCGTTTCTTCCATTTGTGTCAACTTATAGATGCGAGGCTGGGTTTTCAGCTTACGCCTACACGAAAAATAAGTTTACTAGTAGGCTGAATGCTGCACCAGACCTTCGAATCCAATTGTCAGACATAAAACCTGACTTCAATGTTATTTTGTCAAAAACTATGAAAAGATTTCATTCTTCACATTAAGTTCATCTAACTAAAGTAATTATATCTTTTTGTTAAAACTAAATAAATGTTTTTATCTTAAAAAGTCTTTATTTTAAAGTCAAACTATACTTACAAGATGCAAACACCAAGCCAAAAAGCCTCAGTAAGTAGGGTGTGATCTCACGTAAAAAAACAATGTTACAGTTAGTTTACTTCTTACTTGAGCTCTAGGCCCTTCTAGACTCTAGGGCCTAGCTAGGGTTCCGCACAAAAACGGTGAGCCAAAAAGGGTTCCATGGCCAAAAGAATTTGGGAACCGCTGCCTTAGACTACGGGTCCCTAAAATTGGGGGATAGGGGATTGCTCATCAGGCTTACCTGGAGGGTAGGGGGGAAGTGAAATAGTTCCTGCGGACCACAGGTAGTTACCAACCCCTCTGGCAAACATCCAAATGATGAATTAAAAAGAGCTGAACACAGCAGCTGATTCCAAGGCTGGAAAAGATTGGGGGAGGGCCCTGGGTAGGGTGCCCCGATGACGGGTTGATGACCCGGGCAGTCGCAGCCGGGCCTGACCGAGAGAAGGGTGATCTGCATGTAATAAACCCGTATTATTAATAATGATGTTTCTCTTTCTTTATTAAATTCTTCCCAATCCTGAAGCTCATGCAACTATCACAAACAATACAGATCGACCGGTCTTCACCAAGCTTCACTCTCAAACTCTTCTACGATTTACTTCCAAATTTCTTCACTCACTTCAGAAATGTTTCTGACTGCGTGACTTCAAAGAATCCCGAAACCAAGAAATTCCTTCCAGAATTTTTTCCACGCATATCCTAAATTGAAATATAGTGAGATTTTTGGACCGGTCCGTAGTCCAGTGGCAACACTTCGGACTTGTAAATGGAAGGTTGTGAATTCGAATCCTGGCAGAGAACAAAAATATACTATTCATATTTCCAAATGTGCTCTTCGCTGGGTTGAAAAATTCATTCACCTTTACCAAAGACCGGTCACTGAAAGGTTCATCCAACCTTACAAAACTGTTTCTACAGCGACGACCAGTCTCGCAAAGGGCTCTTGAGGTGTGATACACACAAAAACAGCGCTCACCAAATAAATCATCCTAATATTATCATTATTATTTATTGTTGGGCGGAAGGGAAATTTTACCATGAAAAGTATTTATATATGTACTGGAATCAACTGCCACCAGAAATCCGGGGGTCTAGGACGATTAAGAAGCTAAAGAGGAGGATGAAGACATACTCTTTCGCCTAGTAAACTACTAAGCGCTCTTGGAGTGTCATTGAGTCACAAATTCATCAAAAACAAAAGTCATCAAATTAACACGCTGCAACCTGCATTTCTTTCCGACCTGATTATTTGTGTGATTTATATGAAAAAAGATTTTTGAGTTGTTTCCTTATTATTTAAGTACCTATATTATATTATTTATTGATTTAAAAAATGAAAATTGTCGTGTATGTTCCTTGACTTATAGGTTGGTATGCGGCCGACCACCCATACTGTAAAAATGGTTCAATTTGCCAATGTCACCCCTGTTACAGGGAAGGACGGCAAGAGTTGCAGGGTGTATGTCCATTTGAGATTTGGTTTTTATGTTGTATGCTCACATGAGGCATGTGCAAGCGTGAAGTTGTACATGTCTGGTTGTGAGAATGCATGTAATGTGAATCTCCAATGTAACATATCTTTGCAACTTAGATTAGATTAGATTCCTTATAGAGCACGCATTTTTTTCAATAAATACCTACCAATCAAATAAATTAAACCTTCTCTTCCTTTTTTTCATACTGGCATCATTTGTGACAGCGCCGTTTCTTTCCGGTTTTCCGAGTTAACCAAAAAACATCAAGTATGTTGTATTTTGTTAATCCTTTCAATTCTGTGCAATCTTTTACTTTAATTTTGGTGCTTTTGCATAGATGCATTGATCGTCTTGCGAAAAACCCGCAAAATTGACTATTTTAGTGAATAAACACGACAAATATCAATATTTTGACATAAGTGTTCGTGGGGTTAAATGTCAAAAAAATGTCGTGTTTAATAACTTAAATATGCACTCTCAAGCCTGCAAATGCTTCCCAAATGTTTAATAAACTATGAGTAACATTGTTGTGTTTTAATTTTTTAGGATGTTGATGCCCAAACAGAGCCGAGTCTCGATCTATGAGTACCTCTTCAAAGAGGGTGTTATGGTCGCCAAGAAGGACTTCCATGCACCGAAACATCCTGAATTGGAACAGATTTCCAATCTACATGTTATCAAAGCCATGCAGAGCCTGAAGTCTCGCGGATATGTCAAGGAACAGTTCGCCTGGAGACATTTCTATTGGTTAGTATTTGTCCCATTTTTACTTCTATTTCTTCTCCTACATCTTGTATTAACTAATTTGAATCATGTATTATACTTTGCCTTTAATATTTGTTTCAAGCTAGTAATAATGATTCCATACTTTCTCGCAGAGGCAAACAAATATTTCGTTATTGGCCGTTAAGAACCCTAGTTCTTTATTGGGTTGGTAGATAAGTCTTTGTCCTGACACATATGGCGCCACTAGTATCAATTCCATATGATTTTCATTTATAACCAACCTTCAAAAGATACGTGTACAAATTTGACATCTAACTGACTATTATTTTATGAGATATAGTGTTTAGATTGAAGCGTATTTTGTTATTGTGAAAAAAAATGATAAAAACGGATTTTGTGTGTTGATTCATCATTGCTTTTTGATGGGAAATAATATTTCTGTGCAAACCAAACAATGGATTGATAAATGTGACCCGGACTCTGCACCAGCACAAACAAATGTAAAATATTGGTTTCGTGAATTTACACCTGGTTGTACAGACACAGACGATGCACAACGCAGTGGACGCCGAAAGAGGTGGTTACGGCAGAAAACATCAACAAAATCTACAAAATAATTTTGAATGACCGTAAAATGAAGATAAGCGAGATAGCTGACACTCCGAAGATATCAAAGGAACGTGTACATCATATTATTCAGAAATATTTGGACATGCGAAAGCTTTGCATAAAGTGGGTGCCGCGTGAGCTCACAGTCAATCAAAAACAACAACGAGTTATGATTCGGAGTAATGTTTGAAGTTGTTTAACAGCAATAAAGCCGAATTTAATTTATATTTTCAAATATGCTCTTCGCTGAATGAAAAATTCATATACCTTTACCAAAGACCGGTCACTAAAGGTTCATCCTGCCTTACAACTGGGTCTTGCTTGAGAATTGGCACTTTCTACAGAGACGACCAAGCTTGCAGAGGGCTCTTAAGGTGTGATTCACACAAAAACAGCGCTCACCAAATAAATCATCCTAATAAAAAAAAAACAGTGTTTATAGTTATCGCATCTTGTTCTCAGGTACTTGACGAACGAGGGCATTGAGTTCCTGCGCACATACCTTCACCTGCCCGCCGAGATTGTCCCGGCTACCCTGAAGAAGCCCAACAGGCCGGAGATGACCCGAGCGCGTGCCTCAGGAGGAGGCCGGCCTGAGGGAGGAAGGCCCGGAGAGGACCGCAGCGCATACAGGCGGGCACCACCAGCGCACCAGGCCGACAAGAAGGCCGATGTGGGCACCGGCACGGCCAACGTGGAATTCGTAAGCTTCTTTTTTCTTTACTTACATGTTAGCAAGCCATGAATTTCATATTCACACATTAGATTCATGTTCACTTCCTTGACTTATAGGTTGGTATGAGGCTGACCACCCATACTGTAAAAAGATAGTACACTTTGCCAATGTCACCCGTGTTCCAGGGAAGGTCGGCAAAAGTTGCAGGGCTTATGTTTATTTGAGGTTTGAATTTTAATTGTTAAAGTACACATTCAGCATTTGTACGCGCGAACTTACATGTGTTTGTTTGTGGGCATGCATTTGATATGAGCTTTGAATGTTACAATATATCGTTGCAACTTAGATTATAGATAAAACAAAATTTGTCTAGATTCTCAATGAGCAAGAATTTAATTTATCATCTTACTCAATATCTTAACCATTTATATCGCCAGGTGATCTAATATTTGACCGGTCCGTAGTCTAGTGGTTAACGCTTCGGACTCATAATCGGATGGTCAAGAGTTTGATTTCTGGCAGAGCACAAAAAAATATTTCCAAAATGCTCTTCGCTGATTCGAACAATTCATTGCCTTTACCAAAAATCTGTCAGAAAAGGTCCGTCCAGTCTGGTGCTTTGTAACGACGATGAAAAACTCAAGGGGGGGGGGGGGGGCTCTTGAGGTGTGATTGATTAAACACTCAAGGCATTTTTTTTACCCACTATTAATAATCTGTATTGGTTTGTTCACAGAGAGGAGGATTCGGCCGAGGCAAGCCAGCACCACAGTAATTTTATTTTATAAATAAAAAAACATATTTGTAACTTGATGTTCTTATATAAATAAAACTCAAAAAAAATTTGAAGTGCATTGTTTTTATTCAAAAACATTAAACCTAGTATAAAGAAGAAAATATTAAATCTAGCATAAAAATACTCCTGGAACAGTTGTTTAAATAAATGCTATGTTATTACGTATGTATGACCACAATAAACCTTCCTTATTAGGTAGGATAAGGATAAGATACATTAAAGTATAGCTCTCTTTTTTTAGGTATGTTGAATAGGCTTGTAGTTATAAGAATTTTAAGGCGATTCAACTGGAACTGGCGCCAAATTTCTGATGCTCAAGTCATAGACAACTTCTTCAATTTTCTTGACGTCGTACTTCAGGCCATCAAAACGTTTTCGGAGGTAATCATTCTTCAAGTTCAGCAGCCTGCAAATATAGAAGTAAATCAATTTCATAGTGTGAATACACTTTGTATCAATTAAATAATGGTTATGTGAAAAATTTAATAACAGATATAAACATTAATTGAATACGGTGGAGATAATATTGAGATGCTAGTTATTTTTTCCAAAATAATGAACTCAAAAGATTTTTTCTTGGCGGGATAATGTAATGGAACCGATTAAGTGAAAGTTTGCTTTCTCCTTAACAATCTAACCATGCGGCATCTCAATTTTTTATCTGAAATTTGTGCCGAGTGCATTGTTTTTTTGTTGGCGATGTAACAGAACATCGGTCTTGTACTTATTTATAAAAAAATTCTAGACGGATCAAAATCTATTCAGATTATTTTTATTGACAATCTTCAGTATGTACAAACCTGAACCCAGCGTTTAGTTCCATTACGAACTGTGATATCTGCAAGGGCTTGCTGTAATCTCCTCGTGTGACGCAATTAACGGCAAATCGGGCCTGAAACAAATGAATCAACTCGTTACAATAAATAATTAATTTACGAGTTCAATAGAAATGGCTGATGTGATTTCTCTTCTGTACTCACTAATTCAGATGACAGTTCCAGAAGGCCAATGAGAAAGTCTTCAATGTCTAAATGGAATCCCGAGTCGTCCTCTTTGCTCTTAACTGCAAACAAAATCAAAAGAAAAAAATAATCTCAATATTGAATTATGAATATACACATGTGAGGATAATTTATTTCAATTTTCTACATGACAAAATAGTGCTACTTTTGTGTGCGCCACACCTCAAAGGCCCTCTCTCTTTTATAAATCTGCACCTTTAACACAGGTACCAAACTCCCCCCTTCGGGTGGCAGTCTGTTGCACTCCATTGGTCCCGCGATCCGGAAAGCACGGTTCCCAAAATAAGTGTATTTGACGCCGAAGCTGCATCAAACTGACAGCACCTTTTATTTATTTTATTTCATTTATTCCCCGCTAACCTCAGGGTCTGCCCCCTCACACTCACCTCAGCGGGGAAAATATGTTTGCCACTCATACAATTTAACCCTTCAACTGCGAGCGACATGCATAGACGTCAAGTGTAAATTTGCATACAGCACGGCTGTGAATCATAGACATCATCCAACTTTGAACTTATCCCTGACATCTATGTTCAAAAATTCAAAAGACTGCAAGTCGAAATACGTGATAAACCTTAGTGATTTTTGTTAATGAATAACTAATAAATGTGATGTTCACATGGTTTGAAGTGTCGTCAATCAATTAAGGTAGGAAATCAATAAATGTTTTTAAAAATGTGCTTGAAAAAGTATTCATTCATATAGCTACAATATTCAGAAGCAAAAAGGTTAATTTAGAGTGAATATTTCATAGATTTATACGTGTGATGGTACATACTGCCCAGTAATTCTGCTGCAGTCTCCCGTGATATGAGGATTCCCACCTCCAGCCATACAATGAGAGCCGCAGCAAAGCACAGCTGTTGAGTCACATACTTCCAGTGGTCACGATACCTGGAAACCAACAATAAAAACAGTTAACATATCTTGCAAGTCACAGAATTCTAGCATAAAATTTCAAACGGCAATTCTGTACTCATTCTTACCAATTGATAGCATTGTAAGAATTAGCTGACTAACCTAGATGTACTTCAAATCAATATAAATACTTATGAGGATTAAGAAAGAGTTCCTCCAAGCATGTTAATGACTGGTGCACTGTAACAAAGGTAACCTGTTGTGTATAAAAAAAAATTAATGACACCAAGGCGGATGTAATATAATGAAATATGTTTGTTCGTGGAAATTTACATCTTTTAAATTAAATAAGATGTGTACACTTGACAGTTTTGGTTGATTACCATCTATCCTTCTTTATAAGGCGCTAGTGTAACAAGCTTCTTGGCTAGCTAAACAGGAGCGTGTACATTGCTCCACGCCATAATAACAACCAGGCCCGGATTAAGGGTGGTTCGAGTGGTGCGACTGAACTAGCCCCTGCGTCCTAAGGAGCCCCAACACGTTTTAGAAAAATATACTTCCGGGACCAAAGATGCCCCAAGCGACTTGTATAAAATTGGATGGAAAAATATTTCTACATTTTTTTTACAAAATGGACAAGACAAGGTTCCCTCCAACAAATGTCATATATTTTTGTGAGGAGGGGATATGTGGTTCGGGGCCCCCAACGGTTCTCCACAGCAGGCCCCTTAGCGGTATTAATTCATTAGTTGTTTCACTTTTTACTCAGGCTCTACCCTGAACTATCTAATCTAAGCTGCAAGGATATTATCATTTAAGATTTATATTAAGTGCATTCCCACAAGCAGACATGTATACTTTCGCGCTAACACATGCCGCATGTGGACCTACATTATAAAAACCCAATCTCAAATGAACATAAGCCCTGCAACTCTTGCCGTCCTTCCCGAAACAGGGGTGACATTGGTAAAGTGAATCATTTTTTACAGTATGGGTGGTCAGCCGCATACCAACCTATAAGTCGAGGAACAATGATTGTGAAATATATGTAAGTTGACATCCGATGACCGACGTGATACAAGCTCTATGTACCAATCTAGAATCTTCTATTTCTAAATACCTACTGAAGTATGACTGCACGTCTGGTCTCTAGTGAAATATTTTATTTTGACAGGATGGCGGTGGTCAGATTCGGAATTAAAGTCCGTAACAACCCGGCCAAATGACACCATTTTCCCCCTAACTTAAATCTGCAGACTCCATCGGATGCAGAATGGAGGGGTAAAACATGATGATATGTAAAGAATACAAAACCTGTAATAGTCTGCGGATGGGAATGTGGTTGCAAGGTGTGCATAAGAAGTTCGGACATCTTCAAAAATGGCTCGCGCCTTGCCACAAGCTTCTGAAACTGAAGATAGACAAAGCTGAATAAACAGTTATTGCAGACAACTGCCACATCACCGACACCTTTGCGACAATACAACAAGTGTCATAGACCCCTAGAGTCTCTTGAATCTAAGGAGTCTCCCGCACAGGGTTACTTAAAAAAAAATACATGGAAAAATATGAATTAATTCATCAGGTTCTTACTCTTGCTCTCATCATGGTGAATCACTTGAAGAGTAGCATTTATCTCTCTTGACAACTTTTGGATTTCTTTGACTGTTTTGTTGATACCCTAAAATAAATACGTCATTAAAGTTAATGAATAGGTATAACCTCAAATAAGAAAAAATACCCTAGAACACAGAAGACAAACAGGTTGAGAAAATATCAATATTTACATAGAAGGTGGCACATGGGATTCAAGAGTCATTTAATTTTCAAGGCGCCGGCAATGTATTGAAATAATTAATAAATCGTACAGGGAACTGCACTCTACTTTCTTGCTTCAAGGAAAACTAAAAGTAAAGAAGTCATGCCGTCACCTCTCTTATTTCTTGTTCTTCACCGATGTGCTTCTGAAAAGCTGAAAATATTTCAGTGAAATTCGGCATTTCTACTTTTATCTTTACAGAAATATTTTATTTTCCAAGTTGCTTTCAAGTTGCAAGAAGCGGGATGGCACCGGTTTTTTTCTTCTAGTATTTGGAAATGTCACGGAAATGTTTGGAAATTGATAATATAGGGACAGATCGTACATTATAAATGGTTGCTTCCTAGAGACAATCCAAGCGTTTGAAGAATGATTTTTTTTTCATTGAAAAATACGAAATTTAATAATTTTAATGTACTCAACTTGACTGAACCAATTTTTTTGTTTTGTGAAAAATGCTCATCAAACTTTGATTTGAAACGCAGTCAGTTTTGTCCGACGCTCGATTTGCACGTAGCATCATGCTTCACCGCGGACTTGTGAAAATCGCCTTCAGATATGAAAAAAATAGACCCCGGAAATAGTCAACGATGCGAGTAATTCGAAATATCCCTACATCTATTAAAAAATGGCATAATATCCAGTTATTTTTGTGAAACGAAAAAACGATAAAAAAAATCATCGGGTGGAGCATTGACTAATATTCAAAGCTTATAATATTATCAGTGTTACTTATTAGATTTTCTTATTCTAAGCTTATCACCGGGCATAGCTATGCCCGGTGTAAAAAGTTTTACCTGGCATAAAAATTTCTTACTTATAATCGTGGCATAAACAAGGAATTACTGTTCTCAAGAAATTATTTTTCCATGTTACCACCCTGAGGCTGCGCGTGCGCAGATTTTTATTCATGCCTCTAGCGCGCATTTAAAATTTTTTTGACATTCCAATCAGACCCCGTTAACTAGTATTTTGCTACTGGTAACCTTGTTTTATAATATCGGTAGCCATATTGGAATCCATCTTGGGTGTGGACATACTTGGGCACAATGGGAAGGAGTAAGGAGGAAGGAGAAGAGGTGGTTTTTTTTAACTGAAATCAGAATGAGCGTAAATAAAATTGAAATAATGATTTATATTTACCTACTGTTATTCATTTAAAAAAAGAGTTTAAGTGTTAATTAACTTTTTATTGTTTATTATTTATTAAATTACTGTTTTTTTTTTATAAAAAACTGATTAATAAATATATATTTAATGATGGTTGAACTGTGCTTAGCACCGGCCTGTTAGACGCCGTCGATCGTCTCAAACGTCAACTCACGTCAACTCTGTGAACGTCAATGCGTCAAGCGTATTTGAAATTAACTGTTATATTTTCACTGCAATTGAAGAGAGTGTAGAGATTAATGAAATCAAGAAGACTCCAGTGTCCGGAAATGTAGCACGTGCAGAAGACTCCAGGATCATCAGAACTGTCTTGGATGGTGCCCCCTCAGGTGTTAACCACGTAGACGAGGATGCGGTGGGCAGAGAACTTCGAAGCTGACGCCGAAGTTTTGGGAGTGAGGGGACCATCTGTGGGGACCATGGAGGGAAGCAGCACAAGGCAGAGTCCTGGAGGATTGTGGTGCAGGAGTCCCTGGATCCTTTAAGGCTGATGAGCCGAAGGAAGTGAAAGTAAAGTGTATAGATTTCATATTATAAACATTTCCAGTCCTCAGACCATCATCAGGACAATCATCAGGGATCCAAAACTTTTGCAAGAAATACAGATACAGAATGCCAGTGTCCTTGACAATATTATCTTCTCTGGCAGGTGCCTATTTGATTGTTTATCTACCTACTTAGTTTATTTTTGCCATATCATTTGTTATCTAGGTTTTTGGCAGTTACTTCGTGAAAGTTCATTTTAATAGATTAAAATAAAAAACTTCTTTGTTACAATTCACATGAGCTTTTATTATTATTTTTTTTTTTTTTTAAACACTACCGGTTTCGGGAGAAGCAATACCTCCCATCTTCAGGTGTAAATATAAACTAACATACAAATACAATACATTATGACGTGAGGATTTGAATTACTGAGGGGGAGGGGGGGGGAGTGTTATGTGGGCGGGGTGTAGTAGGAAACATAGAAAGTAGGGGAGAAGTGTTAGGAAATATAATACTATTTAAGAGATTACTTACTGAATTAATATTTTTTTGGATTTCTAGGTTTTCAAAATTATTCATGATTTTACCTTTGTAGGGAATGGAGTGAAGGAGTTTTAGTTTGTGGGTATGAAAGGAATGGTTAGACTCTATTATATGGTTGGCGCATGCCGGGCTGAGTCATATTGAACAGCCGGTTCCCGATGAAACATAAGTTACCATAGAGTATGATTATTTACGGGCACGAGCCTGTTAAAAACAGAATGAGTGATAGCCTTTGTAAAAACGCATGATACATTATTTTACAAATCTGACAATATAGAAATGTTCGTTTTATTTCAAACATCTACTTTGTATATATTGAAGCAAAATAATACGTTACTTTTTATTTTCGTAACACAAAAAAATACTTTTTTGGAAATAATTAAAACACTTGATCTGGGCGTAGGGCCACCCATTCTTCAGTTGAAATTGTTCACCCATTCTTCAGTGTTTGGCTGTCTACTTGGACTTGAAAAAGGCGTTCGATACCGTCCCTCATAAAATATTACTTAAAAAGTTGGAGAATGTGGGAATTAGGGGAACATCGCTGCAATGGTTTCAAAGCTATATTACAAATAGAAAACAAACAGTAAAAATCGGATCTGAAAGTGGAAACTATGCGCAAAATCGATATGGAGTGCCTCAGGGAAGTGTACTGGGACCTACCCTGTTCTTAGTAAATATAAACGATTTGTGTGAATTGAATAATACTGGAAAAATTGTCGCATTTGCTGACGACACCGCTTTGCTGTACAGTGGAAAATCATGGAAAGAGGTTTTTGAGACTGCAAACACGGAGATCAACAAAATAAAAAAATGGCTGAATACTAATTTGCTGACCCTTAACATATCCAAAACAAAATACACAACATTTAGTATAGATGGTAGACAGCAACCACATAAAAATGAATTTGAATTGACTATACATAAATGTATAATACTTAATAATTATTGTAAATGTGAGCCCCTAGAGTGCGTAAAAGTGTACAAGTACCTGGGAATATACATTGACCAACACTTACGATGGGAAACTCATGTTGAACAAGTCGTAAAGAGATGTAGAAAGCTTACGTTTCTATTCAGAATACTAAGAAATTTTTTGGATGAAAATACATTGATGATAGTGTACTATGCACTGGGGCAGAGTGTTATGGAATATGGTATAATAGGCTGGGGAGGAATGTCGAAAACATTGCTGAGTCCTCTAGAAAGAGTGCAGAGATCTGTTTTAAAGATTATGAGATGGAAACCATTTAGATTTCCAACAGAAAAACTATTTTCTGAAACGGGAGTACTTGATATAAGACAATTATATATAAAGAGAATCATATTACATTTATATCACAACACAGCCCCTTATCAACCCAACTACGTACTTGCACACAATACTAGGAACAGACAGCAACTTCGGCCTCCAGGATTGACAACAAGCTTCGCACAAAGATATTATTGCTTCCTGGCACCGAGGATATACAATCATGTTCTACCTAAAATAGAAAAATATATATCCCGAGAGGGTACAAATCTGGGAAGAATTGTGATAGAATGGCTGAAAAAAACTGGGAGGCAGAAATCAACTTTCGCACTATTTAATATATATAAGTAGTCATTCTAATTATACCTTTTTTTTCTCTCTTGTAATTTGTTGAGATGCGGATTCCACTGTCTCAGAACAGATCACAGATCTAGTGAGACAGCGTAATTCCTTCATTATATTTGTTTTGTTTTGAAGGAATAAATTTATTTCATTTCATTTCATATACAAACTTTTAAGATTTTTCACTCACGGCGCGTGTCTACACTACAGAGCAACTCCATGTTACACCGGCTATTGGACCATTTCTTAGTGCGAGTCCCCGCGTCAACCAGCCCCTCCCCGCGCTTCCGGCTGCTCCCCTCTGATACCATAGTCTGTCAGAACTACAAGCCGGTGATCGCACGGGGAATCAAGATTCGGGAGTTTTCGTGTGTCTGCAGCTTGATTTGACACAATCTAATAAATTCCACACGGTTTAAAAAAAAAAGATTGTCAGTCTATTTTCATAAATTGAATAATCGTGTTATTCGGACCCTTCGCCACTGCTAGGGACACTATCATAATTGGATTCTTGAACCTCCTTTTGAGCTTAAGTCATGTACAATCCTCTACACAAGTTGTAGGGCATTTCATTAGATTCAGTTTCTTTACATTTTTAATTATTTGACTTTCTGAATTTTTTTTGTCCCTTGACTAATATGTTGGTGTGAGAATGACCCCCCGTGCTGAACAAACTTGTTTCACTTATGAAAATGCCACCATGGTCTCAGGGTAAGGCGGCAAGAGTTGCAAAGTTTGCATTCATGTGAAGTTTGATTTATTTTGTATGTACAAATGCAGCATGTGTAAGCGCGAACTTGTATGTTCCTGCTTGTGGGCATGCATTAAATATGAGCCTTAAATGTCAATATATCTTTGCTACTTAGATTATAGATGTTAGAAAAAGAGAGAGTGCAGCAAGTGTAAGCACAAACTTGCATGTGCATATCAACCTATAAGTCAAGGAACTATAAATCAAGGAAAATAACAATCCTAGAATATGTTTTTGTATTTCAAAGCTTTGATTTGTACAGTTTTATTAAGCGTAGGATTAACAATAAAAAAAATATTACTTTTAACTAAAACTATTGCATAATTTGTATGCTTCACTACATACCAAACAAAGCAAAATAAAATAATACAAATTCTGGAGAACATTAAAATGGGACTGGACTTGCAAAATGGAAAATCTCATCTTGACATTTGAATTTATTTGATCATTTCAAAAACATATGATCTACATGAAAAATAAATAAAAAGTGAATTAAAACTGTGTTTTTTCTATTCAATTTATAAAAAAATACAATGGACTTTCACTATGTCAACACAAAAAACAACCCTTAAAAATAAAAATGTACTATAATCTAAGTTTTTTAGAAAATAAAGTACTACATATTAATAAATGTTCCTGAATCCGGCAGCCGTTCTGCTAGGGGTAGCCAGTACCTCTGCAAATGCATCTTCAGTTGTCTGTTCTCGCACACTTCTTTCATCCCCTCAACACTCAGCTCTCCGTGCATTCTTCACTTTTTCTCACTCTGCGGATTCCAGTCATTTGCGATCCATCCTTTCCTTGGTCTTCCCCTTCTATGCTTACCTTTGGCATTTCTCGTGTAAACTCTTTCCAGTCTTTCATGACTGGTCAATAAGGTAAAATAATACAAATTTATACATAGACTGGGTCTTGCTTGAGAATTGGCGCTTTCTATAGCGACAACCAGAAGCTCGCAAAGGGCTCTTGAAGCGTGATACACACAAAAACAGCGCTCACCAAATAAATCATCCAAATATTATTTTTATTGCAAAGAGTAATGAAACAAATGTGAAGAGTTAGAATTAGTCATCTGTTTTCGGAGCTGAAAAAACAAGAAAGAACATGATTACGATGCGTTCAATCCAATCAAATGTTTCTAAAATATTTGCGTTTAAAATCAGAAGGCGAGATTAGGTGTTAGAAGGGAAAGCAACAGTTTGGAGCACCCTGCTTTAGCTGATTTCAGTAAAACTTTAAGGCGTATCTTTGTAACTAACGGAATTCAAATTTGCATTCAAATTTGATAGCTCAGTTGTTAGAGTGCTTGCATTTCATACAAAGAGCTCGAGTTCCAATCCCACCGAGGGTGTCAGAAAGGAATTCGCGTTTCGGTGTTTATTTCAAACCCATAATATAAATACGGGTAAAGTTTATTCTCAGCCTTTACAAGAAATGAGTACCAGTCCCTTGGGAGCAGGTAAACCCTCATTTCAACTAAAGTAATTGACGTAAAGCCGGCCCCCTTACCAGTTAAAATAAAAAGGTTCCACTCGCCACATGCGGAACTATTCGGGGATAGCCCGGCAAGAAGTTACACTATATGTGTATCTTAGTTGCATTGCATTTTTCTAAAGGTGTACGACTCACACAAATAGAGTCTCCAGTCAATAGCACTCTTTCTGATTTACAACTTTTTCAAACGGTGAAAATCCATTTTTATAAGAAAAAAACAGAGTTTTATTTTCACAACTTGAGGGTTTATTTCACCTCGAGTACTTTTGACTTGCTTACGTCATTTTCAAGAGATCACTGCTACAAAATTGACAAGACAAAAACCATAGAGCTATATTTGTTTAGCCATAGCTTGTATTTTGTTTATGTCGTCAGTAATTTTCATTTATATATAAAAAAAACCTTTCATTAGTATATTTAACAATATATATTCTTGATTTATAGTTTGGTATGAGGCTGACCACCCATACTGTTAAGAATTGTTCACTTTGCCAATGTAACCCCTGTTGGAGGAAAGATCGGCAAAAGTTACAGGATGTGTTTTCATTTGAGGTTTAGATTTCAATTTGTAAGTACACATGCAGCATTTGTAAGTGCAAACTTACACACGTCTTACCTGTAAAAATAAATAGGTTCCATTCGCCACATGCGACTCGTCTCTAGGGATTTTTGCCCCTGTTCATATGTGACCAAACCGCAGTTTTTGTAAAATGTCTCCCTCTGTTTTACTGACCTATCTTATCTTGGAATTCCAAGAACTTCTTGAGTCGCTTGCTGGACATGGAGTTGAGGAACTGTTCGTATCTGACTTTGTAGTCTTCCTTGGCCTCCTGCAGGGCTTCCTCGTACTGCTTCTTCTTCTTTTTTGACATGGACTCCCACATGGCGCTCGCGTCTCCCTTCAGGCCTTCCTTCTGCATGCACACAGCGAAGAATGGGAAAATGTCTCTGAAAAACAAAAGTTAATTAGAATAATGTAAAAATTAAACAAAGTTTTTCTTCACAAGTTGATTTATTTCTCGAGCGCTTTCGATGTTTACACACCATTATCAAGAGAGCAACTAAAATCTAAAATTACAACATTGATCAGAGAGTTTTGAGGGCGGAGCTATGGTGGAGTGAGGGGAGAGGGTAAGCCTTTGTTTGGTCAACAAAGAGTTTTTAATACATAGGTGTTGCTATGATGGGGTGGGGAAAGGGGTAATTAGTAGAGGTGAAGCTGCAGGGAGTTGTACATATACAATATGGCCATTTCGTTTTTGTTTACAGATTATTTCTCGGGCATTTAGTTTTTTTTTTTTTTTAAGAAATCCTGTGCGGGAGACTCCCTGGATTCTAAAGACTCTAGGGGTCTATGACACTTGTTGTAGTGCCGCAGAGGTGTACGAGCTTGGTCGTCGCTACAAAGCGCCAATACTCAAGCAAGACCCAGTTGCTGTAAGGCTGGATGGACCTTTGGTGACCGGTCATTGGTAAAGGTTTATGAATTTTTCAACCCAGCGAAGAGCACATTCAAAATATAAATGGTATATTTTTGTGCTCCGCCGGGATCTGAATCCACAACCTTCCATTTACGAGTCCGAAGTGTTGCCACTACGGACTACGGACTGGTCCAAGATGCCAACGACACGCGGTGTACCTGAGCGGTTACCCATCCAAGCACTGTCCACGCCCAATGTTGCTTGAGTTTTCATTTTTTCATGTTTTCAATTTTCCTTAGTTGTCATTTAGGGGCATTTAGCTCGTTTAACTCTTACATTATCTTTTTAAAACGAATCTTCACAATGTCAATAAACAAACCCACTTGAAATTGAATAATTTAATTAAGTCCCTGGGATGATTGCGGGGATAAGGTGTTGGCTCTCAAACTTGCATTACTGACATTAAGGCGGGTGCGAGCCCGGCCTTGTCCTATCCACTATAACTTCAACCCTGTTTCAACAGATGTCATTCCATGCATACAAGCTTCTGCTTTCGCATGAAGACAACTGGCCAGGCAAAATATGTTGGTGAATTGCATTCCTCTTCACAAATATATTTTTAAAAAAGTACTGGTATAAGGGTGTTGAACGAGTGTGGTATAAAAGAGAATATGAGAATGAAAGTACAAAAAAAAATGTATTTATACAGTATTTGATAAGTAAAATTATTGTAACACCACGGACTACCCATAACATTGTACTTGCAGATCTTGTCCATCCTAAGGTTGTCTGTAAGATATCGCCATGTGCGATAAGACCGCCCATTGTACATGTGTCTCTTTTTGTATATAATATTAATGTCATTTATTTGTGGTGTACAATAAAGTTTATTATTATTATTATTAAAAAAGAACGATGAGATGGTTCGGACATCTCGAAAGAATGGATGATGAACGACTAACGAAGAAAGTGTACAAAGGAAATGTCAGAGGAAAGCGTGGAAGGGGAAGGCCGAGGAAAAAATGGTTAGACCAAATAGGTGAGATTGCAAAAGAATGGAATCTGCAGAGTGAGAATAAGAGAAGAGTATGTATGAAAAAGGTGATGAATATGGAAAATGGGGAATGAGGAAATGAAAGTGGTTTGTAAGGACAGAAAAAAGCGGAACCGCATCTGCGGAGGTACCGGCCACCCCTAGTGGAACGGCAGCAGGATACAGTTATAGTCAACGACGTTACCAGGTTGAAAGCACCGGTTCCCATATATCACCGAAGTTAAGCAACATTGAGTGCGGATAGTACTTGGATGGGTTACCGCTCAGGTACACCGCGTGTCGTTGGCATCTTGGACCGGTCCGTAGTCCAGTGGCAACACTTCGGACTCGTAAATGGAGGGTTGTGGATTCGAATCCCGGCGGAGCACAAAAAAATACGATTTATATTTCGAATGTGCTCTTCGCTGAGTTGAAAAAACCATAAACCTTTACCAAAGACCGGTCACCGAAAGGTCCATCCAACCTTACAACAACTGGGTCTTGCTTGAGAATTGGCGCTTTCTACAGCGACGACCAAGCTCGCAGAGGGCTCTTGAGGTGTGATACACACAAAAACAGCGCTCACCAAATAAATCATCCTAATGTTATTATTATAGTTACTGTAAGATTTGGTTTACTTTGTATGTACACACACAGCATGTGCAAGCGCAAACTTACACGTAACTGCTTGTGGACATGCATTAAATGTGAATATATCTTTGCAACTTGGGTTATAGATTATTGATTCTGGGAATGAAATGATGAAAGAAATACATACCTTGGCGGAGGCTCAGGTTCGTCTTCAAACAAAGCCCTTGCAATGTCTCCATCCATGTAGGATAATTCTGCCACTTTGTCCTTCTTTTTCCTTTTAGGCAAACTGAAATTTTAAAAAAGACAGACGTTGTCAGATGAAACGCATCGCGGGAAGAGCATTTTAAAAAAACAGGCATGATGTCGACCCCCCGTGCTGTAAAAAATGGTTCACTTTTGCAAATGCCCCCCCCGATTTCAGGAAAGGCGGAAGGAATTGCAAGGTTTATGTTCATGTAAGGTTTTTTTTATTGGTGTGCATACATGCAGAATGTGCAGGCGCGAAACTACATGCGCCTGTATGTGGGCATGCATTAAATGTGTGCCTTAAATGTTAACATATCTTTGCAGCTTAGATTATAGATTATAGCATGAAAAAGATTATGACTGAATGAAACGAAACAATACATGCAAGGACCGAAAGAAATAGCACAGCTATCAACACGCTGGGAGGAACTCTATTACTAGATTTTTAAATCTTAATCTCCTAATATTAATCCTTAATCCTCTAAGCCGTTGATGACCTTATGAGTGAGCACCATAAGGGACCTGTTGCGCCTCGTTTTTGGGCTTCTAATTCCAGTCTCCCGAAGTAGCTCCATGATGCATGAATTTGGATAACTTACATGCAGCTAGCAGAGTTGAGTAAAGTATGTACGGTTGAAATAGTTTACCTAAGAGCAATGAGTGGAAAGACACTGAATGATAGAGTCCGCAATAATGAACAAGTGTGGTACAAAAGAGGATTTAAGAATGAAAGTACAAAAAAGCACAATGAGATGGTTCAGACAGCTTGAAAGAATGGATGATGAACGACTAACGAAGAAAGTATACAGATAAAAATGTCAGAGGAAAGCGTGGAAGGGGAAGACCGAGGCAGGAATGGATAGACCAAATAAGTGAGATTGCAAAAGAATGGAACCTGCAGAGTAAGAGTATGTATGAAGAAAGTGATGAATGTAGAAGAGATGAAAGAGGTATGCAAGTACAGAAAAAAGTGGACACATCTTCGGAGGTACCGACCACCCCTAGTGGAACAGCGGCAGGATACAGTAACAGTAACAGCTCATGAGGAGAAACCTGAGAAACTTTTTATTTTCATTCAGAAGATATGGTATTAATTCTCCTCTAAGCGGCGCCCCCACCGGCTGTCAAAATTAAAGAAATACCTTTCACTGCTGGTGGCAACTTGGTGCGGAGGAGCCTCCTGCAGTTTGGTTGTGTCCTTCCTTGATCTCCCCTTCCTTGTTGTCAGGAGCATTTTAAGCTATTTTGGGTAGGGTCCAACGCTGCTCATGGGGGCCCCCCCCCTCCCCCCAAATAAGTAGGTAATGACATTTTTTTAAACACAATTTAATGGCAATTTTTTAGAAAAGTAGGTTGGTACATTATTATAGGTAGGTACCTACATTAGGTAGCTAGGCACAACGTAACAGTTCAAAAGATTTTTTTTCGTAATTTCGCAGTCACGAGTTTTTCTAGTATAGTCGAAAAATCTAAATTATATAAGGTGTCGTAATTTATGTTCATCACTGACAGGTGATTCAGTTTGTGCTGGGAAATTGTAGTCCTGACTCCTGAGGTCATTTTTAGTCAATTTTAATTTTGAAAACACCCTTTCTCCCGTTGCGTTACTGACCATTATTGTCAGGTAATTTTTTAAAGCCGCAGCAGTACTCGGAAAAACAACTTCTAGGTCGTTTTTTAACATGAATTTGTATGTCTCTGCCACCCCCATTGGTTCCCCGATGTCTTGAACAACCTATGTACCTACATATTTTTTTTTATAGTGAAGAATTATCTCATGTTTTTTAATTTTTTTTTCAAGAGGAGCTAAGTACTGTAAAAAAAATTACCCAAAAGGGTGCGCGCGGGGCCCCCTCCGGTGGCCCCTCGGGCCTTGGGGCCCTGTCCGCTGCGGGCACTGCGGACCCCCCTTAAACTGGCACTGCTTGTTGTAGTGGGCAATTCCTCTACGGCATTCAATCTGCTGTAATACAAGAAGTCACATTTCAACTGATTATTACTCATCAGAGGAATAGAACCCTAGCCCTGTGGCTCTGATTGCAAGTGTTCTACCAACTGTACTCCAAGTATACAACTATAAATTGGAATTTAACAGCCCTATGCCAACTTGGTAGTCACTGTAGAAAGCAAGACCCAGTTGCTGTAAAGCTTAATGGACCTTTGGTGGCCGGTCTTTAAAAGGTAAATGAATTTTCAACCCAGCGAATGCAATGTTGTTTTAAAAATAGATTTGTGGAGAGGGATGCAATTCACAAACTCATTTCACCTGGCCAGAAACAGGTATTTACGTAACCAATCAATTATTTAATATTTTTTATGAATTATTAATTGATAACTTCATATTTTCGTTCATATTTTTTGACGTGCCATCTTTTTAACGTATTTTTCCCTTATAACTACATCTACAACTCTTAAATATATCACAAATCATTAAGCTACGTGTAAAACAGTGCAGAGCATGATAAATCTTGTGTGAAACTAATAATAACATGTTTTTGTGCAGTTAAATATTTTGAGAGGTAGACAATCATTGTCACACAAAAAGTCAATAGTTCACAAAGAAAAAGTTCTACCGATTTTGACTATCGTTTGAAACACAGAGGGCGTACAAGTGATTATAATTTATAACTGCACTATTTTTGTTTGATTACCTTGGTTTTGGACCGATTTCTCGAGATATAAACATCGATGGAAGGTGGAAGGCGCAGGAAGGCGGTGACCACCACCCCGATCACAGTGTCGTCACCAGTGGACCTGGTGGAGGAGCTGCGGCTCATCAAGGTAGAGTTGAGAGAATTGCGGCCTCTGAAAGGCGTAATCGAGGCCCTTAACAAGGACATTGCTGAACTGAAAAAAGCAGTAACGTACCAAGATGAGAGGGTGGACGACTTGGCCCAAAAGGTTGGGGAGTATGGGGGCCGAATTGTGGAGATAGGTAACAAAGTGGAAGGCTTCGAGTGCAGACTTATAGCACTCGAACTCAACCAGGAAAAAAATGAACAGGAAAAGAGAAAAAATAACCTTGAGATTTCAGGAGTGCCTGAAAGCCCAAGGAAGGAGCCACAAGAAGTGGCGCTGGCCATAGCGGTGGCTCTTGGAGTCTCCCTGACTCCTGCTGACATCACCTTCGCCTCCCGAGCTGCGCACACGTCTCGCGAGGCTGCCAAGCGGCCCCGAGCCATAATTTTGCAGCTCAAGGAGCAGTCCAAGAAGGACGCGCTCTTGGCAGCGGTGAGGCGCGCAAAGGGTATCACTGCGGACAAGGTGGGATACGCCGGCAAAACGGCAGTGTATTTGAATGACCATCTGACAAGTACCAGCAAGTCTCTGCTGCGCGCCGCAAAGGCAAAGTGCCTGAGTGCGGGATTTCAGTTTGTCTGGTCAAGAGACTGTCGTTTATTCGTCAGGAAGAACCCCACTTCACCGCCAATCCGGATATCAAGAGAAGAGGACTTAAAGAAAATATTATAATCACTGCACTGACGTTTGGGCTTTTAATTTCAAATGAGAATATCACCATCATTTATGCACAATGGTCGAATGTTTTTGCAATCTTGTTCCGCTTTTTAAATGTTTGCTTGTTGGTCCTTTCGTCAATTAATGCTTGCACTTTTGCAATGGTTTTGTTCCTTATGTTTATTTGTTCTAATCTTCACTTAGTTTTGCGATTTTGCAGCTCAATGAGTGGAGGGCAAGGAAGTCTTGCAAAGGCGTGTAAATCAATAATAATTAATAATGTCAACATGCTAATTTTTAAGGCCAACCAACCTCAGCGTAAATCAACAAAAAGTGACCATCGACTAAGCCGCATTTATTTATTAATATCTAGGTATCTTAATCACAAAATAAATAAAAAAATAATAAAGTTTAAAATCATTCAAGAGGATTATGATATTATCCATTATTCCACTACCATTATTCTATTAAATCTAAAAATAAAAAAAAATATAAAAGATAAGTCTCTCAAGCCAATTATATTTATTTTAGTAATTTATAGATTACGTTTATGTACTTTAACATCTTCACTTTTTTTTAAGCACCTTTATTTACTTTTGTTTCCCTTATATATTTACTGGATGTTCCCTTCGTCATTTGTTTTGTATTTTCGAATGATTATAATTGTTGCACTAACGCTTTACTGTCTTATGCTACTGTTACATTTTTATCTACTGTCTTTTTTGCACTACCATCTTTGCACTAGTTTATGGTTTTACACGGTTATTTTATTGTTTTACACTATTTCATTGTTTTACACTACTATTTTATTTACACTACTATTTTATTGTTTTTCACTACTGTTTTATTGTGTTACACTTCTATTTTATGGTTTCACACTATTATATTGTTTTACGCCACAACTTTATTGTTTTATACTACTGTTTTATTGTTCTACACTACTATTTTATTGTTTTACACTATTTTTACTTTTATATCTAATGTTTTACACTTCCTGTTTATTCACTTTTACATTTGTTTTACTTCAAGTATGCTATGTCTTGTAATTTTGATGGGTCTCACTCACACTTCGTATATTATAACACTTTATTCGGTAATACGTGCTCGGTGCACTAACCTAATTATCTATATATTTCTTACTCAAATTAATTCACAATTACCAAGTTTTAACCACACAGTTTTATATAATTATAATTACGAATTATCTATAATTTCACATATCGATGTATTCAGTATACTATCAGAATGTTAATGGCTTGAGATCTAAAACTCACACGCTGCTAACCAACATATTAAGCGATGATTACGACATAATATTACTGACGGAAACATTCCTTACGGACGGCATCTACGATGCTGAACTTATTCCCTCTAATTACAATGTTTATAGAAGGGATAGGGACTATGATCGAACTCTTCAATCGAAAGGTGGGGGAGTGTTAATATGTGTCAATAAAAACATTAAGTCTCGAGCACGTCCAGAGTGGCATTCGCTGTCGGAGGATCTCTGGGTAACCATTTCCACCGGTAATGCGAATCCCGACTTACACATCGGTTGTGTTTACATTCCTCCAGGGCCGACACACAACCTAAGCCTGCGTCAGCATATAGATAAAGCTTGTGAAATCTTTACTGAAAATGTTATTGACACATTCTTCATCGCTGGAGACTTTAACCTGAGCACAAATATATTCCCTCTTCCTGAGGGTAATACTCCTGATGACGAGTTTACACCTTATAGTGACCCATCTACCTTAATTGTACAAGATTTTATGTCATTTTCTGACCTTAGACAGTTTAACGGGCTTCCAAATGTTAATGGCAGAATTTTAGACCTAGTTTTATGCAACAAGAATGTGACGGTTGACACCCCTTTGTCTCCACTCGTGCCCGAGGATCGTCATCACAAGTCTCTATGTATGCGGGTGACGCATCATAGTGGCATTCTAAGCTCCTTACGTACGAGTACCCCGAGAATGGTGTACGTATACAAAAAGGCCGACTATACAATAATTAACAATTCTTTGTCTATGGTCGATTGGGACTCAATTCTGGATTCGGATGATATTGATGAGATGGTGGATAATTTCTACCGTGTGGTAAATGAAATTATTGATGAATATGTCCCGAAATCTCGATTATGTAGCACCAATACGCAGTACCCTCCTTGGTATTCCAACGCTTTGAAGAAAATCTTAAAAGAAAAACAATTGTTCCATACTAAGTTTAGGCGTTACGGAAATCCGTTGGACTACTCCACATTTTCATTACTAAGAAGTAGATTCAAACAACAGGAAAAGATATGCAAGCGTAAATATTTGAACCACATGGAGACGTCTATTAGAAATGACCCCAAAAAACTATTTTCCTTTATTAAATCAAAAAAAGGCGAAAGCTGTATTCCAAATGAAATGAAGTATGAAAATGAAATAAAAAATGATGCTGCTGGGATATCTGACTTGTTCCTTAAATACTTTTCCTCCGTTTTCGTGGAAGATGATGGTTTATCGGTTGCACGTCAATCTGGTGATTCATTTAATGATTGCTCCACTATCTCGTCCATAGTCATCAATGAGGATAGGTTATGTGAAAGCATTCGCTCATTAGACGTGAGGAAAGGTTGTGGTCCGGATGGTTTGCCGGTTATTTTCATAAAAAACTGTTGTGATAAATTAATTAAGCCATTAGCAATAATATTTAAAAAATCACTTAGTCTGGGTGTTTTTCCACGTAAATGGAAATATGCGCACATAGTACCAATTTACAAATCTGGAAATAAAGACAATGTTGAAAACTATCGCCCTGTATCTAAGTTATCTATATTTGGGAAGTTACTCGAAAAAATAGCATATGATCAGATTTTCTCCGCGGTGAAAAATGCAATTGATGTAAATCAACATGGGTTTTTACCACGTAGGTCCACCGCATCAAATCTGGTACTGTTTACGGAAAAAATTCTAAAGATTATGGACGCAGGATCTCAGGCTGATGTGATCTACACTGATTACTCCAAATGTTTTGATAAGATTAGCCACAATATCCTAATTGCCAAGCTGGAGTGGCAAGGAATACACGGTGACCTACTCCGGTGGCTCAAATCATACCTGTATGATAGAACAATATCTGTAACGATTGGGGGAATCACCTCCAAACGTGAACGGGTCGTCTCGGGTGTGCCGCAGGGTAGCCATCTGGGTCCTCTTTTATTCTTAATTTTTATTAACGATATAAGACATTGCTTCCTCAATTCAAGCGTCTTACTTTATGCAGACGATATGAAGATTTTTTCAGAGGTGGCATCCGTGAGAGATTGTGTATCTATCCAAAGAGATTTGAAACGCTTTGGTGACTATTGTATCGTAAATAAACTTTCTTTAAATGTTTCTAAATGTTGCATCGTGAGGTTCACTAGGAAAAAGAACCCATTAGTCTTTGAATACGAGATTCAATCGGAGTTCGTGGAACCTGCCGATCAAGTACGTGATCTGGGGCTTGTATTAGACAATAAATTGAGATTCAATTACCACATAGATAGCATCATTAAAAGATCATACAAACTGCTTGGGTTTGTTTTGAGATCTTGTAAGCCATTCCGAAACACTGCAGTGGCATTATGTCTTTATAAAGTTTACGTAAGACCAATACTTGAATATGCTTGCCAAGTTTGGAACCCGCAATATATCATCTATGTCAATAGATTAGAGGCCATCCAAAAACGCCTCATCAGGACACTCTTGTACCGAGACGGTCTCCATCGAGAGCTTGCCGATTATCATACGGCGCTGCAACACTATGGTTTGTTTTCGCTCCAAGCGAGACGGAGTATTCTGGACCTAATGTTCCTATTCAAACTCATCCGGGGTAACGTGTCTTGCTCCGAACTCCTGTCTGAAGTGGGAATCCGAGTGCCTAGGATGACGTCAAGAAACACCAAAATCCAGCTCTATATTCCGTCTCACAAAACAAATTCATACGGAAACTCATTCCTCTTGAGAGCTTCGCGGTTGTTCAATGAAAAGTTTAGTGAACTGGATATTTTTTACCAATCGACCAATACTTTGAAAAAGTTAACGACGGCCATACTTTGCCCTTAATTCTTGATTAATGATGTAAAATAATAATAATAATAATAATAATTGTAATTGTAATAATAATAGAAACGTGTTCATGAAATATAATGAATTTTGACTAGAATTTCAGTGTGTAGGTATTAGTGAGTGGGAAAAATTAAAATTATAATTGAAAATATTGGCATGTTCAAGTGAATGTAAGGCTGATTTGATATATGTAATTCTGTTTTTATCTTTTATTGTTTGGTGTCATTACGGTTATCATGATTATTTTAATAGGTTTTTATATTTTATATTTTGTGTTTGAAAAAAAAAAGGAAAAATATCTTACTATCATTAGTATTGATATTTATATTCTTTTTTTTATTTTAATACTTATATTTAATGTCAACATTGTATGAAAAAATATCATATTGTCATTAGTATTTATATTTATATTCTTTTTTATATTCTTTTTATTTTTAATACTTATATTTAATGTCAACATTGTAATTGGGAAGGTACAACATCAATTGTATATATTTTTATTATTGTTTTATATATTTTAATGTATTTTCCTGTTTTGTTGAATAAACTATTTAAAAAAAAAAAAAAAAAAAAAAAATAACTACCCCATGGCATTTGTTGAACAAGGCCCAAAGTTATTGTCAGTAGAACATGGCGCAGGGAGTTGGAGCCAGTGTTAGTGCCATTAACGCAAAGTCCAGCCCCGACGCCTTATCCCCTCGACCATTCAAATTTCAAAATTACAGGATTTTTTTGTGCTCCGGCGGGAATTGCACCCACGACGTTCTGAATAACAGTCCGTCGCGTGAACCACTAGACAACGGTTGATTTTAAACTCAGTGTTTTACACTTGGGGTACTGACATATATTCCTTGCCTTATAGGTTGGTATGATGCTGACCACCCATGCTGTAAAAAAATGGTTTACTTTGCCAATGTTATGGACTTCAATAATGAAAAGAAGGATTTCCAATAACAAAATATATATTTATTTGGAGACAAGAGATTAACAGAGACAATTACAACTTATGGAATCAAGTCAAAATTATTAGGCAAAGACAATTAGGCAGAGGTACAAATAGAGATTAAGAGTAATAGCTTTAGTAGTTTGATACAGAGTAACAAAGGTAGGATGAAGTAAGAAGATGACTTTAAGAGTAACTTATTTTACAATTGGTTCTAGTATTTATATCAATCAAAATATGATACATGGGTACTTACTTTATTCTTAGGTAGGGGGTAGTTAACCTTGTTAAATGCAAATGTGTCAATTGAGTAATGTGAATCTTCCACAATCAATAATCATGTATTAATGTGACATATATGTATGCAATTATGCATGTATGTAATATGTATGTAATTTCATAATTCATAAGGTCTTTATTGTTTTTTATCAATATGTACAAAGTATTACAATAAAAATAAATTTTAAAAATCTAATTACAATAAATACTCCCCAAAGTAAGCATAGCTTGTGTTTTGGGGAGGATTCCAACTTATCTTAACTTAAAATTAATCACTTAATAGATAAAAATCATAAAAAACAAAAATAATATATACACCATTTAGTCATTTACTCAGCAAAAAACAGAAAGACAAAAAATAAAATAAAATAACATAAAGAGGTAACATGTTTAAATAGAAAATACAGAAATAGGAATTATACATAAATACACACATGTAGATATATGAAAAAAATAACAAAAATAATAATGATAAGAATAATATACAAAAAACCAATCAAAAATAAAAACCAATCAAATGTAATGAGACATAATATCTAATTACAAAAGCTAATTGTTTGACATTGATAAAACTCGTTTCATCAATTTCAACTTGCACCACATACACATTTGTCGATATGTTGCAAAAATAGACAAGTCGTATTTGAACATTAGGTACATACTTAACACCTTCCTCCTTAAGAGATGAACTAAGGTTAATTAACTTAGGTCAGAAATAGATCATAAATTTTCAAAAATAATTAATTACTTGATTTAACTATTTGGTTGATTATGATATCAGTACAAGAAATAATATGACTTTATATAATCTCGACAGCATAATATAAACAAATATTTCAATAATGAACTTATGAAATAGTAAATTCTCAGGTTATACATTGTTTTCAATTATTGATATCATATGAATGTTAGTTTGTTTTATTATTAGCTAACCTAATACTTCTTCTAGGTAATGATGTGCTAGGTTCGCTATTAGTTGTCCTTAATTCTAAATTCTCATCAGAGTTTATGCTATCTGATGTGGCTGAATTTCTAAAACATATATTAAGTATATTATTGATAGGTGCTCTCTCTGCATCACCATCTCTTACAATTAGTCTAGTATTTCTTTTAAACTTATACAAGAAAATAATAAATTTATATAGAACAAAAATACAAATTAATGTTATAGAGGAATACATAAATGTTTTAAAAGTACTAATATGGTTTTCAATTCTTGGTTGATTCAATAAGTTATCCACATGTTCTGAGAACAAATTTATTTTAAGTGAAATTAAATTGATATCTTCCAGACCTGCATTGGAATAATGAATTGGAAGCAGGATGGGAATTTTCAAAGAGTTATTTAATGTAAGTGGTACACAACAATCGTCTTTTAAAAGATCTACATGTGGTATCAAAGCAGTAAAATTAGTATTTAACGAAATTTCAGTTTGTAAGATAGTTTGCTTAGAAAATCCTTTACATCCAGGTTTTAAGCTTATTATGCCTACTTCATATAAATCAAGATCATTAATTTTTTGTTACAATTCACAGTTAATGTAGTGTGATCAGATAAAACATATATCCAAGTGTTTTTTATTAGATAACTTATGCCAAATTTCTAATTCAAGTTCAGTGGTTTGTATTTTACAAGTAGAAGGAATTTTTCTTGAATTTATTAATTCGGTTTCACATATTGGTCTTGTATGACTGGTATAAATCATTTGACATTGTTGACAAATATAATCACTAGTTGATAACTGATGGCAATTATCTAAATTTTGTAAAAGTGAATATTGAATTTTTCGAAGTTGAATAATAAAGATATTTTTGATTTGGATGAATAGCTATTTTGAGATTTGATGGGTAATGAGATTAAATGATATAAATCGTAAACGTTATTATTGGTATGTTCCACAGGTTGTGAACATTCTGAAACAGTTTTTTTTTATAAAATTATTTATCGAAGTATATAACTATTATTCTCAATTTTGATTCGCATACTTCACACGATCAGTGTGAACTCTGACATTTTTATTTTTTATCTTTATAGTTATGTTTAAAGGACTATGTATCTGGACTATTTTGAATGGTCCAGTGAAATTCGATGTTAACTTTTTTGATCTATGTAATTTAGTACTATTATTAGTTAAATATACCCATTCACCTATTTTAAACGTTCTAAGTTTTTTATTAATATTATATCTGGCTTGTGCCTTTTCTTTTTCCTTAATTAAGTTTGATTTGGCAATTTCATGAGATTTTGAAAGTTTTAATTTCAAATCATCTACAAATGTATCGTATGTATATTTAAATTTAGGGATAGTCAACGTTGTTGGTAAGGTTGGTAGATTTCCAAATAAAAGTTCAAACGGAGTAAATTGAGTAGCCGTATGAGGTGTTGTGTTGTAACTAAACATGGCGAATGGTAACCACTCGTCCCAGTTATTCTGATCCGTGGAAACGTAATGTTTCAGATAATCTGCTAAGGTAGCATGAGTGCGTTCCAGAGCACCATTACTTTCAGGGTGATAGGCACTAGTTTGTAATTTCTGGATTTTGAAAAGTTTAGCTACTTCTTTGAACAAGTTGGAAGTAAAATCTTTGCCTTGGTCAGAAAGAATCTTTTCAGGTATACCATATTGACAAATAAATTTAGAAGTAAATTCTCTTGCAATAGTTTCAGCTTCGTGGTTTGGTATGGGATAACATTGCGTATATTTAGTTAGATCGTCTTGTAAAGTTAAAATGTATTTGTTGCCGTTTTCGGTTAAGGGTAAAGGGCCTACGATGTCCATCGCAATTTGTTCAAAGGGTTTTGAACTAGTTGAAGTTATTTCAATTGGTTGCTTTAAATTTTGTCTACATATTTTATTCCTACTGCATGAATCGCATTGTTTGATATATAGCCTTATGTCCTTTTGCATATTTGGCCATCTATATTTTAACTTTATTCTATTATATGTTCTATGAAAACCACAATGTCCACTAAGAGGTGAATCATGATATTCGCTGAGAATTTTTGGAATATCTTCTAAAATTGGTTTTATTATTTTATTGTTACAAATAGTTATTTTAACGTTAGTATTGTTAAAAATGTACTGAATTATTTTCCTTATTGTACTGAAGTTTAAATTATCAAGACCACAACCTAGTCTGGGTAATGAAATGTTTGTTTCGTTATTTAGTTGTAGTTCTGTTTTCAAATTTAAAAGAGCTTGAAATATTGAGATATACGTAGGTTTTTCCCAGTAATTTTGTTTGGTTATTAGATGATAAATCATATTATTTTTCCGTGTTCTTGATGTAAGTATTTGGCCTATTGCCGAATCGACCTTCAATATTTCTTCGTAATTATCTATCATTTGCTTAATTTCCATTGCGATACCTGATGACATTGACTTGTCATTAGATATACAGTGTCCTATCGATTCATTTTGGTCAAATAATGATTGGTCTATTTCATTTATATTACAATTAAATTCATTATTTTGATTATCTAGAAAATTATTATAAGATTGAACAACTTCATAGTTGTTTACAAGAATGTTTGGTTCATGATCAATTTCAATACGAGAGAGTGCATCAGCATTATTATTAAGATTTCCTTTCTTATAAATTATCTCATATTGATATTCTTCAAGTTTTAGTCGCCATCTAACAAGACGTGAACCTGGGTCTTTAACGCTGAAAAGCCAAGTTAGTGGTTTATGATCAGTATATATTTTGAATTTACGTCCGTATAGATATGGTCGAAAATGTTTGCACGCCCAAACAATTGCTAAAAGTTCTTTTTCCGTTGTGGAATAATGTGATTCTGACTTGTTTAACGTTCTGGATGCATATGCTATAGGTAAGTCCCTTGAGGTACTTCCTTGAGATAAAACTGCGCCGATAGCTAAATTTGAAGCGTCCGTTGTAAGATTGAACGGTTGTGTAAAATCGGGGTATTGCAATATAGGTTCAGAGATTAATTTTTCTCGTAATATATTAAATGCATCATTTTGTTCATCGGTCCAATTGAAAATTTGATTCAATTTGAGAAGTTTTGTAAGCGGTTTGGATAATTTAGAAAAGTTTTCTATAAACCTTCGATAGTAACCGACAAGTCCAAGAAACGATTTAATTTCTTTACAACTTTTCGGGATAGGGAAATTAGTTATTGCTGCTATTTTATCCGGGTTTGGTTTGACTCCTTGTTCTGTGATTACATGTCCTAGATAAACAACCTCTTTTCTCATAAATTCACATTTATCAGGTTGTAGTTTTAAATTGTGTTCATCTAACCGTTTAAATATTTCACGCAATTTTTTAGTATGAGTTTCTATAGAATCAGCATAAATAACAATATCATCAAGATAAACAAAACATTTGATTCCTTGAAGTCCTGAGAGTACATTGTTCATTAATCTTTGGAATCGTGAAGGAGCGGATTTTAGCCCAAATGGTAAACGTAAGAATTCAAAATGTCCTTGGGGAGTAGAGAATGCTGTTTTATGAGAATGATCTGGATGCATGGGAGTTTGATGAAATCCTGACGCTAGGTCAAGGGTTGTGAAATATTTAGAATGTCCCAGTTGATCAAGAATCTCCGTGATATTAGGAAGAGGGTAAGCATCTCCGATTGTTACGTCATTCAGTTTTCGGTAATCAATAACAATTCGCCATTTCTTTTTGCCTGAAGCATCGTCTTTCTTTGGTACCACCCAAAGAGGAGAGAACCATGGGGAAGTAGAAGGCTTAATAATATTTTGATTCAGCATTTTTTCTATTTGATTTTTTACTTCTGCTTTGTGCACTTCTGGATATCTATAAGTCTTTGTAAATATTGGTTCTTGCGATTTTAATGGAATTTCATGAAAGATCGAAGTCGTATATGATAATTCGTCTCCTTCATGATAAAATATTTGATTAAATTCGGTGCACAGATCTATTATTGATTCCTTTTCTTCTTTATTCAAATGCGATAATCTAAGTTGTTCATTTAATTTTTGAACTTTTGAAAAATTATTCTTTGTGGAATTTCCGTAATATAAAAAACTTTTATTTTCATCAAAAGGTTCAAGTAGTAAACCTTCAGATGTAATTTGAACTTGCTTTTCGCTATTATTTAGTATGGTCACGTAAACCTTATTATTATTTCTCACCTTAGTGATAGCTCTAGATATATGAACGTCTGGGAGTAACTCCATATCGGGAATGATGCCTTCCTTTATCTCTGGATTTAAAGCAATCAATTCTACGACCGTTTCTGTTCTAGGCTTTAATGTAAAAATACTCTTGGTATTATTATTATTGTCATTTTTATTATTTCGGAATATCATTGGAATAAAAACATTTTTGATTTTTAATGTTTCGTTTTCATAATCAATTATATTATTTTTAATAAAAAAATCATGTCCTAACAATCCGTCGAAAGGAATGTTGGATAAATAAGGAGGTATGACATTAAATTTATGAGTCAATTTTAAATCTTCTAAGAGAAATGACATATTGCATGTTCCGATTGTTTTAATTGGTTTTGGAGAATCGTTTATTCCTTTTAAGGTAACCATTTCACGTTCACTAATTAATTCTTCCTCGTGAAGGGAATCAAGTTTTACTAATGAAATATCGGCTCCGGTATCAACTAACAATTTCAAGATTTTGGAACAATACGTCATTTCAACATATGCAGTTGTATTGGTTACTGCAAATACTCTGCCATAATTAGGTTCATCTTCCGTTCCCTGGCAGGAAGAGGAGCGGAGTGCTTCGAGTTTAAAGACTCGTTTGAATTTATTGAATTATAAAAGGGTTTTGAAGTTGAGTTACCCTGGTTAGAATTTTTATTCATTTTATTTTTATTTTCTAGTTTCCAACACTCTGTTATGAGATGCCCTTTTTTTTACAAAATTTACAAATTTTCTCTACCCTTTCGTTGGATACTTGATTAATAGTCCGATTAAAACCTGGTTCTTGTTTCGCTCGAAATTTATTATTATTATTATTTGAACGTATTGGAGGAAATTTTTTAAAACAATTATTTGTATTGTGTGTACTTGTCTTGCAATCAGTACAATATTTATTAAAACTAGATTTATTATTGTTTTCAATGGCATTTAATATTTTTTCTTCATCCAACGCGATGTTTGTAGCTTCTAAAAGATTTTTAGGTTTAGACAACCTTACTGCTAAGGATAAATTTGAATTACAACCCATTATGAAAGTATTCAACGCGCTATCCTGGATTTGTTTTACTCGTCCGATCAATTCATTTTTACCAGATACGTTTAGTTTTGTTGCGCCGATGAGATTATTTGTGCAAGATTCTATACGATTTATAAAATTTATCACCGGTTCTTTCGGGTTTTGCTTACAATTTCTTAACTCAAGTTCTAGTTGCGAAGTGTGTTTGTTATTACCATATGTTGTTATCAAAAATAATTTAAACTCCTCAAAAGTTTCAAAATCATAATTGGCTAATACATATTTGGCATTTCCCGTAATACAACGTATCATGTACTTTAAAAGTATGTTTTTTAAATTTTCGGGACATATTTCGTTAGCTGCAGTGCAATCGTTAATAAAAGGATAAAGATTATTTTTGTTACCATCAAATGTGGAAACAAATTTCATTAAGGTGTCTATGGAAATGTTGAGAGCCATTGTATAAATTTAAAAGATTCAATGCAATTCAAGAATAACAATGATTAAGGAATTTAAATTTGAATTTACTTGAACGCTGAACACACTACTATAACTCTATAATCAACAAAAATAATCACAAAAATAGTTACACAATACTCGCTGAGCAGATGATGATAAAGATGATCTTCATTGTTGATGTGTACTGTGTCCTCTTGCTATTGCGTGATGTGCTGTCAAGGCTGCTGTCCGTTCGGCTGATGTAACAATCACAGATCTCAGGGATGCTGCAGGTTGGCTGTTATATCCTGAAGGCAGCTGGACTCAGGGTTTGGTAGGATCCAAGTGTGCTGGAGCCTGGAACTTGTCTCGTCCTCAGTTTCGTTCTCTTCTCTGTCTCCGTGCACGTTCTCTAGAATTTTTGGAAAATAATTAGAAGGTGTGCTGATCCCACTTCTGACACCAATTTAATATTCTGTTATGGACTTCAATAATGAAAAGAAGGATTTCCAATAACAAAATATATATTTATTTGGAGACAAGAGATTAACAGAGACAATTACAACTTATGGAATCAAGTCAAAATTATTAGGCAAAGACAATTAGGCAGAGGTACAAATAGAGATTAAGGGTGATTGAGAGGTCAGCGCGCCCAACTTTGATGACCAAAATAGCCCATATTTTTAATGGTAAGGGAGCATTTTTTTTCCAGATTAAATTAAGACATAAAATTAGGTATTTTTTTCCATAAAAAACCAATTCAAAATAATTTTATTTACGGAGATACCTTAAATGGAGATTTCCACTGTTCTTATGAATAAATCCTAACTTTTTTTTATTTCAAAACATTAATTTTGATTAGTTTTATTTTTTCTACTTGTTAGTTGTTTTTTTTTACTTTTCATTGATTTTTTATGATTATTTAAAAAGTACCCAAATTTTGCATACGATATTGTAGCTACATTCGTCTTTTAATGGTTTATTTTCCTTTTAGGATTTGAAGTGATATTTTTTATGTTTGTAATGCCATACTTGTTTTATTTTTTCTCCCCCGATTTCTATTTATCCTGGAAAAATAAAGATTTCCATACAAAAAATGACCCGGTCGCTAGCGTCACCTGCGGCCGGTAGATGAACTGCGGAGAAAAATATTATATCTCCTTAGTTTTATGGAAGCAAGATTTATATAATGCAAAAGAGTACAATCGTTTACGTTACAACTGGACCAACTGGTTTCTCAAAAATGCATGGAAATCAAAACGCCATCTAGAGTTGCTGTTTAAGATTCCATACATTTTTTGGTTGCGCTGTATTTGCTACATTTCATACTTCGGGTACACTCGTGTATCATCGTATATTGCCGAAGATGCTCGAGTCAGCCCTCTCTTATATTGTGTGTGTAAGAGTATATATATAAACGCTATGGTAGTATAATACGTACGTACATAAAAACAGTTTGCAAAGTTTAACGAAATGGCGAAAGACAGCGAAAGATCATTCAATCAGATGAAATGAATTGTACGGAGAGCTGCACACGACTTTATAGTATTCTGATAAGTTTTTTTCCATTACATGAATAATATGAAAGTTTGTTTGAATTTCAAAGTGAAATTCATTTAGCTCAATGATTTAGCTGGAAAGAATTCTGCTGGCTGGCCTTTTTTGTTGAATTGAAATCATTTTTTGAACCTAGCGTAGAGCAATTTGAAATTTTCAGGCCTGTAATTTAGTCTAGTGGTTAACGCTGAACTGAACAGATTTCAGTCTGTTTTGAATGCGGCCGCAAGACTGATCTTCGGGATGTCCAAATTCTCTCACATCACTTCGCTGTTGAAAGAACTACATTGGCTTCGTTTCCCTGAGAGGGTTCCGTGTGTGTTTGATGGTATTTAAAGCCCTAAATGGTTTGGATCCATCATATCTGGCAGACATATTTTCCACCGTTGAAGTGAGTGTGAGGGGGCGGACACTTAGGTCAGCGGGGTGTCAAGCTGTCAGATTGATGCAGCCTCGCCGTCAAATACGCACTAATTTTGAGGATCGCGCTTTCCGGTTTTCGGGGCCGATGGAGTAGAACAGACTGCCACCCGGAGTGAGGGTTTCGGAATCTGTTGGCATTTTTAAGGGAGCACTGAAACGGCACCTTTTTAAAATATCTAATTCATGATTAGGAGGGCCCTTGAGGTGTGAAACACACAAAAACGGCGCTCTTTGGTCATGTAAAAAATTAAATAAATAAATTATCCTCATATGTATATATATATATATAGGTATATATGTTTAATTTTAGGTTTTCACGGATTTTCACGGACTCGTAATCCAAAAGTCAAGATTTCGATTGGTGCAAGACAACTAAGTTCCGTCGAAATCTAACAAAAATGTCATGAGTATGTGTGGCTTAATAAATAATAATTTCTTGCCGCGTTATCCCCGAAGGGCTTCGCATGTGGCGAGGGAACCTATTTATTTTATAGGTAAGAGGGCCGGCCTTACGCCAACCACTTCGTTGATGCGAAGGCATACCAGCTCCCGTGGGGACTGGTACTTATTTCTTGTGAAGGCTGAGTACACCTTCCTGGTATTTTATTTTGGGTTAGAAATAAACACCGAACCGGAAATCATTTCTGACACCCTTATATTATATCAGTGGGTAATTATATAAAAACGCAACTAAGCTACACATGTAGTGTAACTTCTTGCCTGCGTTATCCCCGAAGGAGTCGCATGTGGCGCTTCGGGACCTATTTTTTTTACAGGTAAGGGGGCCGTCCTCACACCAACCACTTTTAGTTGAAGTGGGGGTTTCCCAGCTCCCGTGAAGGGCTGGTTCTCATTTCTTGTGAAGGCTGAGTCAAACTTTGAGATCGAACCCTTGCTCTCGGCATGGAATGCAAGCATTCTACAAATTGAGCTATCGACCTTTTTACGAGCTTGATCGTCGTCGCTATAAAGCGCCAATTCTCAAGCAAGACCCAGTTGCTGTAAGGCCGGATGGACATTTCGTGACCGGTCATTGGTAAAGGTTTTATGAATTTTTCAACCCAGCGAAGAGCAAATTTGAAAATATAAATGGTATATCTTTTGTGCTGCTTTTATGCTTAGAATATATTCCATCACTTAGTTGAATTATTAGAAAAAAAACTTCATGTTGCTATTTCAATGTACACATCCAATGGTATAAAAAAGTATACTATACAGGCATATATATAGCACTTGGATGCGTTGTCTTCCTTCGCACAGGGTGAAGTCCATGAGCATACACACACTGGCATATTTACTGAACACATACGCAGTCACGGCCTCAACAAACATTCCCTGGCTACGCAGTAATATGAAACCTTTTTTTAACTTTAAAAATTAATAACATTTAGGAGACGAAGATGAAAAGAAAAATGAAAGTTGTATTTTTATAGGTAAGGAAGCCGGCCTTACGCCAACCATTTCAGTTGAAGCGGGGGTGTCCCAGCTCCCGAGGGGGCTGGTTCTCATTTATTGTTAAGGTTGAGAAACCTTCCCGGTATTTTATTATTGAGTTGAAATAAACACCGACACGGGAAATCATTTCTGACATCCTCCGTGGGATACGAACCTCATCTCTCGGCATGGAATGCAAGCACTCTATCAACTGAGTCATTGGGACATAATCACAATGTATAATCTATAATCTAAGTGGCAAAACTATGTTAACATTTAAGGTTCATATTAAGTGCATGCTCACAAAAATACACTTGTAAGTTCGCATTTACAAATCGTGCATGCGCATTTACATATTAAAATCAAATCCACAAATAAACAAAAGCCCTGCAACTTTTACTGATCTTCCCTGAAACAGGGGTGACATTGGTAAAGTAAACCATTTTTTAAAGTTTGGGTGGTGAGCCTCATACCAACCTATAAGTCAAGATAAACAATGAAAATGAAATATATATATTTTTTTTTCATATTTTATTTTAATACACTTGTATAGGTCTGCAACCACTGGAGTCTACACTTTGATAAAATATGCAATGTAAAAAATACAGGGCACACACGTGTGTGCTTCTGTGTGACTATAGTGTAAACTGAACTGTAGCGTTTTATTCCAATTCTGTGAAATGTAAAACGCTCTCTAGAGACCTTATGCCAGTTTCTTTGCATTTTTGAGTAATCGGTACAGGGTGAATAATTATTTACTTATATACTTGGATATATCTGTTAACACGAACGAAAGTGAATTGTTGTAAATTTGTTTACAAATAAAATGAATGCCTTTTTTTGTATTTGTATGTAAATAAAATAAAATAAATGCTTATTTGTAATTAATGTAGATAAATGATATTCGCACAAACTTGTGCGAAAAAGATGGGAACGGCTATTCGCACAAATTGTGCGAATAGCCATTCCCATCTTGTTCGCACAAATTGTGCGATATGCGTCGGAACGGCTATTCGCCCAAGTCATTTGTGCCTAAAAGATGGGAATGGCTATTCGCCCAAAACGGTGATTTTTGCGTACAAGATCTGGGAAATGATCTGAATGGCGCCACACGGCTCTTGTGCATTGTGTACACAATACGGGGATTGCTATTTACACTGTACAAAACTGGTTTGAACAAAACGGCGATGCCTATTCGCACAGCTTTCACATCATACCTAACCCATCTTAATTTATATAAAATAATGCAATATTTAAAGTTAAATATAAATACTGCAATTTATAGCATTATAGTTGCGTTGCGTATATAATTTGTGTTATGTATTATTTCATTGAATATTTTAGTTGAATGTTTCTAGGTGGAACATTGAAAAATCCGAGAAAATAAACAATTTTATAGCTGATTTGCGGCTGTGTTACTAGGAAAACGGAAAATAGATAAAAAAAAAAAAAAAATGGTTGCTAAGGACGGCAATCCCATATAATAACTTATAAGGCTGACGTTTGCTCGTCGAAATATAAGTTCTCAAGTAAAAAATGTTTCGAGTCCATTTGATGCAATTTAAGATGATTACAAATTATTAAAACGACAGGCAAGTAATGGTGCGTAAGTATCTATTGATTGTTCTTCCTATCAATGGTGCGTATACTCAAACTTCATTGTTCAAAAACCAAAATGACGAAAAATGGTCGCATCCAAAACATTTCAGGGGTTTCAGGGCTAAAAAGTCAACCCTGTGCAAAAAGCGTGTAGGTACCTATGTACTTTACACAAGGTACCTCCTCAAATGCCTGGCAATCGATGACTTTTTTTCATTTTTGCGCCTCTTGGTAGTGGTCACCTCATTGAGGGGTCATCTGCACCTGTGGTCAACACAAATGGCAAAAATCATGTAACCTACCTCGACACAGACCACGTGCCTAACCATATGTCTCTGCTTGATAGCGGTTGACGTAAGGTTAACGACTTCTAGCTACAGCCACAGAGGCTTTTTTTCTATTGAGAGGGGAAAATCTTCAAAAGATTCCTATAATATATGAGATTTTTACTCACTAAAAACCCCCCTCTACATCTTGCCACACCCTGGAACTGCCGTCAAGCATGACATCAGAGTGTGGTGTGTCTCCTTGCACAGCATGTCTTCACATTTCAGTTGCGTCAATTGGCAAATCTACACTATCTACATTTACACTACTATCAACAGAAACTACATTTTGGCGGGTCGTGTTCATCCTTCGCCTTACTCACTCGGCATCCTCCTTCTCTCCGATCACACGAGAGGCAAAGGTATCCCAGGCCCGCCAGTTCTCTTCTGATTGGAGCATTGACGGTACTACCATGTCCAGGTCTAGTCGATCAACCACAATGGTTGCCATTAATGACCCCCTGTGGTCCGCCCAGGCAGGACTTGACAGTAGCGTGTGCTGCGCGCCATCATTTTCTGAGTCGCAGTGCCAGCATGCTGCAGTTGCTTCTTTTCCTATACGTTGTAGGAAAAACCCGAAACAACCGTGTTCACTCAGCATCTGAGTGAGCCGGTAGTTCAGGCAGCCATGCTTCCTCGAGTACCAAGGCTCGAGTTGGCAAGCCACAGAGGCTACAGCTTGTGTACCTACCTACAACCCATGCAGATGCCTGTTTTCATGAGGTTGATTACCCATACTGAAAATAATGGCACACTTTGCCAATGGCCCCCCTGTTACAGATAAGGTCGGCAAGAGTTGTAGGGCTTATGTTTGGGGTTTTTATGTTTTAAGTTCACATACGTGTCATATGTGAGCGGGAACTTGCAGGTGTCTGCTTGTGGGCATACTTTAGTATGAATTCTAAATGTTAATATCATGTTTGCAACATAGATAGGTATATAGAATTGTTAATGGTAAAATTAATGGATATTTCAGCAATAGATGACGGTCTATTGTATTTGCTAAGTTCATTTGTTTAAAAATACTGGTGATGTTACATTTTAGGAGGACTTTATAGGGTGCCTAGCTAATATGGATGGCTGGGTTCAGAGGGAGAATTGAAAATAGCCACAACTCTCTGATCGCAGCAACCAGAAGTCTGAAATGGGAGTTGGGCATATGGCAGCATTGGGCAAGGGGTCTAAGGCTTACTCAGCCATCACATTCTCTAGTGTAATATTTTCTGAGGTTGCCTACTTCCATTCATTTCTTTTACGTGCATCAGTATACATGCATTTTTTTTTCTTTTTTTCTTTCTTCTGTCTGTTTTGCTTTCATGTTTTTTACATGCTTACTTTTTATATTTTTTGCTTTCTGGTTTCTTTGTTAGTTTTTTCATGTACCTATGCCTTATTTTTTTATATTTTCTCAGATTTATTTTCCTTTCTCTGTTTCATAATTATTTTATTTTTTCTTTTGTTATTTCTTTATCTAATCTAATCTAAGCTGCAAAGATATATATCATTTAAGATTTATATTAAATGCATTCCCACAAGCAGACATGTATAATTTCGCGCTAACACATGCCGCATGTGGACCTGCAATATAAAAACCCAATCTCAAATGAACATAAGCCCTGCAACTCTTCCCTGAAACGGGGGTGACATTGGCAAAGTGAACCATTTTTTTACAGTATGGGTGGTCAGCCGCATTTCCTCCATCTCCTCTGTAATAACCTGAAAATTGAATATGGCTAGTCACGTATTGCACTACTCGCGTGACTAGGCCGGAATAAAGCTTTATTATTATTATTTAATATGTTTTAGTAGTTCAAGAAAGAAAGCTATCCAGTGAAGGTAGGTAAATACATTGAGCGCAAATTATGCCTGGTCTGTAGCTCAGTTGGTAGAGTGCTTGTATTCCATGCCGAGAGCTCAGGTTAGGATCCCATTTTGCTGTTTATTTTAAACTCAAAATATAGCACCGGCAAGGCTTACTCAGCCTTCACAAGAAGTACCAGCCACGCGGGAGCTGGGAAACACCCCCCGGCGGACCCTTTTCTGTGAAAATAAATAGGTTCCACTTGCCACCCCTTCAGGGAGAACGTAGCAAGAAGTTGCACCATATGTGTATTGCATAGCTTAGTTTCGCTCAAATGATTGATCTTATAAGCTCCCATCTTTTCTTTTTTATCTATTTCCAATCCCACTCCGTTTCAACAGTTGCAAAGTTTATTTAGTGCCTGCTTGTGGGCATGAATTAAATGCCAATATACTAGATGGCAATGAAATATACTTACTTCATGTGTAGTCGTGTAGCTTCAGAGTGGGAAATATATTTGACAATACAGCATCAACAGAACAATAAATAACCCATCCAATTCCATTTTATTTAAAAAACACAAAATTAATGATGCATACTGCCGGTAGGAATAGTTAATTCTTCATCGTCTGCACATCATGAACCCAGCATGATGTGCAGGCGAAACAAGGAAATTGCATGATACCAGCCGTTTAATAAGATTCATAAAAATGCAAGATATAGCCAATTAAAATTAAAAGCAAAGTTGATAATTATCTGAACTATCATCTCAAAATAATTATCATCACTAAGTAGTGGAACCACAGATGGAACTTCCACAGTGGAAGATTAATCTAGAGAAACGACGCTGGCAACTGCTTTGGGTGGCTTTCTAAGTTTACCTGGATATCTCTTTCAAGCTATCGGTCTTTCAAATTCCATTATTTCAGTAGGGTGATGGTAAATGTGAGCTGAGTGAGACAATTATCATGGCTTGCAGCATTACATCCATCTATAATCTTAGTTGCAGCAGTATATTAACATTCATACTTAGTGCATACCCCAAACCGACATGTGTACACAAACAGGGGTGAAAAGATCAGCCTTATACCAACATATAGGAGTCAAGTTTTTTTTTTTTTTTACATTTATTTCCAAATATAAATGAAATATAAAATATTACAGACAAAAAGCTGATTTAAATTTCATACTTTTCAGTGATCATAAAGGCTTGATGTATGCCTTTCATCGTGATTATATATATTTTTCTTTTCCCTAAAACTATAATTTCCTGTGTCAATGACGTGTATCTTCTGCTCTGCTGTTTGAAGTCGTGTCTTGATTGCGGTTGCATATTTTTTTCAAGAACTATAATGAACATTGACATTTGGCAGGTGATGGCTGTCAGATGGTTGTTAGGTTTAGATAGAAAGGTACCTTTTGATGTACCTACAAGGATACTCACTCACTCTCAGGGCGTAGGGTTCTTTCTATGTGTTGCTCACCTTGTATTTTGGGAAGGGTTGTATATTAATAAGACAAGAGCTCAAGTTAACAAAAGAGATTTAGGGCCGGTCTTATAAACATCCGTTAGTTCAATGTCGTACCAAATTTACCGAAATATAATACAAACGTCACAATTTTCGTCTTATAAGAATCCGTTTGTTTTATTTCCGTAAAAGTTACCGACAGATCTAACCGACGGCCGACCCATCGATTAATGGCAGATACCGGCCGGTTAGTTAAGGTTTGAGGTTAGGTCAGCTGTCAAAGAATTGTTTCTTTGCGGTGAGTTTTGCGTGTCATTGGACTACTACGCTCTATCCTGTTGAAGATAATTTCTTCCGAAAGTGATAGATAATGCATTAAAATTGCGCTGTCTGAGTCGTTTTCGTATTTGTCAAAAGCAACTTTAGGTTATGTTTCGTCTTTGACAGCAAACGGATGACGTATGTTCATGAATGCACGCAAAAAATCATTGAAAATACGAGTGCATTATTGAGAACTAACGGACGGTTAAAAAAGCTTTATAGGACGACCATCGGTAAGATCAGTCGGTAAACGTCCATCCGTTAGTAACTTGCCGAGATACTTACGGATATTTGGTCTCTCGTTTATAAGACCGGCCCTTAATCAGTTAAAGTCAAATATAAAAGTTGAATCCATAAAAAGGGAAAGAGGAATAGTGGAGAAGAAATAGCCGGACCTGTATAAACACTCAAAACACAATCACAGTTCTCGCGGCTCACTTTCACGAAACACTGATCTGTAGGCTGAAGTCCTAGGCGAGCTTACGAGAGCCGCAGTCCATGAGGCCGATGCCTCAACACGTGGAGCCCCAGGGTGGAGGCTCCTCTGCACCAGGCTCCGGTCCATAATGCGGGTGCCTTGGATGGCGGATGCTCCATGCACATGTCCACTCGTGGAAGCCTCGCGGCTAAGTCCACCAAACTGGGAAACCCCGGCAGTAATTGCCGCCTCGCAACGCTGTGTCGACCTCGGAGTCGACCTGTCAGCATCGGAGGTGCTTTTGATGCGGTTGTGACTGATATGCATGCTGAGATGGTTGACTGCAGTGTTGTGGATGTAGATCTACCAGACCACCACCTTGTCCGTGCCACTATCGTCAAGCTTGAAAGCGCCCTTGCAGTGACAGTAGTCACGAAACGGCGCTCTAGAAAATCATCATCATCCCCTTTAATATCCCAATAGTAGATTCAGACAATAGTAGATTCCGCCAAATCCCAACCAGGGCTGTTGAGCTCATGATGATGATGGTGGTGTGGCTGGACCAAGTCCATCACCCCAAGCTAGAAGTAAAAGAACAAAAATATTGGTATAAATGTATTTTACAACAAAAAAGGTTTAGTCATAAGCGCCAAGTCCCACATACGGAACTTTACGGAAACAATATGAAAGTCATATGTAATTCTTAAACATATGTATTTCTTAGGGAAATAACTTATATAGCTATAAAATTGTTTCCTGCAAGCACCGGGAGAGAAGTTTCAAAATACTGTTTTCTAATGTAAACACCTTCAACAGCCTTTGCACTAACTCATCTGAGTGCTTTGACGACGGGCGCTATTCCATAAATAGTAATAAAAGATGCTGAAATCTACGCACCACTACGACGACGCAGATTAAAATAAGAGGGGATTAGGAAAACAAATTATACATACCTCTTTTTTTGAAAATTGGAGGATTAATGAAGTTTAACTTCATTTTTGGAGTGGTGCCAGAGTTCTTGGCGGCAGCTGGAGCACTCAGTACAGTATATATTTTTTTTTGATTGAAGCTGCTCTTGCTGACTGCACTCATTTGGTGGCCTAAAAAAAAGAGATCACAATACAGTTTAACCTCTCAAAATGAGTAATTCGCATGAGCCAAAAAATGTGGAAAAATTGCCCACTTAACAAGCGAAATTTCACATAACAAGCTTATGAAGTTGCATTGTATTTCACTTTCTTTTCTTACCTTCTAATCTTTTTAACATACTTGAAGTGATTGGGTTTGCATCTTCTTTAAGACTGTTTCCTACAGAAAAATAAAAGTCAATTTTTAACAGGTTTCATGGGTAAAACACTTGTTGGTAATTGAGTAAAAAAAATAGGGAGACTACAAAATTTCCCAGACCAAAAAGTCAGGGTGTGCAAGGGAAAGAGAAATGCCAATCTGAATAACGGGTCCATAGGCATTTCATCGACCCAATGAAAAATTTATAGGAATATGAAATCATAAAATTAGTTTTGTCTCTACTTTAGAAAACCAATGCATTGTGCAGATAAATATTTCCCACAGGTATTCAATTATAGCTACTACTGCTCCACTAATAAATTCTCCTAAAGAAGATCAATATTTTTTTCTTTAATTTTTAAATTTATCAAATTATTAACAAATAAATTCCTAAGATAGCTTTCTGCTGAGTATTTAATTCTCCATTCTGATCCCTGGGAAAGAAATGTTTATGAGGTAAATGATATAAGGTACTTAACCATTGGGAAAAATGGCATGGCAAAAATATTCATACCTTTCTTGGGATACCTCATCACGGTGTTTTTAAGTCCTTTAGGTCTCCCTCTGTGTTTAATAGAAGGAGGAACTGTCAGGGTTCTCATTGTAGCTCTTAACTTATCGCTAGCTGAAAACACAACAAATCATCATCACACTGATCTAAGCATGATTGAAAAATATTGCAATATAAACCTTTAAATTTTGCACTGACCACTTTCTTCAGTCACATCATCTTGCTTCTCCATGTCTTTAACAAGGCCTTTGAGTGAAAAAGCGGTATCATCAATAACAGAACCTACACAAATAGAGACAGAAGATATAACTATCATAACAAGACAACATTACCAAAAGTCTTAAGGTAAAATGATTTTTCCCTTACCATTCTTTACAGTTACATCTTCTTTGTCAACATCGTAAAGGAGAAATGTATAATTTGTATCCCCAAGCAATGAACCTGCATACAACAAAAGATAGGGTTTTAATGTAAGCAACTGACAACATTTTTTTTCTATAAGGTACAAATGATTAACTAATGGTTAAGATTAAAAAATGTGACACACTCATGAAGTAAACTTCAGTTGAATTACAAAAATGCTACATTTGACTCTGGTTGAGTAGCAGTAGTACCACCAACATTTGATTCAGTGCTTTTCATGGGATCTCTCTATTTGCCGACTCATTTCTGGTGCTTTCAAGGCGAGTTAACCCGCAGCAACTGCTGTGCCTGAATTGGCACCAGAGGAGTAATATGAAGGTATATACAATATTTACTGACGGTAAAACTACTGGTATGTGTTTTTTGTATGGATTTTAATGGTGAAATTTTTGTGTGAAATTTGAAGGGCGCCTAAGAAATCTCGCCATGGGCGTTGATAGTGCTAAAAACGTCACTGGGAAATATACACTACCATCTGCTATCTCTAGAGAGGGTACTCCCAAAGAATTTTGACCACTGTTGCAGACTTCAGGATTTCTCACATCTTCCTGTTCAGCCTCGGCTATGACAGTTTGATCTGTAAAAGATGATTGTATTTTGAAAACCAATATAACAGTTGGGTAACAGTCAATACTTAAGAGGGAAAATGCACTACCATCTGCTATCTCTAGAGAGGGTACTCCCAAAGAATTTTGACCAATGTTGCAGACTTCAGGATCTCTCACATCCTCCTTTTCAGCTTCGGCTATGACAACTGGTAGTACAGCTTGATCTGTAAGAAATGATTGTATTTTGAAAACCAATATAACTGTTGAGTAAATAATTGTCAATCTTTAAGACGGAAATCAATATCAGAATATACAAACTGCCCACCAATGATTTTAAGTATAGCAACTTCACTTCCTGCTGTCCAAATTTTGATGATATCTTTCAAAACCTGGTATCTTTGCTTATACTGGGATGTCCCACACTGGCTAAGTATGGTACACAGCTGCTTAGCTTGCACCATAGCCTGGGTGAATTTCTGAGGTCCTGTTTTTGGAACTACTTTGGCCGGGATGCAGGCAGTGGCCACACGAAGAAATTGATTATCCAAATCCGTGACATCCCCTTCAACAGGCCTTCTCTTTTTCCACATTTCTGGAATATCCTCATTAGTATACCACGGCAAGCCTGCAACCCAACTTACATCAATCATTTTATACTTAACACATTACTTACACTCACTACTTTTCAAGATTTCTTTTTAGTATATTTTTTATGGTTTGTGTATTAACTTTCTTTTTAGTCTTTCTATTTCTTGCTTCTAAGCTACACATAAGTGTAATTTCTTGCCACGTTATCCCCCAAGAAGCCACATATGGTGATTCCAAACCTATTTATTTTTACGGGTAAAGAGACCGGCCTCACGCCAGCCACTTCAGTTGATGTCAGGGTTTTCCAGCTCCCGAAGGGGCTAGTTTTTAGTTTAGAGTACACCTTGCCCAAATTTATTTTGGGATTGAAATAAACACCAAAACCGGAAATCATTTCTGACACCCTCGGTGGGGATCGAACTCTTGCTCTAGGCATGGAATGCAAGAAGTCTACCAACTGAGCCATCGATCGGGCTTTTTACGAGCCTGGTCGTCGCTACATACCAATTCTGAAGCAAGACCCAATTGCTGTAAGGCTGGATGGACCTTTTGTGACCGGTCTTTGATAAAGGCAATGAATTTACCAACCCAAGGAAAAGCATTTTTGATAATATAAATGTCAATTTTTTTGTGCACCGTCGGGATTTGAACCCACGAGCTTCGATCTACGAGTCCGAAGCGTTACCACTAGACTACAAGCCATAAGCAAAAAAACACAGTTAAACACAACTACCTACACAACACTTACTTTGTAGAAAAAGTCTGCTGCATAACATTTTAAGAATAACTTAGTAGAAGAGAGATAACATACCTTTCATCATTCTTAATTTAAAGATATGACGACAGGGCAGCATGTAATTGACATAATGCATACAGTTACATTTCCCCTCGTCAATTTCAGGTGTGGAGATATTTACATCAGAGACATGTTTCCTTTCCAACAAAAGGAGATTTGCTGCAAACTGTGTCAATTCGTTCAAGATCTGAGACACTACTGCATCGTTTGATGTGGTGAGATAGCTCTCTTTGACACTGCTTGTAATCTGCATGAAGAATGCATCTTCCTCCCGATTCTTCACAAGTTGTAGAAGGTGATTGACTGTTTCATACAAGGCATTATCAATGCTCAACATCTGGGGGAGAGGGGAGGAAATCAATTACTAGAACTCTTGTTTCATGCAAAATATATCAATGAGTACATAAGGTGATGAGACGCAAATACCCTACAATTACATGTTAATTCTGAAAGAAAAATAAATTGGAACATACCATTTTTATTTTAGCATTTGTTGTTTCCAAGCGATTGTTGGTATTATTGCCGAGATTTGGCGACATCTTTTTGTCCCGGTACGACCAGGCTAATGGACAATTAATCCAATTTTTGACAAAGTATTTCCAAAACTCCTGCGAACATATCTCCTTTAGCTCTTCACATTTCGTATTGAATGTGCGTTCACTAGAACAAAATCTCAACTCATTTACAATGTGGCGCACTTTGCTGTCCTCTTGAGTGCTTTTTTTATTCAAAGTTGTAGCTACATGGTAGTCACAAAGCTGTATTGCAACATGGGGCAGGACATCCTTGATGGCCCCGGCTTCAGAGTAGTCTTTATCGATAACTATAGTGCGAATTTTGGAGGCCACGTCTTCTCCTATGGAGTTTTTGAATGCAGCCAGCACTGTTGTAATAGTATTCTTTTCTTCATTGGCAACAAATCCGAAGCCAGCAAGCTGCCCTACCCCATTCCCATCCATAACCATAATGATGGCTACAGGCATTTGACTTTTATTGATCTTATAGGTATGATCAAACAGAAGGAGAATTCCATAATTTTTCACATTTTCCCGCATTTTTGTTGTTTGAATAAACAGACTTTCTAATGTTTCAGTTTCGCCTTTTCCTACGAAAATGTATGCGCCCGGGTCCTCCTCCAGGAGCATGCATAATGTTTCCGCCAACATTTCATCTTCGGATTTTCCTCCTAAGCGATCACGTTTTTTTTTTGCCCTAAAAATGACAAAGTAAACTGTGACATATATTGATATAGGAAGGAGGATAGCCAGTACCCCAAGTACAGTAAGTTCTAGCACAAAATTTTCTGGAGTCATGCATGATATTTTGGATTGCTCTAAATAACCGAATAGGAAAAATCAAAATCCAATCCTAGATTCATACAAGGTTTAGTAATGATTACAATCTTACTTCAAATTGGCAATGTCACGCTGGGTCAACCTTCCGGACAGAGTATCTCTCAAAATGGGCCTAATTAAGCATGGCTTAACGTTGGCCTGGAATAGTACATCTATTGTAGCCTGCTCGTTGGGATGCACTTTTCTGTTTTCCGGCATGCATGTTATCTCTGCCAAAGTGCATTCATGATTAACATGAGAGTCATTGAATTCTTTTAGAATAAGCTCTCTTTTGTTTGCTACTAAATGCAGACTCGCAGGGCATCCAACTTTCCAGGTTCTGAAATAAAACAAATAGGAAGTTATACGCATTTTTGTGTGTCACAACTCAAGGGCCTTCTCAAATCATGGATAAGATTATTGGTAGAGATGCGTTTTTAGTACTTTTTAAAGACACCAATAGTTTTTGTCACACTGCTTATTTACATAGCTACCAGACTACTATTCACGTTACTTCCTCAATAGAGGTCAACACGAGCACAAGTTGTGAGGTACACATAGATCCAGAAGAACCGGGGCCAACATCCAGAGAATCTCTGTGCGGTACCTTATTTTGAGAATACAAAGCAAAATTACCAGTAGTCAATATTGAACTTGTACCAGCCTCTGAGGAATAGTTGATCTCTACAGACCCCATGCACTTTCGCCATACACACAAAAGATGATAGCTGTGCAAACTAGAAATCTTACCAAATATAAACCAACAGTTTCATATAATTACAGCCCACATGTCACACATTTAATATTTGTTTTCGAAGCAAACTCATGCGGCCTTGAATGTAGTGCATAATAGATCATGTGGCCCGCAATACCATTAGAGTTAAGGCTAGTTCGGACAAGGCGACTATTTTAGTCGAGTAGCGAGTAATTTAGTGGTGGGCGGGGCGCTACTCGCCAGTGAAGCGTTCGCATTACGGTCCAGTAAGTACAGTACACAAGTGCGAAGTTTGCAAGAAATTTAAATTGGCTGCAGTTTGAAAATATTCAGTAAAAATCATGTTATTATAAAGCCCTTTCTATAATGGCGGCAAATTTAAATTGGCTGTGGTTTGGTAATAATAACTGATTTATATTTTCAAACTGCAGCCAATTTAAATTTGCTGCCATTCATGCATTTCCGTTTCCCCGCCAAGAGTGAGTCCCGCCAATGGAGCGGCCACTTAGCTCGACTTGGACTTCTCCGTGGCCGTTCGGACTCGGGCTTGTCTGTGACTACTCGGCCACACTCGGTGGTGGGGGGCGCTACTCGCCCGAAAAAATAGAGTGAAATGGATCGACTTGACTAAACCATTGACTAAACTACTCGACTAATTTTTTGTGGTTCGCACACGTTTAGCCACTAAATTACTCGCTACTCGACTAAAATAGTCGCCTTGTGTGAACTAGCCTTTAGACATGCAGGAGAGTTAGTACATAATTAAAACAATAATACATACGATTGATGTGGGCGAATTCCTCGGCCACTTGCAATTCGCTTCACACCCCCAAATTTGCAAGTGTATTTGACATTCTTGTATAGCAATCCTTCTTCATACGGCACGAAATCTCTTCGGGCCAGCAATTTTTTGTTTTCGTTTTTAATGGAACAGCTGGTTGCTATAACCATTTTGCAATTGTTCTTTGACTCATAATCGCTGAGGGTGCTCCGGAAATCCTCAAAAGACGAAAATTTCTGGCCCACGTACAGCCAGGCTTGGTTTGACATTTTTCAGCTGCAAATTAAACGTGATTTTAAATTAATGCACGAAAAATAGCCGGTGACAAAGGGGTACTGATTGGGACACGTGTAATCTATGGAAACATTAGACATTATAATACAATCTACTCGAATAGAAGTGCTAGTCGCACATGTTTATGTAAACATGTGGGACTAAAGAACATACCTGCTTATTTAACCTTTAATTGTCCAGTAATTCGCACTGATCACGATCAGCACACGCGGCTCCGCACTGTTTCAAAACCGGATGACACTGTTGAAACAAATCACCTTCCTTTAATTCTCCAGTAAATCTGCTCACGAAAAGCACATGTAGCTCCGCACTGTCTGAAGACCGGATAAACAATGACAACAGATAATGGATAATATGACGTTTCCGCCACACGTGGCACAGGAGCGTGCTAGGGGGGAGGGGGTAGACGGGGACGCGCACGGCTCAACGGATCAATTACCGTACCGGTTCAATTTTGTGGGATCGGTTTGTGCGAATAGCCATTCCCATCTTATTGGCACAACGAGTTGTGCGAATATCCACTACCATTAATGTATAACTTCGCTTCGCTTTCGCTTTCATGTTATTTTATTGCTAAAAAAAACACAAAATGGTTCAGATACAATACGATCTCCTACCGACGAACTCTCAAAGCTAAACGCGGGATTTGATGCATTTTCGCGGCTACTGGATAATAGGTGGTCGTGACGGGGAAATAAATTCATATTAAAATGAAATCATACACCCTTAAGAGTAATAGCTTTAGTAGTTTGATACAGAGTAACAAAGGTAGAAGAAGTATGCAAGGATAGAAAGAAATGGCGGTTGATCTGTGATGTTGGCGGCTAGGGTTTGTTAAAGTGAATTTGGTTTTATGATTTAGTTTTTTATGTCCATGTATATATTGTTATTTTTATTCTTTGATTTTAAAAAATGTAATTTGTCATGTATGTTCCTTGACTTATAGGTTGTTATGCGGCTGACCACCCATAATATAAAAATTGGTTCACTTTGCCAATGTCACCCCTGTTTCAGGGAAGGACGGCAAGAGTTGCAAGGCTTATGTTCATTTGAGATTGGGTTTTTATATTGTAGGTCCACATGCGGCATGTGTTAGCGCGAAATTATACATATCTGCTTGTGGGAATGCATTTAGTATAAATCTTAAATGATATATATCTTTGCAGCTTAGATTAGATTAGATTAGGATGAAGTAAGAAGATGACTTTAAGAGTAACTTATTTTACAATTGGTTCTAGTATTTATATCAATCAAAATATGATACATGGGTACTTACTTTATTCTTAGGTAGGGGGTAGTTAACCTTGTTAAATGCAAATGTGTCAATTGAGTAATGTGAATCTTCCACAATCAATAATCATGTATTAATGTGACATGATATGTATGCAATTATGCATGTATGTAATATGTATGTAATGAGACATAATATCTAATTACAAAAGCTAATTGTTTGACATTGATAAAACTCGTTTCATCAATTTCAACTTGCACCACATACACATTTGTCGATATGTTGCAAAAATAGACAAGTCGTATTTGAACATTAGGTACATACTTAACACCAATGTCATCCCTGTTTCAGGGAAGGTCGGCAAGAGTTGCAGGGCTTATGTTTATTTGAGATTGGGTTTTATATTGCAGGGTCACATGTGACATGTTTGAGCGCAAACTCATACGCGTCTGCTTGTGGGAATGCATTTAAAATAAATCTTAAATGTAATGTATTTTTATCAACTTAGATTATAGATACTGAACTATTGGCTGTATTAAAAAAAAATCTTCTCACCGTTCTTCAACATTCTCATCCACCTTGCTTTCTTCCTGCTCTTCAGCACCTTGCGCTCGCCTTTTCTTCCGCTTTGGTCTTAGCTCCACAACACTGGATTCTTCCGCATCCATCCATCGAATCTTCCTCTTTTTCAGTGACTTTTCTACAATCTCCTCTCTGTTCTCTTCTGTTACTGGCATTTGATCTTCTGCATCTTCAATAAGTGACAGACTTTTCTTTTTCAACCGTTTATGAGTGGTTTGAAAGTGATTTGATTTCTCCGCAGGAAAAATCGTTAAGTGTTTCTCCTTACATTTAATTTCATCAATTGATTTTGTGTGCTGCTCTTTCTCTATTTCACTTTCTTTATGTGCTTTTTTTCTGGATCTGAAATAAAAAATGTTTTATAAAACAATAGCTTTACCTTGCCACCCCTCGAGGTGGCTCGTTTGGTTACTGTTACGATGCCGCCATTCTGTTAAGGGGGCGAGTATCTCCGCCGATTTGTCTCCACTGTGTTGTGTCGTTACACCAACCACTTCAGTTGAAGTGGGGGTTTTCCAACTTCTTGTCTTTGGTTTTGAAATAAACACCGAAAAGGGAGATCATTTTTGACACCCTTGGTAGCCCTCTGGCATGGATTGCAAGCATTATACCACTGAATAGATGTTGTTATTGAAGGCATAAGCAGCTACAATGAAATATGTGCAGCAGTTACCTATTACTTGTGCCGGTTTTGATGACCTGGGCCTCCTCCAGTGCCCGCATCTCCGGGCTCAGGTGCAGCAGGTACTCCTGGAACTCTGCTTGGTATTTGTTGCATATTTCGTTGAATTCCTCCTTTATGGCTTTGCGCTCCGACTCCCCTAAAGTGTTATATCTTAGGGAAATCTCCTTCATGCGATCCTGAAATGATGAATAATTAAATATTTACAATATGAGGCTAACCTTGACCGGTCTGTGGTCTAGTGGTTAACGCTACAGACTTTTGATTGCAGGATTGTGGGTTTGATTACAGGCGGGGCACAAAAAATCATTTAATTTTTCAAATATCCCACCTTAAAGATAAAACTGAACTAGTAGTGATGCACTGATTTGAAAAATCGTAGATTAAACATTTTAATGTGAATAACTTCTCATAGTAAGTGAACTAATTATAAGGAAGTGCTCATTAAAAACTTTTGAACAACAGGATTTTTACGCTTTTTTAGTGTTTTCTCTCGTAGAAAATAAGAAAAAGAGTATATTGGTCTGAGAAACCCATGCTAGCTTCATGTCACTTATTCAGTTTAACCTTTAAGGTATCGATATTGCAATTGAAACTATGACGCTCTGTACTGTCTTCTCCATGCCTGGCCAGGTGGCATCACAAATATTCCATATTACGTGTAAGTATGGCAAGTATGTTAGGTACCAGGTCTAGCAAGTGGGTTGATCTCCCTGACAGTAAATTGTAGATGTATAGTTACCTTGCAATCTGGCTACACCCTCAATTACACAAAAATGCTTGTTAACCTGAAACGCAGGGTCTTTGGAATCATGTGTGCTTCCAGTATCCACCTAAAGCTTGGAAACACAAGAACTCACTCAGTATAGCGCCATCAGACTGAGGACGTGCCAAAAAGCCATTGAAGGAGGATGCTGGGAATCAGCCTCAGACACAGGGTTCCAAACCAGGAGATCCGTAGACGCACTGGTGTCACTGATGTCATATAACGAGTGATCTGCTTAACCTTCAACTGCGGGTGACACGCATAGGCGTCAAATGTAAACTTGCATACAGTGACAAAGTTGGATGACAGACGTCATCCAACTTTGAGCTTATCCCTGACTGTGTTCATGAATTCAAAAGACTGCAAGAGGAAATACACCTTTGTGATTTTTGTTTTTGATTAACTAATACATGTGGCTGTTCACATAGTTTGAAGTGTCGATAACAATCAATTACGGTAGGAAATCAATAAATATTTTTTAAAATGTGCTTGAAAAAGTATTCCGCACTGGGGGTTCTCAAATAGACAGAATATTCAGAAGCGAAAAGGTTAAAGTGGCGCTGGGCTGGTCACGTCGCAAGACAGGACCATGACACGTGGCCGAAAAAGATTGTCCAGTGTCGGCCCAGAATGTTCCAGCGAGGAGTGGGGAGACCCCAACTGAGGTGGCTGGACGACATCAAAAGAGAGCAGACAGAGGATGGCTGATAGACAGAGATGGAGATGATTGGAGGAGGCCTGCGACGAGGAGTGGACTGAGAAAGGCTGAGGAAGAAGGAGAAGAAGAAGTTACCTTGCTGGGGACGTTACTGAGCTGTCCGCCAGACAGCAGCTTCTGCGTGTAGTAGTTGTAAATGGTTGACGGCGGCCTGGTGGGCCGGCCCTGCATGGCGTCCCTCTTCCTTTTCTCTTTGGATGACATCGGCCTGTCCTTCCGTACCATCGACTGAAATGTATTATTTAAATCAATTTTCATTTAAGTTTGACCTCCGCAGTGCCAGAACGCAGATCCGCGGTAATAGTACAAACCACTTTTTTTTTGTTTTTCTTTAGTTTTTACACAGAAATAAGATTGAAAATATTATAAATGTTTTTAGGCTTTCACGGGAGGATTCAGATGCTTGATTTTTTCATTCCGGGTTTTGACCGTGGTCCATCTTTTTCTTCTTTTTTGCTACTTCTTCAGCTGACGTTTCGTCTCCTCTGTGGGTGACTTCTTCGGAGCTCTGCTCACTTCTGAGGTCTGAACAAAAGACGGCGTGCTTTTATTTGCTAATTCTAAAGGGGGCGTGGCTTAATTTTTAGGTATTAAACTACCCTCTGTCACAGCTTCAATTGTTCTCAACCAGGTTTTGTCTAATTTTAAACATTCTTCCTGTCTGTTAAAATTTTTATTTTTAAAATTAAACGGATAGGAGAAATGTTTTGTATCTTTGGCGATATTTCAAATCAAAACCAAAAGATCGGTTGCTCGATACCTAATGGTTAAAAATCGCCGGCACACCAGATGTGAAATGTCAATATATCTTTGGAACTTAGATTATAGATTCACCTTGTTGTAATCCTCATTCTTCTTCATCCACATGATGCGTTCCTCCTCCGGCATCTCCTCCCACTGCCTCTTGAGCTGGGGCAGCATCTCCTCCATGGGGACCTCCTCGCTGCCAACGTTGTCCTTGAGCTTCTCTATGATGAACAGCTTGTCCGCAGTCATCTGGCCCTTCTTCTTCATGATGTGATCCTTCTTCACAGCTGCCTCCGGGTGCTGGTCCCTGAATTCAGCACACAAAAGGTTACATTGAAAGATTGCACATGAACCACATGACGAAGAAGATTTATTATTTTTAATCATAATCAAACAAACAGTTATCCATGTATAACATTTGAATACAAACATAATTATGACAGTTAAAAAACCAGCAAAGATACCTACAAATAACACATGACCGGTCCGTAGTCTAATGGTTAACACTTCCGACTCGTGATTTGAAGGTAGTGGGTTTGAATGCCGACAGAGCACAAAACAAATACCATTTATATTTTCAAATATGCTCCTCTCTGGGTTGAGCAATTCACAAACCTTTTTTGAAAGACCGGTCACAAAAGGTGCATCCAGCCTTACAGCAACTGGGTCTTGCTTGAGGGTATTGGCGCTATCTATAGCGATGACCAACCTAGCAGAGGGCTCTTGAGGTGTTATTCACACAAAAACAGCGCTCATAAAAAAAAACAGCGTAATATTATTATTATTAAGTGCAACTTCTTGCTCCGCGGTCCCAGAAAGGCTAGTATGTGAAAAGTGAAACCTATCTATCAGTGGTGAAGGGTCCGAATAACACAATTGCCATCGGCTTGCCTTTTGAAATTATGCAAAAAGTAATGTATAAAAGTATTTATTTCATTTGTGACTATAAAGTTAAAAAAAAAAAAATTAAATTGCACGATTTTTTTATTAAAATAAGGCTGCAGACTCACGAACACTCCCAAGTATGCTTCCGAGTCTTGATTCCCGACGTGATTGTCTTGATTCCTTGATTGTCTTGATTCCTTGACTGATAGGTTGGTATGCGGCTGACCACCCATACTGTAAAAAATGGTTCACTTTGCCAATGTCACCCCTGCTTCAGGGAAGGTCGGCAAGAGTTGCAGGGCTTATGTTCATTTGAGATTGGGTTTTTATATTGTAGGTCCACATGCGGCATGTGTAAGTGCGAAATTATGCGTGTCTGCTTGTGGGAATGCATTTAATAAGAATCTCAAATGATACATATCTTTGCAGCTTAGATTTAGATTTAGATCACCGGCTTGTAGTTCTGACAGACCATGGTATCAGAGGGGAACAAGTTGGAGGCGCGGGGAGGGGCCAATTGACGCGCAGGCTCGCGGTAATCTAATCTAATCTAAGTTGCAAAGATATGTTACATTGGAGATTCACATTACATGCATTCTCACAACCAGACATGTACAAGTTCGCGCTTGCACATGTCTCATGTGAACCTACAACATAAAAACCAAATCTCAAATGGACATACACCCTGCAACTCTTGCCGTCCTTCCCTGAGACAGGGGTGACATTGGCAAAGTGAACCATTTTTATAGCATGGGTGGTCAGCCGCATACCAACCTATAAGTCAAGGAACTATGGCGGTAATAATGATCAAGATAAGCCGGTATAACATGGAGTTACTCTGAAGTCTAGACACGCGCCGTGAGTGAGAAATCTTAAAAGTTTGCATTTTTATGGAAATACACAATATTTTTTAATGCAATAAAATGAAATACGTGATGAATGCATATTTTTTGAAAGATAAACCATTATTAATGTGAATTTTTATTATGAAATAAGTTCTATTGTCCATTTATTTCAGATACTCACTCTTTTGATGATTTCCTTAATTTCAAACGGGGCTATTCTTAGACATTTTTTTGTCGGTTGAGCCCACGCTTTGACAAACTAATGGTGCCTGAGCTGGAAGTTTCATCAGCACGGTCATTCTTACCTACCGAATTTTGTAATAATAATAATAATATTAGGATGATCTATTTGGTGAGTGCTGTTTTTGTGTGTATCACACCTCAAGAGATTGACTTTCACTGTGTAAACCACCAAACCCTTAAAAATGTTATAAGAGAATTTATATTATTCTTGACGTTTCGTTAGCGCCGTAGCTAACGTCTTCAGGAGACACCCTCTCTGCACGACGACTGAGGATGAACGGATTTTTTCTATAACACATGTCACAAATCACAGCATACCATCGAGCGAAGGTAGTAATTATGATTAGGTTTGTCATGAATATTAACACTTTTATTCTGTTTCCAACCTAAACCTAATCATTTTTCCTTTAGCACCGTACTGTGAAAAATCCCCTCAAGGGCGCTTTACATCATTAGTTATTTTTATAGACGTTGTGATTCTTACAAGAAAGTCTTCATCTGGGCATGGTAGGCGTCCTTCTGCAGGGCAAACCTCTTCTCGTAGGCAGCTCTCTCCTTGGCAGACAGGTGCTTGTACCTCTTGCTTAGAATTTTAGAAATGTCTATCTGAAATTAAAACAAAAAAACAGGTTTCATTCAAGTGTGTGTGTTTTTTCCAGCGGAAACCCCAACTGAGGTGGCTGGACGATATTAAGAGAACTGCAGGCAGAGGATGACTGAACACAGCAGCCGATAGACAAACATGGAGAGGATTAGAGGAGTCCTACGTCCGGGAGAGGACTGAGAAAGGGTGAGGAAGAAGTGTGTGTTTTTCTCAAGCGTCTCTTTGTAAGTATGCATTAAATAGTAACCTATGGTGTGCTTATGATTTTCAGCCATTGTGTATTTACGCATCTCATGCTTTTGATATTAAATATCTTCTATTCAAATTTTGAAATAAAGTTTGTTTTAAGTGCATACTGCATTACCTCTTGAAAACAAAAAATAGACATATATTATTCTGAATACAGAAGAAGTGCGAAAGGAAAAACAGGTAAGGGACGACCGAGAAAAGTGTGGAGTGATCAGATTGAAGAGATAGTGAAAGAATGGGATATACAAAGTGAGCGTAAAAGACGAAAATGCATAAAAAGGAGATGGATATCAATGAATTGAAAAAGATAGGAAGAAATGGAGGCAGCTCTGCAGAGGCTCTGGCCACCCCTAGCGGAATGGCGACAGGGTTACAGTTACTGAATGGGCACATATGCCAGGTGGGTACATGGATGTTTACAAGCAGGGAAGCTTTGTAATGTAAACAAACTTTTACTGGTTCATAGTTTCACCCAATAGGAATATGTTAAATGATTTTCCATCTTATTGCTGTGTAAAAACTAAAGAAATCTGAAAATTGACAATCCGTGCTATCAGTGGCGTAGCGTGGGTGGGGCGGAGGGGGCGGCCCGCTCCGGGCGGCAGCCTAAGAACCTATAGAATGGGGGCGGCAAAATGGGTCTCCCGCCCCAGGCGCCGAGATGGCACGCTACGCCACTGCGTGCTATGAGCACGAATCCACGCTCTGGCACACTAAAAAAACGCAACTAAGCTACACATATAGTGAAACTTCTTGCCGCGTTATCCCGAAGGGGTCGCATGTGGCGAGTTGAACCTATTTATTTTTACAGGTAAGGGGGCCGGCCTTACGCCAACCACTTCAATTGAAGTGGAGGTTTCCCAGCTCCCGAGAGTGCTGGTACTCATTTCTTGTGAAGGCTGAGTAAACCTTGCCGGTATTTTACACTAGAACATTATATATTTCTTTGCAACTTAGATTATAGATGGATGAAAGCGGAAACGCTTTAAAAAAAATGTTTACTTTTACATTTATTAATTTTACAACATTCAAAATAACTTACCACTGATAAGTGGGGATTTTTTTTCAACAAGCTCTTTCTGTTGTCCTGCGAGTACATGAAAAATACTCCAAGGGGTTTCTTGGGATGTTCCGGATGTTTCTTCTGCAAAATACATTCAATACATTATAAAATAAACACGTCAGTAACAATGCTAATAACGTTACTAAACTAAAGAACATTTCAAGAAGGAGTTGAAGACATTTATGTTTTCCAAGAAGCAAGTGACGAGGACATTACCATGTTGAAAGCACCGGTTCCCATAGATCACCGAAGTTAAGCAACATTGGGCGCGGACAGGGCTTGGATGGGTGACCGCTCAGGTACACCGCGTGTCGTTGGCATCTTGGACCGGTCCGTAGTCCGTAGTGGCAACACTTCGGACTCGTAAATGGAAGGTTGTGGATTCGAATCCCGGCGGAGCACAAAAATATACCATTTATATTTCGAATGTGCTCTTCGCTGGGTTGAAAAATTCATAAACCTTTACCAATGACCGGTCACCAAAAGGTCCATCCAGCCTTACAGCAACTGGGTCTTGCTTGAGTATTGGTGCTATGTAGCGACGACCAAGCTCGTACACCTCTGCGGCACTACAACAAGTGTCATAGACTCCTAGAGTCTTTAGAATTTTGGGAGTCTCCCGCAAAGGATTTCTTAAAAAAAAAAAAAAAAGTGAAGGATAGGCGCCCTTGGGGTGGCTGGAGCCACTAAACGGCGCCCAAGAAGAGAAAAACAAATGATCCAACTATATACTGCAGTCCGTCTTTAATGCTGCAGCCAAATTATTTTTGTGGGAACGAAAAACTGACCATGTCTCGCTACGCGTCCCAGAGAGGATTGTGTACAATAAATGTGTTTCTGTTTTTAACGCCCTCAGAGGAGTTGCTCCATCCTACTTGTGTGAATTGCGCAGAGTCGACCAGATAGGTGGAAAACAATACACTCTTCGTTCTGCACAGAGAAACGCCATAAATAGGCTTCAATGGCCACTTCGACGGAACAGAACCGGTGTCGGAGACAGGGCTTTTAGTTCAGCTGGTCCATCATGCTAGAACAGTCTACCTCTGGAGTTGAGAACAGAGACCAGTGTTGGCAGCTTTAGGAAGTTACTTAAGACACATTTGTTAAACAGAAGCTTCAACACATAAAAGCGCCCTTGGGGTGGCTAGTGCCACTAAACGGCGCTATATGAAAATGGGCTAATTATTATTATATACACAATAAGGCACTCGAAAGGCACTTTGCAGGAAAGGGCAAAGAGGAGGGTCTTGAGGTTTCAGTTCTGTCAGCAGCTCTCTTCTTAACTCATGCTTTTGACATAAATATCTCCAAAGATACAAAACATATACAAAGAGTTCTATACTTCAGTCTGTCCCACTCCAACGGATGCGCAAAGCGGAAAGCATGGTCCCTGAAGTTTGTGGGCATATGAAAACACAGCTGCACCAAATCGATAGCACAATAACCTGGAGATCTGAGTATCTGCCTTCTCACACCCATCGCAATGGGTGAAATCATTTTAACTTAATTCATGATTGGCATGAAAATGACCGTAAAAACAACGTAACGAAGCTGCACATCTAATGTAACCTTTTATCACATTGTCCTAAAAGGGGACGCATGTGACATGTGCAACCTTATATTTCCACAGTTAAGGGAAGTCAGTTCTAAACCAACTACTCCAATTAAAGCGGTGGTTTTCCTGCTCCAGGGGGGGTGGGACAGGTTCTAATTTCTCATGAAGACTGAGTAAACCTTGCCGATTCTATGATTTTTGAGTATAAAATAAAAAACAAAACAGAAAATCATTTTGATACCCTTGATAAAAACCAAACCCTAGCCTCCAGACGTTAAATTCAAGCTTTCTACCAGCTGAGCTATCAACCAGACTACGTTCTGAAAAAAATCTGAATGGATGCCCAGGTGGGAGGAGGCTGGCGGGAATACCGAGATGAAGTGAGGAGAGCTACTACACGGCTTCTCTGAGTGGTAAACTTGAGGACGGCTACAGGCGACAGAAGTTGTTGAAGGCCCACAATTCAGCAAGCCAAGGTTCCAATAGGGTTCAGCGTCAAATAGAGAGAAATATGTTTTAATTTTACTTTTATCTTGGGAGCCCACTCCAAGGCCTCTTGAAGGATCTCTCCGAGTAGACGATAGCATCTTAACTTCTGCTGATACAGCAACCAGGTGGCCTTGCATTCTGCCGCAGTGTACGGCTCAAAGGCTATCTGAAACATTACACAACCATGACAAAACAGCACTGTTTTTGTGATCATGAAAGGATACATAAAAACACTAATTGTCAACGACAATACCATGTTGAAAGCACCGGTTCTCATCAGATCACCGAAGTTAAGCAACATTGGGTGCGGATGCTACTTGGATGGGTGACCGCTCAGGTACACCGCGTGTCATTGGCATTTCTTGGACTGGTCCGTAGTCCAGTGGCAACACTTTGGACTCGTAAATGGAAGGTTGTGGATTCGGATCCCGGGGGAGCACAAAAATATACAATTTATTTTTCCAAATATGCTCTTCGCTGGGTTGAAAAAATTCATAAAATCTTTACCAAAGACCGGTCACTAAAGGTCCATCCAGCCTTACAGCACTTGGGTCTTGCTTGAGTATTGACGCTTTGTAGCGATGACCAAGCTCCTACACCTACGCCAGTTAATAATACCATTGCACTCATTCCATGAAAAACGCTACCGTATGCCTCACAAACAAAGTTGCACAAACAATGTCATTTATTTTTTAGTATAATAGAAAAATATGTAAATTTATATATGGGAAAAAAAAACGAGACATTTTTATTGGTTTTATAATTTTTCTACCATGTCAAAGTTGAGCAACATGTAAGGGATTATAAAGAGCATTTATAATACCAGACGGTGGCAACAATAATACAGCTAACTGTCGTGTTACAGTGACAGTGACCCTTCACTAGTTTGGGAAATTTCCAGAACTACATATGAGAGTGGTTGTTATGTTAAAAAAGTTCGAATTTCAGTTATTAAAAGGTATTTCCGACAGATCAGCATCAAAGTAACACCCGTTACACAAAACAGGTAAAAGTTAATTTCATTACTTCATTTTACAAGTAATTAAGGTCAAGCTTTGTGAAAGTAAGGGTATGTTTGTAACTTATTTGTAAATACATCAAGTTTTGATGTAAACATGATCTAAGGTGTTTTATTTAAATTCAAAATATTGTAACACCCGTGACATTACGGGTGTTACGTAAATATGTTGTCTTAGTAATGTGTTTTTTTATTACTGTATTTACTTGTAAATATAACCAGTAGTATTTTGTAGTGTTTAATAGTGTTACCAGTCTATGTTGGCGTTTAGCATTACCTCAAAATTGCCTAAATATTACATGTAGTATACATTTCTGTTAAAATTTTTATTAGAATGGATTGTAAATCCCAAATTCGGTTAAGTTGAGTAAACGCCCCAGCCATATTGGTTGGCAGGACATCAGAAACGCTGTTAACAGTCATCATGGACACAAATGGTGGCATCTTTCAGCAATGCTGAAAAACATTACAGCTGAAAAAATGTTACACCCTGGATGTTCAGGACTTAATGCTGAGAAAGTTCCATACACCGACATATATCCAGATTCAGAAGATGAAGCGGAACCATTCGCTATAGTGCCTCACAAGTCAAAAACATTCAACCAGGTGTTTTCATACTGGCCAAGATACTTCCTGAAGACATTCTTAAGCGAAGTATTGTATACAAATATGCTGGTGTATGCCGAAGTGGTGTGAATCTTGAAGATGGAGAAGTAAGAATAATATCTTTTAAGGTTGCTGGAGAATCTGCAAAATTATTTACTTGCAATGAAAATGACATCTGCGACATCCCCTTCGAAGACATAATAAGTATTCTACCCAATCCAGCCCTCATCACCAAAGGAAATCGTACTTACTGTAAATTTCTTGTGCTGTGGATGTGTATGAAAAATGAAGGAAATGGCTATAAATATTATTTATTTGTATTTTTCCCATTATTATTGTTATTTTTTAATTAAAGCTACAGTATTATTTCTTAAAATCATTGCTTCATTTTGTACTCGTAACACCCGTTGCAAAAGCCTGTAACACCCGTTACATTTTCAAATTTTTTTATTAAAAAAACTAATCACTTAATATGAAAAATGAGTAATGTTTTAGAAATATAATAGACTAAGTTTTGCAGTTTCAATTGAAAAAATATAAGCTATCTTTGAAAATTCGCAGAAAAATGAGATTTTGTCAATGTACCCAGGAAGTATGGGCAAAACTGAGTAACACCCGTAACGGGTACTTTTGTTTTAATTTTTCTTTTTTTACAAATATTGCCCATCCTTTTACTATTGTGTCATCACTAGAAGTGTAAAAGGTATGTGTTAAGTGAATATAACTAATACACTGTCATACAAAATACTGGAGATTTTTCATCTTAAAAGCGTACGATCGGTAACACCCGTTTCATGGAATGAGTGATTGATAATATTCCCAGTGAAAATAAAACTTAGAAGTTTTGAAAATTGTATGTCGTAAATCTAAATCCCCTTTCAATAAAACTGAATTTGGATGGACTGCGGCGGATTCTTTGTTGTTCTACCTTGTGTCATGTGCACAGTTAAAAATTATAAACAGGAACAGTTCAAGGGAGTTTTTCTTTAACCCATGCAAGATGCCATTATGAGTTCCGAGTAGGTCAATGGGTGATTTTTGGAGGGTTGACTTAAAGTTAACAGATTGCAACATACACTCTCCCAGTCGAGTTTCTCCACGCCCGTCCTGTACTTCAACTTGTCATCCTTGGGTCGATGTTCTTGCATACGGAGAACCAATTTTTTCACATCTTCCGCAGGCCACGATATTTCTATAAACACGAACCATAAATACTTTAATTTCCTGTATTTCAAAATATTTTTAGTTGAATGTTGTACTTCCATCATCTCTTTTTTTTATATAATCTAATCTAATCTAAATCTAAGATGCAAATATATATCTCATTTGAGAATCATATTAAATACATTCCCACAAGCAGACACGCATAATTTCACGCTAACATATGCCGCATGTGGACATACAATATAAAAACCCAATCTGAAATGAACATAAGCCCTGCAACTCTCGACGACCTTCCCTGAAACAGGGGTGACATTGGCAAAGTGAACCATTTTCTACAGCATGGGTGGTCAGCCGCATACCAACCTATAAGTCAAGGAAGGTACATAATAAATTCCATTTTTAAAATCAATAAACAATAATATACTTATATGGACATCAAAAAACTAAACAGAAAACAAATTCTAATTTAATTTTTTTTTTTTTTTAAATATTGAAAAACCCTAGCCGTCAATATTACAGATCAACCGCCATTTCTTTCTGCCCTTACACACTTCTTTCATTTCCTCCAAAGTCATAACCTTCTTCATACAGGCTCTCCTTTTATTATGACTCTGGATGTTCCATTCATTCGCAATTTCGGAAATTTGGTACATCCATACCTTTCTCCATCTTCCTCTACCACGACATCCATCTATTCTTGCAACGTATACTTTCTTTGTCAGTCTTTCATCATTTATTCTCTCCATATGCCCAAACCATGTTAACAAACTTCTTTTAATCTTTACTTTTACACTTTCTCTTGCACCACATTCTTCTCTTACAAACTATAAGCTATACATAAAGTGTAACTTCTTGCCGTATTCTCGCCGCGTGGATCCACTCTTCCTAGCATGCAAAGCCGGTGCAAGCTCTCAAGAAGAGAAGTCATGGAACAGCATTTGGAGTTGCGGTATATCTGCAGAATGTTTGTAGATGGAGGTGTTTTTCATAAATAATATATATTTTTACCTAGATCTTCCGCAGGATGTTCTTCAGCAGAAATAGGTGATTTGATATGTTCTGCGGGCTGTTCATCGACAGTCAGAGGTGTTTTTGGAATGGCTTGTTTCTTCTTAGCCGCCATTTTATTTCTGAAAAATAACAAATTCACATCATCAAGAAATGGTTTGGGCACATGGAAAGAATGAATGACAAAAGACTGACGAAGAGAGAGTACGCTGCGAGTATGAATGGAATCCGTGGTAGAGGAAGACTGAGAAAAGTATGGATGGATCAAATTTATGAAATAGCGAATGAATGGGATATTCAGAGTCATAACAAAAGAGAGAGTGCATGAAAAAGATTATGAGTTGTAATGGGTAGATTTGTAGCGCGCCCCTGCGCCGCCGTCAACCGTCACCTCTTTGAGGTTAGGATTCCGACAACGGACAGGGGGCTCCTTTGAGGTTAGGTGGCGCGCTTTTGCTGCTGCCCGGCTAGCAAAGACTCCTCAGGGGGGTGTTCACGGCCCAACACCTTGCTCGCTTTCCACTGATGCTAAGGAGGTTCAAAATAAGGGGAAGGTAGGTAAAAATCAGATAAAGGAGAAAGATGGGGTTTATTTTGAAATTACTAGACAAGGGAGAGCATCACCACGCTACACTGCACGACTGGCCGGTTCCACAGAGTATATAGGTACTTAGAGAAGCCACTCTATAGCTTTGAGGTAGGTACGTACTTCGAAACCCCCTTCTCTGTCTTTCTTGCTTCGCTGCCTCAACAAGTACCTATTCGGACTTTGATCTTGTATGCATGTGTGTATAAACACGCGACAGGCGGGTACACCCACACCACTATATTCATATATTATTATCTGCCCTGATATTATTAATAAATATTATTATTATTGCTAAAGCTGTCAAAATAAAACGATTAGATTTTGCACAATATTTATTTATTCAAAAAAGATTAGTCATACAATCACAAAAATATAGGTACACTGTGCAAAGAAAAAAAATAATAAAAAACACAAATGATATGGCAAAAATAAACTAAGTAGGTAGATAAACAATCAAATAGGCACCTGCCAGAGAAGATAATATTGTCAAGGACACTGGCATTCTGTATTTCTTGCAAAAGTTTTGGATCCCTGATGATTGTCCTGATGATGGTCTGAGGACTGGAAATGTTCATAATATGAAATCCATACACTTTACTTTCACTTCCTTCGGCTCATCAGCTTTAAAGGATCCAGGGACTTTTGCACCACAATCCTCCAGGACTCTGCCTTGTGCTGCTTCCCTCCATGGTCCCCACAGATGGTTCCCTCACTCCCAAAACTTCGGCGTCAGTTTCGAAGTTCTCTGCCCACCGCATCCTCGTCTACGTGGTTAACACCTGAGGGGGCACCACCCAACACAGTTCTGATGATCCTGGAGTCTTCTGCACGTGCTACATTTCCGGACACTGGAGTCTTCTTGATTTCATTAATCTCTACACTCTCTTCAATTTCAGTGAAAATATAACAGTTAATTTTAAATACGCTTGACGCATTGACGTTCACAGAGTTGACGGAGTTGACGTTTGAGACGATCGACGGCGTCTAACAGGCCGGTGCTAAGCACAGTTCAACCATCATTAAATATATATTTATTATTCAGTTTTTCATAAATAAAAACCAGTAATTTAATGAATAATAAACAATACAAAGTTAATTAACACTTAAACTCTTTTTTTAAATGAATAACAGTAGGTAAATATAAATCATTATTTCAATTTTATTTACGCTCATTCTGATTTCAGTAAAAAAAAAACACCTCTTCTCCTTCCTCCTTACTCCTTCCCATTGTGCCCAAGTATGTCCACATCCAAGATGGATTCCAATATGGCTACCGATATTATAAAACAAGGTTACCAGTAGCAAAATACTAGTTAACGGGGTCTGGCCGGTTCTACGTTAAATTAGAAGTGGGCGGTTCAAACCGTATATAGTTTCAATATCAGATATCAGAGTCAAAACCGAATATCAGATATTGCGATCCACGATATCTATGTATTGAAAAAAACTATGTATTCGCGGCGCGCGCGTACAGCGTTATGTTTTCGGGTTCTACACCGAATATCTGATATTCAATATCAGATATTGCGATCCACGACATCTATGTATGAAAAAAAAACTATGTATTCGCGGCGCAGGCGTACTGCGTTGGCGCGTTGTGAGTATTGTTTGGCTCTGGGTTCTCCGAATATCAGATATTGCGATCCACGATATCTATGGATTAAAAAAAAACTATGTATTCGCGCCGCGTAATTATTTGTTTAATTAAACGCAATTCATTTCATTATGCTACTTTTCTAGGAATTTAAAATTTAATGAATTATGACATACAAACCGTAGAAATCCTTTAAAATAAAAATCGATTTAAAATTTCATAAACTTATTTGTGATTTCAAACTCCAAATTCTACTGGTTCCGTAACATGTTAGGTAGATAAAACCGAAGCCTCATCAAAATACATATCTAGGTTTATCGCGTAAATAATACATCGTAGGATTCGTAGGTATTCATAGCATACCAATATCGAATTTTAAAACTATATATTGTAATATCTGATAGATATAACATCATGAAGCATTATATGCAGTCACATTTTTGTGCATATTTTTTAAGGTTGTCAAAAAAAATCTTAAAATTTTTCATACTTTACAGATTTCAATATTTTTGTGCTGGAAGATTGTGGGAGAACGAAATCATAAACACCCCCTTTTTTTCTTCCGAAATGATAGCGAAGCTAATCATGAAGCATTATATGCAGTCACATTTTTGTGCATATTTTTTAAGGTTGTCAAAAAAAATCTTAAAATTTTTCATACTTTACAGATTTCAATATTTTTGTGCTGGAAGATTGTGGGAGAACGAAATAATAAACACCCCCTTTTTTTCTTCCGAAATGATAGTGAAGCTAATCATAAAGCACTATATGTAATCACATTTTTGTGCATATTTTTTAAGGTTGTCAAAAAAAATCTTAAAATTTTTCATACTTTACAGATTTCAATATTTTTGTGCTGGAAGATTGTGGGAGAACGAAATAATAAACACCCCCTTTTTTTCTTCCGAAATGATAGTGAAGCTAATCATAAAGCACTATATGTAATCACATTTTTGTGCATATTTTTTAAGGTTGTCAAAAAAAATCTTAAAATTTTTCATACTTTACAGATTTCAATATTTTTGTGCTGGAAGATTATGGGAGAACGAAATCATAAACACCCCCTTTTATTCTTTTCAAATGATAGTGAAGCTAATCATAAAGCATTATATGCAGTCACATTTTTGTGCATATTTTTTAAGGCTGTGAAAAAAAAATCTTAAAATTTTTCATACTTTACAGATTTCAATATTTTTGTGCTGGAAGATTGTGGGAGAACGAAATCATAAACACCCCCTTTTTTTCTTCCGAATTGATAGTGAAGCTAATCATAAAGCATAATATGCAGTAAAATTTTTGTGCATATTTTTTAAGGTTGTCAAAAAAAATCTTAAATTTTTTTATACTTTACAGATTTCAATATTTTTGTGCTGGAAGATTGTGGGAGAACGAAATCATAAACACCCCCTTTTTTTCTTTCGAAATGATAGTGAAGCTAAGCATAAAGCATAATATGCAGTCACATTTTTTCGCATATTTTTTAAGGTTGTCAAAAAAAATCTTAAAATTTTTCATACTTTACAGATTTCAATATTTTTGTGCTGGAAGATTGTGGGAGAACGGAATCATAAACACCCGCTTTTTTTCTTTTCAAATGATAGTGAAGCTAATCATAAAGCATTATATGCAGTCACATTTTTGTGCATATTTGTTAAGGCTGTGAAAAAAAAATCTTAAAATTTTTCATACTTTACAGATTTCAATATTTTTGTGCTGGAAGATTGTGGGAGAACGAAATCATAAGCACCCCCTTTTTTTCTTCCTAAATGATAGTGAAGCTAATCATAAAGCACTATATGTAATCACATTTTTGTGCATATTTTTTAAGGCTGTGAAAAAAAAATCTTAAATTTTTTCATACTTTACAGATTTAAATATTTTTGTGCTGGAAGATTGTGGGAGAACGAAATCATAAACACCCCCTTTTTTTCTTCTGAATTGATAGTGAAGCTAATCATAAAGCATAATATGCAGTAAAATTTTTGTGCATATTTTTTAAGGTTGTAAAAAAAATCTTAAAATTTTTCATACTTTTCAGATTTCAATATTTTTGTGCTGGAAGATTGTGGGAGAACGAAATCATAAACACCCCCTTTTTTTCTTCTGAAATGATAGTGAAGCTAATCATAAAGCATTATATGCAGTCACATTTTTGTGCATATTTTTTAAGGTTGTCAAAAAAAATCTTAAAATTTTTCATACTTTACAGATTTCAATATTTTTGTGCTGGAAGATTGTGGGAGAACGGAATCAGAAACACCCGCTTTTTTTCTTTTCAAATGATAGTGAAGCTAATCATAAAGCATTATATGCAGTCACATTTTTGTGCATATTTTTTAAGGCTGTGAAAAAAAAATCTTAAAATTTTTCATACTTTACAGATTTCAATATTTTTGTGCTGGAAGATTGTGGGAGAACGAAATAATAAACACCCCCTTTTTTTCTTCCGAAATGATTGTGAAGCTAATCATAAAGCATTATATGCAATCACATTTTTGTGCATATTTTTTAAGGTTGTCAAAAAAAATCTTAAATTTTTTTATACTTTACAGATTTCAATATTTTTGTGCTGGAAGATTGTGGGAGAACGAAATCATAAACACCCCCTTTTTTTCTTTCGAAATGATAGTGAAGCTAAGCATAAAGCATAATATGCAGTCACATTTTTTCGCATATTTTTTAAGGTTGTCAAAAAAAATCTTAAAATTTTTCATACTTTACAGATTTCAATATTTTTGTGCTGGAAGATTGTGGGAGAACGGAATCATAAACACCCGCTTTTTTTCTTTTCAAATGATAGTGAAGCTAATCATAAAGCATTATATGCAGTCACATTTTTGTGCATATTTTTTAAGGCTGTGAAAAAAAAATCTTAAAATTTTTCATACTTTACAGATTTCAATATTTTTGTGCTGGAAGATTGTGGGAGAACGAAATCATAAGCACCCCCTTTTTTTCTTCCGAAATGATAGTGAAGCTAATCATAAAGCATTATATGCAGTCACATTTTTGTGCATATTTTTTAAGGTTGTCAAAAAAAATCTTAAAATTTTTCATACTTTACAGATTTCAATATTTTTGTGCTGGAAGATTGTGGGAGAACGAAATCATAAACACCCCCTTTTTTTCTTCCGAAATGATAGTGAAGCTAATCATAAAGCATTATATGCAGTGACATTTTAGTGCATATTTTTTAAGGTTGTCAAAAAAAAATCTTCTACCAAAAAATCTACCACAAAAATGTGACTGCATATAATGCTTGATGATTAGCTTAACTATCATTTCAGAAGAAAAAAAGGGGGTGTTTAAGATTTCGTTCTCCCACAATCTTCCAGCACAAAAATATTGAAATCTGTAAAGTATGAAAAGTTTTAAGATTTTTTTTCACACCCTTAAAAAATATGCACAATAATGTGACTGCATATAATGCTTGATAATTAGCTTTATTGTCATTTCAAAAGAAAAAAAGGTGGTGTTTATGATTTCGTTCTCCCACAATCTTCCAGCACAAAAATATTGAAATCTGTAAAGTATGAAAAATTTTAAGATTTTTTTTTCACACCCTTAAAAAATATGCACAAAAATGTGACTGCATATAATGCTTCATAATTAGCTTCACCATCATTGCAAAAGAAAAAAAGGGGTGTCTATGATTTCGTTCTCCCACAATCTTCCAGCACAAAAATATTGAAATCTGTAAAGTATGAAAAATTTTAAGATTTTTTTTTCACACCCTTCAAAAATATGCACAAAAATGTGACTGCATATAATGCTTGATGATTAGCTTAACTATCATTTCAGAAGAAAAAAAGGGGGTGTTTATAATTTCGTTCTCCCACAATCTTCCAGCACACAAATATTGAAATCTGTAAAGTATGAAAAGTTTTAAGATTTTTTTTTCACAACCTTAAAAAATATGCACAAAAATGTGACTGCATATAATGCTTCATATTTAGCTTTACTATCAATTCGGAAGAAAAAAAGGGGGTGTTTATGATTTCGTTTTCCCACAATCTTCCAGCACAAAAATATTGAAATCTGAAAAGTATGAAAAATTTTAAGATTTTTTTTCACACCCTTAAAAAATATGCACAAAAATGTGACTGCATATAATGCTTAATGAGTAGCATCACTATCATTTCGGAAGAAAAAAAGGGGGTGTTTATGATTTCGTTCTCCCACAATCTTCCAGCACAAAAATATTGAAATCTGAAAAGTATGAAAAATTTTAAGATTTTTTTTCACACCCTTAAAAAATATGCACAAAAATTTTACTGCATATTATGCTTTATGATTAGCTTCACTATCAATTCGGAAGAAAAAAAGGGGGTGTTTATGATTTCGTTCTCCCACAATCTTCCAGCACAAAAATATTGAAATCTGTAAAGTATGAAAAATTTTAAGATTTTTTTTTCACACCCTTAAAAAATATGCACAAAAATGTGACTGCATATAATGCTTGATGATTAGCTTAACTATCATTTCAGAAGAAAAAAAGGGGGTGTTTATAATTTCGTTCTCCCACAATCTTCCAGCACACAAATATTGAAATCTGTAAAGTATGAAAAGTTTTAAAATTTTTTTTTCACAACCTTAAAAAATATGCACAAAAATGTGACTGCATATAATGCTTCATATTTAGCTTTACTATCAATTCGGAAGAAAAAAAGGGGGTGTTTATGATTTCGTTTTCCCACAATCTTCCAGCACAAAAATATTGAAATCTGAAAAGTATGAAAAATTTTAAGATTTTTTTTCACACCCTTAAAAAAATATGCACAAAAATGTGACTGCATATAATGCTTAATGAGTAGCATCACTATCATTTCGGAAGAAAAAAAGGGGGTGTTTATGATTTCGTTCTCCCACAATCTTCCAGCACAAAAATATTGAAATCTGTAAAGTATGAAAAGTTTTAAGATTTTTTTTTCACAACCTTAAAAAATATGCACAAAAATGTGACTGCATATAATGCTTCATATTTAGCTTTACTATCAATTCGGAAGAAAAAAAGGGGGTGTTTATCATTTCGTTCTCCCACAATCTTCCAGCACAAAAATATTGAAATCTGAAAAGTATGAAAAATTTTAAGATTTTTTTTTCACACCCTTAAAAAATATGCACAAAAATGTGACTGCATATAATGCTTCATAATTAGCTTCACCATCATTGCAAAAGAAAAAAAGGGGTGTCTATGATTTCGTTCTCCCACAATCTTCCAGCACAAAAATATTGAAATCTGTAAAGTATGAAAAATTTTAAGATTTTTTTTTCACACCCTTCAAAAATATGCACAAAAATGTGACTGCATATAATGCTTGATGATTAGCTTAACTATCATTTCAGAAGAAAAAAAGGGGGTGTTTATAATTTCGTTCTCCCACAATCTTCCAGCACAAAAATATTGAAATCTGTAAAGTATGAAAAGTTTTATGATTTTTTTTCACAACCTTAAAAAATATGCACAAAAATGTGACTGCATATAATGCTTCATATTTAGCTTTACTATCAATTCGGAAGAAAAAAAGGGGGTGTTTATGATTTCGTTTTCTCACAATCTTCCAGCACAAAAATATTGAAATCTGAAAAGTATGAAAAATTTTAAGATTTTTTTTCACACCCTTAAAAAATATGCACAAAAATTTTACTGCATATTATGCTTTATGATTAGCTTCACTATCAATTCGGAAGAAAAAAAGGGGGTGTTTATGATTTCGTTCTCCCACAATCTTCCAGCACAAAAATATTGAAATCTGTAAAGTATGAAAAATTTTAAGATTTTTTTTTCACACCCTTAAAAAATATGCACAAAAATGTGACTGCATATAATGCTTCATAATTAGCTTCACCATCATTGCAAAAGAAAAAAAGGGGTGTCTATGATTTCGTTCTCCCACAATCTTCCAGCACAAAAATATTGATATCTGTAAAGTATGAAAAATTTTAAGATTTTTTTTTCACACCCTTCAAAAATATGCACAAAAATGTGACTGCATATAATGCTTGATGATTAGCTTAACTATCATTTCAGAAGAAAAAAAGGGGGTGTTTATAATTTCGTTCTCCCACAATCTCCAGCACAAAAATATTGAAATCTGTAAAGTATGAAAAGTTTTAAGATTTTTTTTTCACAACCTTAAAAAATATGCACAAAAATGTGACTGCATATAATGCTTCATATTTAGCTTTACTATCAATTCGGAAGAAAAAAAAGGGGGTGTTTATGATTTCGTTTTCCCACAATCTTCCAGCA
>OX637353.1:10240426-10532713 GCA_951799405.1 Agapetus fuscipes | reverse complement strand
TTTGCTTCTTCAACTAGAATTCCAATTAACACCCTTTTTATAAATATAATATTGTAAAATGTATTTTTTTTATTTTAATAAATATTTCAACGCGTCCGCGGTAAGGAAGAAATGCAACAAACATAACTCCCTCACACGATCATTTTTGTCCGCAAAAAAAAATACCAAATGTTTGTGCATATGAAATACACCCGGAAAACTAGATGATCATAAATCATAAGTGTTTCTGGATTGTCATCATGTGAATGTAGTAGGGTCAGATGGACGAAAAACTACAGATTTGACATGATGTATCCATTTGTTATTGATTTAATATTTGCCAATACATACTAAAGTTATAATTTTTGTGCGTTTAATTTAATTTAAAAATAATACAGAGTCACTTTACATAGTCGGTTCGCTTCTCCCGCTACAGAGAGCTTTGGCCCTTATTTTATAGCAAGAATAATGGTCATTTCTAATTATTGTGAATTGGAACATGCGAGACTTACTTCCTAGAACATCCAACCAAACACTTGAACAATCTTGAACAACATCAAACACAAAAAATATATTAGTGACTAACATACGAGTAATTTTATTTCTAGATAGACTTTATTATTACAAAGACCAACAAAACACACAATTAATATTCGTGACAATAGTTTGGCAACTAATTATATTGATTGCGATATAACAAAATACATAACACAATTATTGTTAGTTTGCGTATTTTGATCTATTTTTTACAACAATAACAAAATCTAGATATCACCTCATCGATCTATGGAAGAAAAGCGCTCTAAGCGGCACGTTTTTACAATTTTTTTGGAATTACTTTTATTTTGGAAGATTAGAATAGAATTCAGTCAAACTTTGACATCATTTTACAATTATTTCAAATAACAGTTTTTACAAATATGTATTTATTTATATCTGTAGACTAATGTCGAATCAAAATTTTGTGTAAATATAAATGAAGAAAATGTAAGTGCACACATTTAATTAATAAATCTATAGTTTTTTTAATGAAAATTATAATATTTTTCTACAGCCATTTTCACCAATTTAATTAAAAATACGGTTTTATTTTACTGAAGTTCACATGTTTTTAAATTTCAGCTTTTGTTCTTTTTGTATTCCTTGACTTAAAGGTTGGTATGAGGTGCATCACCCATACTGTAAAAAAATGGTTCATTTTGCCAATGTCACCCTTGTTTCAGGGAGGGTTGACAAAAGTTGCAGGGTGTATGTTTATGTGAATTTGTAAGTACACATGCAACATTTGTAAGAGTGAAATTACACGTGTCTGTTTATGGGCATGCATTTAATATGAATTTTAAATGTTAATATATTTTTGCACAGAGTATAGTTATGAATAAACGTGAACAAGAACAAGCAAAATAAAGAAAATACTTCCGACCAAACTTTTCCACAATTTTCGGTTGTGACGGCTTCATTAAGCTAATGTTAATTATTTGGAATAAGTCATTAGCTCGACATTAATATTGTGGAATTAGTAGACAAGTTGTTCGCAAGTTTGTGAGTTGGCAGCTTGGCAGAATTTAATTTGATATTGGGAAGTTTCCGACACTTGGGCTGGGCGCGATCATAGAGCCGCCACGTCCCCCGAATATTCTCCACAGCCTCCACGATTACAATATTTTATGCATGTGTCAGGGACCGCTTCCCCAGAGAGGCAAAACAGCCGAGCATGCTCATCCTCAAACAAAGTTTTTTAAAAATTATATTTTGTATCGTTTTTGTAATTAACACTCTGAAAAATTATGTTGATTTTTTATTTTTGTAAAAACCAATTCCAATAAGAACACTGTTTTTTTTCACAAGATATTAATATATTTCAATTAATATTACTAACGTTTTCGATCATGTACACTCCTTTTTACATATTTGATTCCATATGGCTTAATTGTAGAGCCATTTTTTTTCTCTGAAACAGAAATGTGATCAAATCCAAAAGCCAAAAACATTCACAGGCATTCCTTGACTATTTATTGATGCTGTTATAAGGCTGACCAGCCATACTGTACAAAAATTATTCACTTTCTCAATGTTATTCCTGTTTCAGGGCAGGTCGGCAAGAGTTGCAGGGTTTATGTTCAATTGAGATTGGGTATTTATGTTGTAATTCCACATGCGGCATGTGTAAGCGCGAACTTACACATCTCTGTTTGTGGGCATGCATATGATACGAGTTTTGAATGCTAATATATACATGTAGACTTTTTAAAGTTTGTGTATTCACACAGTGAAAATTCATTTTTATAAATAATTATAAAAAATTATAAAAAAACACAGAGTTTTATTTTCACAAATTGAGTATTTAATACCACCTCAAGTACTTTCGACTTATTCACGTCATTATCAAGAGGATACTAAATTACAAAAATTGACAAGACAAACACCATAGAGAAATAAAATAAAAATAATGATTTAGGTACGACAAATAGGTACAATTAGGAAATGACACATATTATAATTACAATATTATATAATGATATAACAAATTGACAAAACAAAAAACCATAGAGAAATCTAAATAAAAATAATAATTTATGACAAAAAGGTACAATAATGAGATGACCCATATTATAATTACAATATTATAAAATTGACAAAACAAAAACCATAGAGAAATCAAATTAATAAGTCACGATAAAGAAGCACAATTAGTTAATAACAAAGGTGAGGCAGCAGGAATTTGGACATTGACCAAATTGTAAGAATTAGAATTTTTATGTTTGTGGATTTCTAAAGTTTCTAGGGCAATTAGTTGTCTGCCCTTGCATCCGGAATGGAGAACCCTGACACCGTCATTATTGAACGAGTGGTCATTTTCGATACAGTGGTCCGCCATCTCCGAATAACCAGACAAACTGTGACAAATGTAACCTAGATTATAAATTATAGGTTCCTGATGGGCCGGTCCGTAGTCTAATGGGAACACTTCGGACTCGGGAATGTAAGCTTGTGGGTTGAATCCCGGTAGAGCACACAAAATATACCATTTATATGTTCAAATATGCTCTTCGTTGTATTAAAAAATTCATATACCTTACCAAAGGCCAGTCATCAAAGGTCCACCCAGCCTTACAGCCAGGGGCGTGCATCTCATACCAGCACATGCGCTAATAGGTAGGCATATGTAGAAAAAAATGTAAAACATGATAATGTGAGAGTTGTTTTACATATTATATATTTTACATAGATATAAAATCAACTTACAGCTTTCATAAGACACAGGCGTACCTTACCCATACAAATATTGATCATGTGAAATTACCTTCGATGTACAAAGACAAACAAGCACTAAGGGGACGAAAATACACTGCCTTCTTAAGATAGCAATGATGACATTGAAGACTCTTTGTTTTTTTTTTCCTAACTAAGTAGTTTTTTCCATATCCGCTCCTGCTTGCGTCTACTAATATGTATTTTATATTGTAGAGTCAGCTTGAGTATCGTACAGAGCGCCTCCCCACACCGGCCGTACTCAATTAAGGCTAATGCAGCCGAATAGCATTATAATCAGCGCAGTGGAAATGGGAAAAGATCCAAATTCACATAATTGCTCAGACGTCACGAGCTTCTGACTTCTGACTGGTGAGACTTCCTCGTAGCTGCCGTAGAGGATAATGTACCAACTAAGTTTATGTTTGCGTTGTTCATACATTGCCTCTGACATGTGGACTAATGTTCTTTTTTTAATTGGGATGATTTATTTGGTGATTGCTGTTTTGTGTCAATCCCACCTCAACAGCCCTCTGCGAGCTTAGCCGTCGCTATAAAAAAACACCTATTCTCAAGACACATTTGCTGTAAGTCTGGATGTACCTTTGTTAAAGGTAAAGGTATTTTTCAATACAGTGAAGAGCATGTTTGAAAATTTAAATGTTTTTTTTTTTTTTCTCCGTCAGGATTCGAACCCGCAACCTTCCATTTACGAGTCTGAAGCGTTACCATTAAATTGCGGACTGGTCAAATAATAATCAAGTTACTCTGGACTCTGGACTGGAATCAAGGACTCTGGATATTCCATTCATTTGCAATTTCGGATATTTGGTCCATCCATACCTTTCTCGGTCTTCCTCTACCACGACATCCATCTATTCTACCAACATATACATTCTTCGTCAGTCTTTCCTCATTCATTCTCTCCATATGCCCAAACCATCTTAACAAACTTCTTTTAATCTTCACTTTCACACTTTCTCTTGCACCACATTCTTTTCTAACAAAATCATTCCTCACCCTGTCACTCCATTTTTTCCCAATCATACTTCTTAGAAAGTCCATTTCAACAGTATGGACCTTAGGTACTAATTTCACTTTCATTCACCGTCCAGGCTTCACTTCCATACATCAAGGTGGGTAAAATGTATGCCACTGTGTACCGTCAATCGAGCATTTTTAAATATGTTTTGATTTTTGGCGATACAAGCTGTGGCACCCAGTACACACCTGCCCTTTATTATTCTTCTTTCAAGTTCACCTGTCATTCTTCCATCTTTTTCAAACTTACAAATTAAAATCTAAATCTAAAATGATCATAAACGAAGCATCTTTTGCCGACCTTCCCTGAAACAGGGGTGACATTGGCAAAGTGAAACATTTTTTACAGTATGGGTGGTCACAGCCTCATACCAAGCTATAAGTCAAGAAATTATAACTAAGGGAACGTAATGCTAAACGCTTCCGAATACTTAATACAAATCGTAGCACGAGAATATCTGAAATATCAACCCTACAGTCCTCCTTGGAGGCCTTTTCTCTTGCCCCACCTACCCCTGGTACTCCCTCCCTCCAGTGCCCCCAGGCGCCCCTGATTGCCCGACAATCGCTTCCCTGTCCAGCAAACTAACCATCCAATCAGCGCAAATACAACTGATTGATTTCCTTTGATTGCTCGCATTGCGGTGCACAGTGTATCGAATCATTTCTATCATAAATAAACCCATAGTCTATCTGTTGGAGATTTCTAACAATTTAAAATTCTAAACATACCTCATGCACGACCTCAGGAAAGCGCGTGTAACTTCATGATTGCACTTGTGTTTTACCAAAAGTAGCATAAACTAAAAAAAAACCTTTTAAATCTTGCATCCCTTCTCTGAAATAGAGATGGGAACCAATTCTTATGCCCGCTTTCCACTGCGAGCGGGAAATAGCTGAGCGGGAGCGGGAAATAGCTGAGCGGAGCGTAGTGAAATAGTTTTGGCCTTCCATTGCGAAAGAGTTTTAAAAAATAATGGTATTTGCCTTCCACAGCCAACGAGCTCGGCAGAGTGAGCTAGGCGGGAAATGAGATGAGTCAGATGAAAGAGTTGTTTGCCTTCCATCTACAGCTGGCTTAGCGGAGCCAACTAGTGTGTGACAGCTCGTTGCAGCCTACGCCCAGATCAAACGTTTTAATTATTAACAAAAAAAGTTTTTTTTTTTGTTTCGAAAAATAAAAAGTAATGTATTATTTTGCTTTAATACATTAAAAGTAGATGTTGGAAATAAAACATACATTTTAATATTTTCAAATTTATAAAATAATGTATGATGTGCAGTGTGTGACAGCTCGTTGCAGCCTACGCCCAGATCAAACGTTTTAATTATTAATAAAAGAGTTTTTTTTTGTTTCGAAACATAAAAAGTAATGTATTATTTTGCTTTAAACATAAAAAGTAGATGTTGGAAATAAAACATACATTTTAATATTTTCAAATTAATAAAATAATGTATGATGTGTTTTTGTAAATCATGTATGATGTGTTTTATCGCTGTCACGCAACTGCGCGGGTTGGCGCGGGGGGCACGGGGGAGCGGAGTCAGTTGAAAACTAGCGGCCGAGACCATGACACAGCGGACCCATTTTTACTCGCTCAGTCAGCTCCGCTCACTCCGCTGTCGGTGGAAGCACTTCTATGAAATTTACTGTTGCTAGTCGAGCGGAGTCCGTACGGAGTCCGCTGGAAACTCGCTCAACTCTGCGACCACTTTTGTAACTCTTTGTACTCGCTCAGTCCGCTCCGCTGACTCGCTGTCGGTGGAAGCACTTCTATGAAATTTACTGTTGCTAGTCGAGCGGAGTCCGTACGGAGTCAGCTCCGCTCGCAGTGGAAAGCGGGCATTAGGGCCTGTTGCACCAACCTCCAATCAATATTTGATTGACACCTCAAATTTGATTTCTGAATTCTGGTAAGGACCTTTTTTTTTTTTTTTTTTTTTTTAAACTTATATCTATTACATAATAATTCAATAGTTTTATAAGCTGTACCTCACCAAAAAGAGGCAAAGCTCTTGTGTGTGGTGAGGGAAAAACCTCGGGTAAATATTTCTCGGAAGTGGGTAATAATTTGATGGAATTTGAACAGGAAAGGTTATGTACATCAGCTGGTTTACGCACATGCAACCATTTTTTTTATTTGATGGGAGAAATCACACTAAATTTTGATTTTTGTCGGATTGGAGCTTTGTGCAACAGGCCCTTATAGTTTGATGCAGGAACAAAATATTTTACTTTGTAAGAGTCTTTTGCACCATACTCCAATTAGACAAAAATCAAAATTAAGTGTGATTTATTTTTTAAATTAAAAATTTGGTTGTATATACGTAAGTCAGCTTATGTACATCATATTTACTGTTCAAATTCCATCTAGTCCTTACTAGAATTAAACGATCAAATTTGATGTGTCAATGACATATTGATTGGAGGTTGGCGCAACAGACCCTAAGAAAAATAAACAGAGTATTTAAGAAATCCACAAAACAGAGCTATGTACAATGTAAGTTACAAAGATAAATTGAAATTCAAGATTCATAATTAATTATTGTCCACAAGCAAACTCGTGTAGTTTTTTGCTTACACGTGTCGCAAGTTTACTTTAAAAAACTCTCACCTCAAATGAACACATACCCTGCAAATTTTGCAGGCATTGGCAAAAGCGAATATTTTTTTTCCGTATGGATGGTGTACTTTTATCAACCTATACATCAAGGAACGTAAGTAATTTATGAAACCACAATCCAAAAATACATCGATATAATTTTAATGGCAAATAACATCGAGATAATTCAAATTGAAAACCTATACACTATACAGCTGCTGGATAAATATCTCTGTTAAATTTCAATTCATTATTGACTCGGTTCCCCTTATTTGTTAAAATTATAAGTACATATTTAATCTTCGCGTTAAATCATTCTCCTAGAAAATTGATGTCATAGTAGTTTCAATAGATACTTTTTCATGAACGATTATAGAATACAGAAGCAAGAAAGCGGAAGGACGTTGTTGATACAAATTATTTTTAATTAAAGTATTAAAGTGTCACTCAGAAATATTTGTAATTTTTGCCCCCTAACATTTATTGGCGGTAAAGTATTACTGCAGGCGTGACTACTATTTTCCATACACTTGAACAAGTTATAATCTGTAAAAGGGCATCGAATCCCATAACAAAGCTCTCAGATTCGCCCCGCACCCCACTCGTCATGCGATACCATCCCCCTACCGCTATTTTTGACAATAATTAGTGATGTTTCTGTGCGATTTTCTCATGGACGGAGGCTAGTTAGAACGGCACAGTGACAAAACGACAACGTGACAGAACGACACATGACAGAATGACACGTGAGAGAACGACACTTGACAGAACGACACATGAAAGAATGACACTTGACAGAACAACACAATGATAGTACGTCACATGATAGAACATCACTATTACAAATCGGCACAAGGAAAAACATCAAGATTTTGCAAAATATTGGTTACACAGTACTGTCTCTCTTTTCGCTCTAGCTAATAAGGACTTCGCGCCACAATGTTGAAAAATACTCTTTTTCCCCGCAGAATCTTTGCTTGTATATATATGTGCGACAGAGATGATTCATGCATATTCAAGGTACTTCTACTAGGATTGTTCGACACTTTCCAGAGGCGTTACGCACACCAACAAGCTACGTGCCTAGATACATGTATGTACTCCACTCGTAACAATACCGAAAACAAAACATACCATAAATGGCACATGAACAAAACATCACATGGCAGAACGATTTTCTTGTAATGTTTAGTCATATTGAGTTTTTGTCATGTGTCGTTCTGTCATGTGTCGTTCTGTCATGTGTCGTCTTGCAAGTGTGTCGTTCTGTCATGTGTCGTTATGACATGTGTCGTTTTGTCATTCTGTCGTTGTAACATGAAACCGCAGTGGTTGGCTCCCACGCAGGGTAGCGCTTTTTGTCCTTTGGGAGTAGTTAGCAAAAAAGAGGGAGGCACATTTAAAGATAAAATACCATAAAGAGGAGTGTCAGAATATGTACAATGAGGTTCGCATATGAATTGACGTACGCAAAATCGTGATATCATACGGCTGGTTTGCTAAGGAAAAGGAAAACAAAGATTCTGGTAATGGTTGCTAAAGAATGTAGTTCTATACAAGTGTGACATTTGCTCGCTGAGAAAAAAACATCTAACTTTAAATTTGTGCTGACTGTTATGTTCATTCTACTGTGAATATTCAACCCTGTATTTGTAAAACCTAACATAGCAAATATTATACATAACAATAATTAATAATAATTAATACAAACTAATGGCAAATTTCGTCTTGGCAAAGATTACAACAATTAAGTGTGTAAGTTGTTAAAGGGCCAGCCACGAATAATAAATAACAGTTAACTAAATAAAACAAAGAATACCTACCTAAATTTAAAAAGTCTATAAAATATATATTTTTTTTTATAATTCAAAAGCCTAACATTACAGATCAACCCCCATTCATTCTGTTCTTCCATCCTTGTTTCATAATTTCATACATTACATCCCCCAACTCGCCACATTGTGTGAATAGTCCACTGTGATCTGAACGACAAATGTCAAGTGCCCGCCTCACGTGTCGCACGTGTCGGGCCCGGGTATGACACGTGTCAGGCGCAGGCGATGCACTTGCGCAGTTATCCTGATTGGAAATAGTAATTCAATCTCGTTGTGATAATATATTACTGAACTGAATACTATCAGACTTGTTTGTTTGATGTATTCCTGTAAGCAGACTTTTTTGTTTTGATGTATTTTTGTTAGTAAGACTAAGCAAGTGACATATGAGAAAGTAAACTTAATATATTTGTATTTTATTGAACTTATTTTAATTAAGAAAATAAATCAATATTAGGATATTCTATTTTTTGTTTGAATCACACCTTAAAAGCCCTCTACGAGCTTGGTCGTCACTATAAAGAGCGCCAATGTGCCAAGCAAGATCAGTTGCTGTGACAATGTACCTATAAGCCTTTAGTGACCAGCCTTTCAATGGTAAACCGGCATAATTTGTACAACCCAGCGGAGAGCATGTTTTGTATTAAATATTATTGTTTTGCTAACGGGAACGGAAACCACGACCTTCCGATTACGAATTCGTAGCGTTAATCATTAAAATACGCACAGGTCATAAAGAGCCATAAGCACCTCAGAATATTCATAAATAATTTATCTTCATTAAATTAAGTACATGTATCTTCTCTGATTATTATTGACTTAAAAGATTGTTTACAATCATTTAAAGAGAATAAAAAGTGTAATTAAATGCAAATAAATGAACTTAAATAAAATGAGTCAACTGTGTTTAACAGTTGAGTAAAGAATAAATAGAATGCATATTAGTGAAACGAAAATAAGCTAAAGAAGCAACGAAGAAAATGTTTTGAAAGCATAAAGTTAACCAAAACTGTTACCAGACATTTTCACATTTTTGTAGAGTTGAGAATCTTTCCATGAGGTTTATGGGTCCTCCACGGCCTGAGATCACAAGTCGCGATTATCTGCACCAATAAAAGTTAAGATAAGGAAAGAGGGAGGGAGGATGGGGCTGAATTAATTAGGGAAAGAGTTCCTGGAGGGATCAAACGACGCCATAAAGCGCCAACTGTTCGAGAATATTAGAGCTAAAGGAAACTCACAGGGCGCTGGAAAGTTTTCACGATTTCCCGACAGTCTTGCTTTCACGTAAAACCGACTTGAATCAAATCAAAGTTGTGTGAAAATTTCAAAGTTTAAAATAGCTGAATGGTTGATTCAGAAAAGCATTAGGTAAGTACTATGGTTTTGAAGCTGGGAAAAAATAAAACAAGTATGAGACATAATTATATATTTATCACATTTTATTTTAACTTGTTGTCACTTTTTTATGCCCACATCTCTCGTCTTGTATTATGCGTGGTATTTAGGCTTTTTTAATTTTCCAAAATAGGCCGTTTCAAAAAAGTTTTCAGCACGTAAAAAGATTTTTTTATTGGCTTGGAAATGTATATTTTAAGTTATTTGCCTTGACATATAGAACTAAGCCGGATACTTTATTTAAATCCGAATATTTTCGTATTTAAACCTTCAGCCTAGTTGCTAAGGATCATAATGTTCTGCTTATATAACAAAAGTACGTCTAAAAAATACGCGTCGCTGGTATGATCGATCGAATAAGGCGTCGGGACTCGAATCTGCGTTATTGAAACAAGCGCAACACAAACCCCGCCAGCACCGTGTCCTATAGACACTATATTTGACCTTGGTTCAACAGATGTCATTGGGTAATTATTCATACATTTAAATATTAAATAATGATAACACCTGTTACTGGCTAGACAAAATTGATTTGAGAGTTTCATTCCTGTTCGCTAATCTCTTTTCTTTAATAGAACATTTGAAATTATTGAAATTTTATATTGAAATACAAAACACCTACGGATTTCAACTATGCCTTTCCTCTCACAACGCGGAAACTTAAACAATCAAACTATCGACCAGTCTGAAACATACTGTGCAAAAACAGACGAGATGGAATTTACTGCGCACTTTCTTAGCGCTATTTCCAAACGGTATAATATCTTCAATTAAAGTAATTATGTGAAAGTAGAAAAATGTGTTTTCGTGTTATGTCCCTCCTCAGTTAGAGAGGTGGGGGTGGGGGGGTTTCAGGGGGAGGGGTGGGCGGCAAGAAGCTGCAGGCAGTTAGCAGACAACTGCCACTTACCCCCTCCCTCCCATCCACCCCACTTCAACCCCTCAAGGCTCAATCTATGTGTGGGATACAGCAGAGAATATCAAGTATTTTTTGAGCAACCTGAAAAAATCTTGAAAACTAATTAAACGGTTTATTCCTGAGTTTCACCAAATGAGACCTAGCAGATTATATATCGTTACGAATGTGTAATTGTGTGTCAGTGTGAGTTGATATGAAGCTGACCACTCATACCGTAAAAACTGATTCACTTTGCCAACGTCACCACAGTTTCAGAGAAGGTTAGCAAGATTTGCAAGACTCATTTGAGATTTGAATTTTATTTTATTGGTACACATGCTGCATGTGTGAACGCGAACTTACCTACACGTTTATTTTACAAATTCATAAAATATAAACACTTTTTTCTAAAAAACTTCATTGCAAATAACTAATACAATATTTATTCATAATGCTCGAACGTTTTCGCCTAAGTAGGCATCCTTAGAAGTAGTGGCAATCGTAGCCTACACATGTAGGCATGTGAGCATGCGTTAAATATGAATTTATCTTTGTTACTTAGATTATAAATTGTAGCATCCATTCTAAGACGCAAGACAGTTTATTGAAAAAAGTACAATAGGAATAATTTAATATTTAATTTATAGTTGGTATAAGACTAACCACCCATACTGTAAAAAAATGGATGGCTTTGCGAATGTCACCTCTGTTTTAAGGAAGGTCGGCAAGAGCTGCAGGGCTTATGTTCATTGGAAATCGAGTTTTTATTATGTAAGTCCACATGCGGCATGTGTAAGCGCGATCTTATACGTATCTGCTTGTGGGAATTGCATTTAATATAAATCTAAATTGTTGCATATCTTTGCACTTTGCACTTTGCACTCTGTCGCCATTCCGCTAGGGGTGGCCAGAGCCTATGCAGAGCTGCCTCCATTTTTTCCTATCCTTACATACCTCTTTCAATTCATTCATATCCATCACCTTTTTCATGCATTTTCTTCTTTTACGCTCACTTTGTATATCCCATTCTTTCACAATCTCCTCAATCTGATCACTCCATACTTTTGATTAGATAAGACCTTTGCAGTATTACTGAAAGACACGAAACAGTTTTGAAAAAGTACAATAGTAAAATATCATTTTCGTGAATTTACGTAGCAACATTGGTTTCTGAAAATCTTAAAGAAAACGAATCCAGAAGTTGAGAAGTGTCGTTAGCGTTATGTGAGAAGGTAGAGAGCGAGGAGGTACCAGGGCAGCAGAGGGAGAAGAGGGTAGTAGAGAGATAGGTGGAGGGAGGTTAGGGGACCTTCCCTGAAGCAGCCGTTCTCTTTATTCCTTCCTTACACTCCCCTCTATGGAAGCTGTGCGCCTGGTAGCGACTGGAACGTCCTCCGCACAACCATTCAGAGCAATCAGCCTAATTGGAACCAATTCCCACACAAGAACCGGCAATTTTAAAATTAAACAAATTCGCTTACTAATATTATTTCGATATAAAATAACCAGAGGGTATGTATGGTAGTATCCTCAGTACCAAATAAAATTACTGAAGAAAAAAATTACAGAATTAGGCTTTCATTTATAATTTGTCACATTAAATCTTCAAATTATAAGGGTTCAATTTGACCGGTCCGTAGCTCAGTGGTAACACTGCGGACTCTGAATGGGAAGGTTGTGGGTTCGAATCCCGGCGGAGCACAAAAAATATACCATTTATATTTTCAAATTTGCTCTTTGCTGGGTTGAAAAATTCATAAACCTTTACCAATGACCGGTCACCAAAGGTCCATCCAGCCTTACAGCAACTGGGTCTTGCTTGAGTATTGGCGCTTTGTAGCGACGACCAAGCTCGTACACCTCTGCGGCACTACAACAAGTGTCATAGACCCATAGAGTCTCTAGAATCTAGGGAGTCTCCCGCACAGGATTTATTAAAAATATATATATATATATTTGTCATGTGTTTTTACAAATTTAAAACTTAAATCTCAGATAAACATAAACCTTGCAATTCCTGCAACAGCAAACCCTGAAACAGGGGTGACTTTAAATGAACCTTTATATGGAGTGAAGACTTTGATTGTGTATCTACAACATTAAATATATTCAAAAGCAGAGCTTATGGATATAAATACTAGATAAACATTTTAATAATGAGGTTCTACCGTTCAAAATATCCCTCGGCTATGTGACGTCACCCATAGTTAATTCCCGATAATCAGGGATTTTCGCTAGCTTACAGCATTTACTCGATACTCTTTGGTAAGGGATGGAACTAACAATTTCATATTTTTAATAAAATATCACTAAGAAACACACACAGTAACAAATACACATTCACACTAATATTAACTGTTGTGAAACTACTTTGTGAAATTAATCTGTGTAATCACTTATAAAGCTAAATTTCTTGCATACTAAAACGTACTCGGATCACGACTGGGATGTAAGGCAAACTGAAATCGACAATTTGAATAATCATTAAAATCGACGTGCTTACAACATGTAATACGTGTGTTACAATTTAACTTCTAAAAGATTTGACAGATATACCCGTTTTGTGTGGATAGGAGACTAGCGCCTCTGGCGGACAAATTTAGAAGCAATCCAGCCGAATTATGAAGTTCATTTTCAACTTCATTTTTTTCTCTCCCACGGCCAAGGTTTAATATTGCATAAAAAGCAGGCGTAACAAAATTGTATGATCTACCATGAAATTTAATGATTCGAAAATTTTCCGCGTACATTCTCATGTTAACAATACTAATCAATGTGATAATACAATTTCCAAAAGTACATTATAATCATTGAACATATTTTATCGACGGCTACTTCTAAATTTCTATATTTCGTATAAGGTTTATTCCAGTAATTTTATTCATTTAAAAACGTCGTAGCATCTGATTGATTCTACGCTGGTTGCTACAAATTCAATAGACAACAAAACTATAGCTTCACATGGCCGGGTTACTATGGAAAGGCAAAATAATATTATTTTAATTGTTGCTACGAACTTTAGTTTTCCCGCATAGAAAAAAACATTCTATATTCGACATAATATTGCTGAGTTTTTTATATTTTTCTTTAGGCAACGATAGTCATTACCGAATAAATCTATCAATGCAAAAAAAAACGTCAATTAAATCAAGCATTTTTTCATATAAAATATTTTTAGTAATTAGGAAATCTGTAATGTTTTCGCAAGCATATTTTATGGTAGGATATATTTGTTTTAATAAAATCCATTATTTAATTTATTAGGGGTAATTTCCCATGTCAATCCTCTTTGTTATCTTATTGACCAATCTAAGATAACATCTTATTCAGTCACTTGTATATTAGTCTGTGTGCGCTAATACTCCATTGTGTATGTCCATTATTTGATGGCAGATAACGTGTCATGTAAACTGCTCGGATGATCTGTAAGCGCATTGTCGTGTGTCCATCAGGCACGTGACCTAGGCATGGTTACTACTGGTTAGCGTTGCCATCCCTAGCCGTCACTTTCCCTTACTTAACATCCCTATCCGACACTTGAAATCCCTTGGTGCGCTTTGCCGAAAAGAGTGTATACCACGCTTTTTCTTTGCCGAATAGATTGTGTATCTTGTCCCTTGTCATGCCATGCCGTTTCTTGTCGTTCCTTGCCGAATAGATTGTGTACCTTGCCGTCCAGTGCGGTTCCTTACTGTCCTTTGCTGTTTCTAGCTGAAAAGATTATGTGCCTTGCCGTCCTGAGCTGTTCCATGCCGTCCCTTGCCATTTCTTGTCGTTCTTTGTCAAATATATTGTGTGCTTTGCCGTCCTTTTCTAATCCCTTGTCGTTTCTTGCTGAAAATATTATGCTCCTTGTCATCATGTGCTGTTGTTTGTCATCCCTTGCCGTCACGTCTTGTCGTCCCTTGCAGTCTCTTGTCATTCCTTGTCATCCTTTTCTGAATAGAGTGAGTGTTATCTCTTGCTGTTACTGTCGTTCATTTATCATTCAGAAGGAGCACTTTGCTATAATTTACTTTCAAATGCTACCCTATTCCATCACTTGCCTTCCTTTATAGTTATTTGTTGTTTATTGCTGTCCCTTACCATATGGAATCATTTTATGTTTCTCGCCATTTCTTGCCGTTACTTGTCGTTTACTGCCGCTCGTTGCCGTTCATTGCCGTTTATTGCCGTTCATAACCCTTCATTGGCCTTTCATCGCCGTTCTCTGTTGTTCTTTATCGAGTGGAATCATTAGATCTCTCTTGCCGTGCCTTGCCGTTGCTTGCCATTCATCGCCGTTCATTGCCGTTCTCTGTTGTTCTTTATCGAGTGGAATCATTAGATCTCTCTTGCCGTGCCTTGCCGTTGCTTGCCATTCATCGCCGTTCATTGCCGTGCTCTGTTGTTCTTTATCGAGTGGAATCATTAGATCTCTCTTGCCGTGCCTTGCCGTTGCTTGCCATGCATCGCCGTTCATTGCCGTTCTCTGTTGTTCCTTATCGAGTGGAATCATTAGATCTCTCTTGCCGTTCCTTGCCGTTGCTTGCATTCATTGCCGTTCAATGTCGTTCATCGCCGTTCGTTGCCGTCCATTGTCACAGAGGTGTGAGGCGGCATAAAGTGCATCATGCGGTCGATTAAAGCACACACCCCTAAAATGGACAGGGGCTGCTTGGAACAATGTGGGGTTCTCAATCCGTACAACGAATTTATTTAACACTTTCAAATAGCGAAACGTTTCGACGATCAAGATGATTGTTGATTGGTCAAAAAAATACAATGCTACATTTTCCAGAAATATTCTTTTTTCTGAGAACACCTGCTTATATGTACTGTTTATGTTCTTTTAAAAAAATGGTTAAATCACAAGGTGACTTATACCAATGCGTATATCTACACTTTGCGTAGCTTATTTGAAATTCGTGTGTATGCATTTTTAACGGTGTTATTATTTTTAACATCAATAACATATTCAACTTTACTTTGTCCCACTTTTATTATTTTTTGGGTCGTTACAAACATTTTCGGATTCTCCTCCATCTTTGGGTAACAAATTATGAGTAATGAAACAAAGTTGATTTATTTTTATTTTTGTAGCGTTTCACCCCAGCGTTTTACAAAAATATTTTCAACAATTAAGTATTTTATTTCGCCCTGCTTGAAAGAAAGAAAATAATAAAAATGGATGTAGCTTCATTGATATGCAAAAATAACATCATATGGCAGGTAATCTTTATTCTATCATTTCTCTATCTATAATCTATAATCTAAGCTGCAAGGATATGTTAACATTTAAGGCTCATATGAAATGCATGCCTACAGACAGGCACATGTAGGTTCGCGCCTACACATTCTGCATGTGTGCATACAAATAAAGAAAACCTCACATGGACATAAACAAAAAATATAATATTTCCAAAACGCAATTGATATTAATTTAACCCTGAAATTTCTAACCCCTGAGTGTATTCACGCTCTATAGAAATACAAGCTACGCTTAACTACAATTATGACAGCACACAGCTCCCCCACTGGGAGTCGAACCCTGAACATTCACATTCGACACGACCTTTGACGGACAATGCTCGACAAGCACCGATACTAATGGATCAAGGGTGGTTAGTCCACCGGTAAATGTAAATACTGTTACGATTATTAAGTCAATCGGAAGTGTGGGAAGGAAGCTTCAATATTGTTGTACTTTTACCGGGTTCAATTTATTCAAAATTGCGGTTATTTATTTTAAGATACGGTTCGCATAGACAGAGTGGCTTTTAAGCTGTTTAGCTCGACGGCTCAGATACAAGTATTATTGCAAATCATCTTGGTCTCTATTTATAGGTGTATAAGAGTTATTCTGGCACATTCGAGACTATAATCAATAATCTAAGTTGCCAAAAAAATTAACATTTAAAGTTCATATCAAATGCATGCCCACAAACAGTCACGTGCAGTTTGCGCTTAAAAATTATGATTGTGTACTTACAAATTAGATCCAAACCTCAAATGAACATAAACCCTGCAACTTTTGCCGACCTTACCTGAAACAGGGGTGGCATTGGCAAAGTGAACAAATTTTTACAGTATCGGTGGTCAGCCTCATACCAACAATAAGTCAAGGAATATATATAAGATCACGCAAGAATATTATATTTAGAATATTCAAGCAAATACTCACACATTATCGAACAAATACAAGTACATCATCTACATCTTGAGACGCTGACACACTCAGACAATTAAAAACACAGACACGCAATCACACATTTGTTACAATATCTTGTTAATGGAGTTGTTCTCTTAAAAATGGTGTGTTAAAACTCCGAAATCGCTCGAGATACAAATGTTTTCTTTTTATTTTTTCCTTATGAATTAAAACACATCTTTATAATAACTCTTATCCGTGATTTGAGAGGGCCCCTGATTTGTGACACACGCAAAAACGGTGCTCTCTAATTATTTGACCGGTCCGTAGTCCAGTGGTAACACTTCGGACTCGTAAATGGAAGGTTGTGGGTTCGAATCCCGGCGGAGCACAAAAAATATACCATTTATATTTTCAAATTTGCTCTTCGCTGGGTTGAAAAATTCATAAGCCTTTACCAAAGACCGGTCATCAAAAGGTCCATCCAGCCTTACAGCAACAGGGTCTTGCTTGAGAATTGGCGCTTTCTACAGCGACGACCAAGCTCGCAGAGGGCTCTTGAGGTGTGATACACACAAAAACAGCGCTCACCAAATAAATCAGCCTAATTTATTATTATTATTATTATTATGTGTACCTTGTAATTAAATTATCAACGCATATGTATGATATTCTAATCAATCTAGGGCTGGAAGTCTCGCCACCACAGTAGATCTTACCTACCGGACGTCGCGTCGGTAGGTTAAAGTCAACGATTATTATCCAAGATGGCCGCATGTGAACAGCTGATTAGACATTGACAGGTCTTCATACTTATTTCATTATTACTGATATTAGGTAGGTAAGAATTACCGTGGTGATGAGACTTCCAGCCCGGTGCAAAAACGATTAGAGTTCAACGACCGGTTACATTTAAACAACATTTTTTTAATAATCTAAATATTTTCTGATATTTTCAGTATTCCCCACCAAGGCAAACTCAGCCGCCTTACCTTGTTTGTTTTGCAGGGTACACTTTTGGTTCCACCGTTTGCATTCGCCAGGTACCCAGCTCTCTCCCCTCTGGGGGGTGTGTGCTACCCCCCACCCCGCCCCCTGGGGGTGTCTGACGCCTAATCAAGTTAGGCGGGGCGCCCATTTGCCGCCTACCCCCAACCACACCCCCGCCCACCTGTCTTTGCCAGCCTCAAAATCAGAATGCGGCTTGTTTGGGAGGTTCGCTTTAATGAATGCGCCGGGAACGAAAATCATTGCAGATGATGTAGCTTACGCATACTCAGTCTGGGAATGAAAACAGCATTTACTTTAACGTACAATCTATAATCTAAGTTGCATAAATATTCTTTCAAGACACTTTGGTTTCAATTTAATAGTACCTACTTCGCTTGAATTTATTTTTGAACTTACTTACATTAGTTGCACCAACCTCCAATCAATATTTCATTGATACATCAAATTGATGTGCTTAGTTCTGATAGGGACATCGGTTAAATATTTCTCGGAAGTGGGTAATTATACAATGGATTTTGAACGGGAAATATGATGTACATCAGCCGACTTACGTACATGCAACCAAATGATCGATTTGAAAGGGAGAAATCCCAACTAATTTTGATTTTTGTCTGATTGGTGTTTGGTGCAACAGGCCCTAAATCTTTCGTACTAGTGGTTTGCTAGTGGCTCAGGGACTAATGAGATACTGACTTTTCTAAAGCATTGCAAACCGTTTTGATAGAATGATTAGAGGCTATTTTAGAATGTATCATACTATGCCAGAATGATCTCGAGCAGACGCTTTGAGTTAACACGAGGAGGTACAACCATCAAATACCTAAGTCTAGACACACATAACAAGTAAGTAAAATCATAAGGACACAAAATCATAAGTAAACATACACAGACATAACTCATACATTCGTTACAATATATTGTTGCGAACTTGAAATACGTGCGATTATACACAAATATACATCAAAGTGACTACGCACACATATAGGCTGGTTTTAGTGTCGCGCTGACAACGCGCTGACCGTTCAAAATATATGAACTTGTAGGAAGCGTTTTAGAATGGCGCGTAGCTGTCAGCGCGACAAGTTCATATATTTGGCTGTCAGCGCTGACGGTCAGCGTATTGTCAGCGCGACACTAAAACCAGCCATACACGTGAGACGGAACCGTCTGGAAGTGGCTGTGATTGTGTGTGCACATAATGTTTTAGTGGTGGAATGATCTAGTAATTGCGAGAAAAACCTCTCTAGTTTACTATAAAAGAGATCAAAATGGTACGAACAGTAAGTCGCAAGAGAACAATTCGCAAAGAAACACATATAACCAGTGACTGTCAAGTTGTGAAAAAAATTTAAATTGTGAAAAAACAAAAATTTAAAAATTAATTCTGGCATTTTAATGAAAAATAGAATCCAGCAGAAACCGTATCCATATTAACATTTAAAATTCATACTTAATGCATGCCCACAAACAGACATGCGTAAGTTCTCACTTACAAACGTTGTATGTGTGCTTACAAATTAAAATCAAAACTTAAAATGTACATAAACCCTGCATCTTTTTCCAACCTTCCCCAAATCAGGGGTGACATTGGCAACGTGAACCATTTTTTACAGTTTGGGTTCAGCCCACAGATCAGGGAAGAATCTGTGGTTCAGCCTCTCTGAGTATATGTCGTAATAAAGTGGAACGTAGATACATATATGTATACTACATAATCTTTTGGCTGCAATACCATTAATTTAAAATGCAAAAATAATGATATTTAGTATCTACGCCGATATACTACCTTACATTCAACCATGGTAGATATACTATCTTACATTCAACCACGGTAGATATACTTACATTCAGCCATAGTAGATATTATGCTATCTTACATTCAACCACGGTAGAGCGCGCCAAAATGCGCTGGGTGGAATTTTTCTCGCAGTTTCCAGTTTCTGCGCGCCATAAATACGCTTTAGTGCTCTTCATGCGGAAACCGCAAAAACCCGCGAACGCTTTTGGCGGGAACTCGGATATCTCACAAGGTTAATGTTTGATAAAGCAAAAAGTAAAGCGAGGAGATCATCTGCAACCCAAAAGTAATTTATGCTCTGAGTTCATATACCTGAGTCGTTTAAGAGTCAAAAGATAAAATAAAGTTTAAGAATGAATTATCAAATTTTGTGAAGTGTTCTTTAAACATGTATATTTTCAAATATACTCTTTGCTGGGTTGAAAAATTCATATACCTTTACCAATGACCTGTCACTAAAGGTCCATTCAGCCTTACAGCGACTGGGTGTTGCTTTAGAATGAGCGCTTTGTAGCGACGACCAAGCTCGTAAAAAGTCCGGTCGGTAACTCTGTTGGTAAAATGCTTGCATTCCATGCCGAGAGCAAGGGTTTGATCCCCACCGAGGGTGTCAGAAATTAGGTTCCGCTTTAGTGTTTATTTCAGACCCCAGAATAAAATACCGGTAAGGTTCACTCAACCTTCATAAGAAATGGGTACCAGCCCCCTCGGGAGCTGAAAAACCCCCCCTTCAACTGAAGTGGAAGTTTCCCAGCTCATTTCCTATTTCAAGGTAATGAAATCATTTCTCTGAAATGGGAAGACAACTTCTTCTTCTTCTTCTTCTTTTTGTGCCACTTCTATCGAAGATCGGCGATCATCATGGCTATTTGAACTTTAGATGCTGCGGCTCGAAACAGGGACTTGGTGCTTCTGCCGAACCACTGTCGCAGGTTTTTCAGCCACGATGTCCTTCGGCGTCCCTGAGATCTTCTCCCCTCAATCTTACCCTGAATGATAAGATGAAGGAGACGGTACTTCTCATTTCTCATAATGTGACCGAAGTACAGAAGCTTTCTCTGCTTAATGGTAGGCAGGAGCTCCTTTGTAGTGCGCATTCGTTGAAGGACTTCTTCATTGGTGACTCGATCACGCCAAGAGATCCGAAGCATTTTTCGGTAGTATAGACACATCTCAAATGCTTCAATTCGTCTCTCCAGTACCTGCGTGAGAGTCCATCCCTCAATACCATACAGAGCGATTGGAAAAACGTAGCACTTTAAATTTCATGCGCTTACATTTCAAGGCTTAAATTTCGGCACAACAGTACTTTGCTCATTTTATCGAAGACATTTTGGGCTTGCTATAGTCTGCTTCTGACTTCTTGACACATCGCTGCCTTAGTTCTTGTTTATCGTATACGCCATTGAGAAAATTTTACATGAGCAATGTTTGCATGTGTACTGGACCAATGTGTCTTATGAAAACAAGAAATTTATTCAAAAAATATTTAAAAGAACTCTTACATTATCGAGTTTTACGGTTTTTCGTAGCTCAGATTGTGTAGAATTTGACTCATAAGACAACTACATGAAAAAGTCATATTTGACAAGATTGGCGTATACGATAAACAAGAACTGGGGGAGCGACATGTCCCACTTTTCGTTCACCACACATTCCAGGTACCTGTAACTAGTGCATCTTTCAATGCTTTCGCAATCTAGTTCTACATGGAAGACAACTAGGCAAAGTGAACCACTTATTTACAGTATGCGTAGTCAGGCATATATACCAAGTCATCAATTAGGGAACAATAAATTATCATGGGTTTTTTTGATGGGATAGTAACAAGACGTCTGTAATTAAGGTTAACCCATCGCCGGGTCCACCATCAATCTTTAGATCGTCGTATTCAGCGATATTTTTTAGAGAGAGAGCGGGGGGGGGGGAGGGGGATAAGGGGGTGGGACCTCCCCCCCCCCCCCCAGAGGCCACCCGCCGCAACGTGATGGATTAAATTGCCCCGTCCCTATGACAACGAAAACGGAGGGAAAACAAGCTCTCATATTAAACAGCACCTGGTAATTTTTCAAGTATTCTTTTTGCTTTTTTTTATTTTTATTTTTGGTTCAGTCCTCGACAGTTGCTGTGTGTAGGTACAAACTGGATGCATACTAAAGATCTATAATCTAAGTTGCAAAGATATATTACTAATATTTAAAATTCATATTAAATGCATGACCACAAACAGACACGTGTTAATTCGTTAAAATTTAAAGATAGTAAATTCATTAAAATTTCAAGACCCAGTTTCAGGGAAGGGCGTTAAAAGTTGCAAGGTTTATGTTCACAAGAGATTTGGGTTTAATTTTTTAACAACACAATTTGTGTAAGTGCATTTAATATGTTTTATTTTAGTGTTTACAAACCTTTGGAAATAAAATTATACTTTACGCCTTAAATATTTTTTCTATCTACATGGAAAACAATGATCCTTGGATCATCTATGATTTAAATATTTTTAAATAACACTTCCAGCCTTTAATATCGACAACCCAGTTTTTTCTTCAATTTGTGGAAAAAACGTTGAAATCTGATATTCTCTACATCACAGTTCTATAAAATTATTAGTCTATGGTATAATTAAACGATTTATTAAAAAAAACTTTTGTTTGTTACTACGATCACACACATACAAGTACCTACACATTCACACACATTTCACACATTCACGCTACACTCACACAGGTGTACAATTATTTTTTTTGGAGTCCTCCATAGATGGCTAACGCTATACAGACACCGGCCGTATGGAGCGGGCACAGCCACCAGATGTAGAAAGCTTTTAGTTGCTTATTTTACCTTCCACCCCAACCAGAAAGCCAAAAGCCATCAGAACTTTTCACAAATTCCTTTATTAATATAACTCAAACGACCTCATTCATTAGATTTGTTAAATAAAATCCCAGGCTTAAACTAACTTTTTGGCGTCTTAAAACTGACTTTAAATAGGATTTGATAAGATTTTCTTATCGACAGGGAAAAACTAAACTTTTCAGTCAAAGTTCGAAGAAGGCATGTGGACATTAAAACATAATCATTTATCGGATTTTCAACATCTTCACGAGTGCCTTGCAAAAATATTCAAACAGAACACTTTAAATATAAAAAAAATAATTATCTATACCGGTCCTTAATCTAGAGGTCAACGCCTACAGAAGGACCTGAGATTTTATTTCCGTAGATGATAAAAAGATCATTAAACTTATAAATTCTATCTTTATTTACAAACCACAAAATTTCATCCAGTATTACTGAAAATCTTTTTAGCGAAGACTTAGCATGTAGAAGGCTCTTGAGTTGTTGTTTACAGAATGAATCATCCTGAAATTCATGTATTTAAACAACTCATATTACTGTTAAATGTGATTGTATTTTCAAAAACAAACCATGAGAAAAATAAAGCAACACAATTCAAAATAAATAAATTATTCCTCATTCATCAAATGGTATATACCAGCCTACTAGTATGTACATAAATGCTTTAGTTGTTTTGTAGAGAAATCATTTCAAGTTAATCAATAAAAAGCTATTTAAAACAAGCGCAACAAATAGAGCTAATATTTTTCACATCACGATGAGAAAATCATTTTTCATGAAAAATGGTCCACGAGAATATTTTTCTGACAGTAGGGATGGGTAGAGAAAAATGGAAATAAAAAAAAAAAACTAGGGAAATATGGGGTGGGTGGTGGCATATGCGCCCTGTCTGAAGTTGCCTATATGCTAGTTGACCAGATGAAATATACATGGAAAAGTATTTTGGATTTTCTTTACCGAATAAAAGTATTGTTACAATTTCAACGATATGATTGACAACGTCGGTTGGACAGGACATTATATGAACAAAATAATAATTTGAAAATTATTCCGCTATAAAATCTTCTAAGTAACTTTTAGATATTTAAAAATGACAAATCGATATTTTAGTTCCTTGACAAATAAGTTGATATGAGGCTGACAACCATACAGTAAACATTTACTCAATTTCTATGGATGTCAACCCTGCTACGACAATCGATACTTCGTATCAACTGAAACCAAGAGATGTAAATATTTGTTTTTTGGTTGATTTACTGCAAAATTGAAATTTGTACAACAACCTATTTAGCCATTATTTCATGAGATCATTCTAAATACGCAATGATTAAAAGCAATCTGTTAAATTTTCCAAGTTTATAATTCTAGCAACACTAAAAATTATTGTAAGCACCCTAAAAATTAACACTCGAACATAAAATTTTAATCAACCACAACGCTCTCCCCCACCCCTCCCCCCGCCATTCCACCCACCGCTTATTTTTCCACCCTCGATTTCCAACCCAACCCCCCCCCCCCCCGCGAAACTCTCTATCGGCTTTTCCTGCTTTGAAATACCTCACCTTGAACAAAATTCATTTCACATGAAGTTGCTTTTATAAAACGTGTTGATTTTTTTTTTATTTTAAACATTCATTATGTATCATTAAATGTGTTACCCTAAGCTCAAAAAAACTTGTCCAATATTCTCGGAATGGTTCCTTTGCAGTTTGATATCGATCGGTTAACAAACTTTATTTTTCTCCCTTTTTCGTTTTGCATCGAAAAGTTGTTTCACGTGCCTTGCTGCACAGCTCATAACATTTTGACTAAATTTTCAGGAAATGTGTAGGTTACCCCCAAATGGATTACGTTCATTTTAATATCAATCAAATTACAAACAAAAAAAACGTTTTTTGCGTAAAGCTACCTTCCATAAATGTGGAAAAAAATATTTCAAACTCCGAAAGGGCGTAGAGAAACACGGAAGATACTGTTTGTATGAGGACAAAGGTTTTTGAAGTTTTACTTCACGTTTCACAACGTAGATGCAATGTCCACTAACACAAAACAATGCTATAGTAAAATAGCGACCGGTCCGTAGTCTGGTGGTAACACTTTGGACTCTTAAATGGAAGGATGTGGGCTCGAACCCTGGTGAAACACAAAAAAATACTTATTTCAAAATTCAAAAGGGTAAAACACAGTTTGAACTCACTTATTAATTTATTTTTTGCACTCGAACATTTTCGCCTAATGAGGCATCTTCAGGAGCAGAATTAGGCGAAAATGTTTGAGCACAAAAAATAAATACATTAGTGAATTAAAACTGTGTTTTACCCTTTTGAATTTTTAAATAAGTAAAGATGGAGTTTCACTGTGTTAACAGATTAACACTAAAAAATACCAAAAAAATACCATTTATATTTTTAAATATGCCCTTCGCTGGGTTGAAAAATTCATCTACCCTTACCAATGACCGGTCACCACAAGGTCCATCCAGCCTCACAGCTCAAGCAGCCTCAACTGGGTCTTGCTTGAGTATTAGCGTTATCTATAGTGACGACCAAGCTTGTAAAGGGCTCTTGATTCACGAGTCATAAAAAGATTCTCAAGGTTTCTTTTTTTTTTAAATCTATTCACATGTTGACAAAGGTGAATTTTTTGGCATATGCACGCATAGCTCGCCAGCTTCCACGGCCTGTTTGGAAGCAGGTGGCCATAACTCTGCATTAGCAGACCTTTGATAATTAAAATTCTGTACCTATTCGCCGTATCGGACCCGCGCTTTCCACATTTCTCAATTAGCGCCCGCGAGGAGAATATATTATGTACTTCTGCCGTATGTGTTACAATGTGTGGGGAGAAAAATGCACAACAGTGGGCTGGAAGAGGCGGGAAATACCGTATACATAGATTTCAATAAAAACTTAACATAAACCTTAAATTATATCAAATTTATTTAATGTATTTTTTTTTAAATACGTTTGCGAAGAGGAATGTTATTCACCAAACTATTTTGCTTGGACAGTTGTCTTCATGCGAAAGCAGAAGCTTGTGTGCATTCAATGGCATCTGTTGAACAAGGGTTGAAGTTATGGTCAAACGGGCAGGCGCGATTCGAACCAGCGTTATTTTGTTCCAAAAACGCTACTCAAGAATAGCGACTTAATCCTCGGCCATAACAATGACGATTGACGCATGTTTAAATAAAGACTAGGTTCACATAAAGGATAGATTTCTCATTTCTTCGTCATGATGATGTTGATGATATTTCAATATTCGATAATCTTCGATCACGAGCGACAACAATTTCTTCTGACAGTTGACCTATTTTTTTGTCTCGTCTCCTAATGACATCGGCTACGACTCTTCTACTCAAAAAAGAAAACAGGTGAACTGTCGGAAGAAGTTGTTGTCGCTCGCGATCGAAGATTGAAATATCACCAACATTATCATCATTCTTACGCTGATGAATCACATCGCAGACATGGGTGAAAGTCAGAAAGTTCCAGATTCAAGAGACCACGGAAAGATATCCCGAAAAGTAGCTCTCCAGTGTCATAATGTACCTATACTTATATATTTTTCAAAATTTTGTAAAAGAGGATTCAAAGTAAGTAAGCTGTATCTATTACGATAAAAAAACATTTTATATTTGTGTTTTTTAGACTGCTAGCCGACCGCCATAGATCATTTGAATGTTAAAAATATCCCACGGGTGATATTTGAAATTAATTATACATGGAGTGATTTATATTTCATAAAGCTGGTACGATTTCACTTTTTATCGTTTTTTTGCGAAACAAAAATTATATACGTAATCAAAACAAGGCAAAAGAAATGATAAAAATATAAAACGGGAAAAAAAATTTTTTTTACATTAGGTACACAATATAGTTTATACATGCGCGAACGTATTTAACATAAATCTTGAATTTAATATATTTTTGCAACTTAGATTATTATAGATATCTGAACCTGAGATAAAAATGATCTTTGCATTTTTTCCACCCCACCCTGAAATAGGGATATCGTTGGAAAGAGTTCCCAATAAGTTTTTTTTTACAATAAACTTGTAAAATCAAATAAAAAACAGGAAAAGCATTGAAATTACATAAAAAATGTTCTAATGAATTACTGTAACTGTAACTGTAACTCTGTCGCCATTCCGCTAGGGGTGGCCAGAGCCTCTGCAGAGTTGCCTCCATTTTTTCCTATCCTTACATACCTCTTTCAATTCATTCATATCCATCACCTTTTTCATGCATTTTCTTCTTTTACGCTCACTTTGTATATCCCATTCTTTCACAATCTCCTCAATCTGATCACTCCATACTTTTCTCGGTCGTCCCTTCCCTCTTTTTCCTTTCACACTTTCTTTGTATACATACTTTGTCAGTCTATCATCATTCATTCTTTCCACATGTCCAAACCATCTCATCACATTCTTTTGTACCTTAACTTTCACATCCTCTTTCAAATTACATTCTTTTTTTACCCATTCATTCCTAACTCTATCCCTCAGAGTTTTTCCTGTCATGCTTCTCAAATGCTTCATTTCCACCATACATACTTTACTCATTTCGCTTGATAAGAAAATATTATGTTTTTTTTTCATTTGAATAAAGTGTTACCATAAAGGTGAAAATATTTTATTTTCAAAAAAAGTATCGCAGCATGAGTTAGTTATTTATTTTTCATTGATAAATTGTGAATTTTTTTCCACTAAGAAAAATCCAGTAACTGCGTAGCCTATTTCTTTTAAATAGATTAAATAGGGGAAGACCATAAACGGAGTGAATTTTCCCCTTGAAAAAGTAGTAAGGGACAGAATGTCGGCCGTTGATTGGTGGAGACGACTAAATGCACCTGCGCCCTTTCCTCTCACATAATTCCTATACGTGTCCTCTCCCTCGCACCAAATACAAATGACTCAGAAAAATGGCGGCTCTTGGAAGTAATTGGAAAACAATGCTGCATAAAATATTTACCCGAAAATAAACTAAAAATGCATAGAAATACTAAAAAAAACTCCAGATATTATATAATATTAAATTAATATCATATTTAATAATTATACTGGCATGTTTTACTTTTCGTAATTGTCAAAAAGTTATTATTTTTTTTTGATTGGCATACTTTTTAAAGCGTTTTGTGGTCAGTCTCCCGAATGATTACAATCAAACTCATTTAATGTGGAAAAAATATATACCTACCTGTTTTTCAAGCGACATTTAAAATGTATTCCATTTTCAAAATATTTCCGACATTTGTTTGTTTTGGTATTACATTTTTAGATAAAGTCTCGTGCTATTCAAATTGTAAAAATTAAGCCAGTTTGATTAATTGGTAGGTGTTTTAATTTGTTTTTGTACCTACCTTTTTATAAGAACTTTAATACCTTGGAGATTCTTTTTTAAAATTAAATTTGACAGATTCTTCTTTGTCGTGTCAGAATATTAGACATTTTGACAGATTATTAGTATTCTTTTGTTTTGAATTTCTGATGTTTCTTAAATCTTTTTATGGCTGTTATTTCTAATCAGTAAATTTTACTAGCCAGGTCATGAAACATTTGAATAATCTTATACCTACTTTTTTTTAAATGCTACGTATAAATACGTTCCATTTTCAAATCACTAGTTGACTTCTTTTATTTTTACATTTTATTCGTTAATTTTTTTAATGCTATTCGCAAATTTCAAATCAAGCCAGTCGAATAAAACGGTAGGTATTTTCATTAATCTTTTTTTCTATTTACCCTCTTTTATGACAGTATTTTTCTTTACGAACTTTATTATTTTTTCAAAATATAGAACTCATCACAGACTTGAATACATATTTTTTGAGGGTAACGTCATTTATTTACCTCTTACTTAGAACCCCAACCGTGTGACGTCACAATAATTTTGTCTATGGAATTTACTCCACGTCCATTTTTTTTTAGTTTTCTTCCGAATAATTATTGTACTATACTTTTGAAAAATAAAGGAAGAGACGTCTTTCAAAGATTAAAAGCGATTTTTAACACGACAAGCATCTCGTGTGCCATCAGAATACAGGTATCATTATGGAGTTGCCAGCCCGAGGGACATTTCGGCGCGCAGGTGTCGGGAAAACAGAATTACGCCGGCATAATTTCCCGCGCAAAGTCTGACATCGCCATTCTCGCGGGCATTTTGACAGCCATGTACAAACGCTCCGGTTTCTAGGTGGAGTTAAATATTAAATGAGGGTGACAGACGTATTTTCAGCATTTCCAAAATTAAAAAAAAATGCATTACATTCAAGAGTTATATATATTTTTTAAATGTTTTATTTATGAACAATGTTCACAACATATTTCTTTCTCGCAGGGCAAACGTCCCACTTCTATGTGACAGTGCTTCTTGGTAACCAATAAGAAATAAATGTTTACATTTTCTTTAGCAATACGGCAATGTGACGTCACAATTTTTTCCGATTATAGCAACATTAAATCTTTAATGTATGTTTCAAAAAATAAATAATACTGTTTAATAGTTACACTCATCTTAATGATCACCTGTTCAGTAAAACTTGCTTTATTTTGCCAATGTAGCCCCGTTTCAGGATATGTTGGCAAGAGTTGTAGAGCCTATGTTTATCTGTTGTTAAGGTCTTATTTTGTAAGTCCGTGAACTTATACGCATTAAATATAATTCTCGATTTTTCTAACATCCTTACAACCTAGTTTATAGCAAATCATTATAAGAATGGGCGCTTCAAATTACAATGAGGTTCGCACATGAATTGATACAGACAAGATTATGACGTCACACTGCTGGGTTGCTAGGGAAAAGGCATTTGTAGTGTCACTAAGGACCATAATCTCATGAAAGTGTGGCGTTTGCCTGCCCAGAAAAAAGCACGAAATTTAAATATGAGTCCTACGTAAATAATTAAGAATGTACACGGCTAAAACTAAATTTATAGATAACAGATAAAGGAGGGCGCTGTTATGGCTAAACCGATTAAACCAATAAGTTGTATTTTGATTTTCTTCAACAAATTACTTCTAAAATTGTTAAGAATTCAGCTAACATCACATTGATCCAACAAAAGTGACGTTTTACAAGATGGCGATGATAGTTCCGATTTTTGCCACGTTCATTATAAGATGTGTCGATGTGTACCTGTCTGTTACGTACGTATAATATTTATGCGTTACCAACCATACAATTTTAGATTCAAATCGCAGATTATTTTGTTCGTGGCGGTCAATTATTTCAGCCAATCCCCACACAACCTCACATTCACACAAATTACTGAAAAACCCTGGCGCGCATAATTCAGGCGGGGAATTACACAAAACGAGCGGAAGCGCACGGAGAGTAATTTCGGCAAGTAATAAAAACATAACTTTTAATTTATGTTACACTCCTATGGTGGGAACGGACTCGAAACAAATTCCATAGACAACAAAAAATGTAGCGTCACATTTTCGAGTTGCTACGGAAAAGGTAAATTAATATTTTATTATGAGTTGATAAGGACTCTTGCAAATAAAACTGTCAGTCTCTCATATAAAATGTTTTTATTTATTGTTTTTTTTCAATGTTATTTAAAATATTTTTTAAATGTTGTCCGGTCGATATGGTAGACTGCTTGCATTCCATACCGAAAGCTCAGGATCGAATCCCACCGAGGGTATCTGATTGATTTCCCGTTTCGGTATTTATTTCAAACCCAAATAGAAAACACCGGCAAGGTTCACTCAGCCTTCACAAGAAATGAGTACTAGCCGCTTCGGTAGCTGGGAAACCTCCACTTCAACTGAAGTGGTTGGTCGTCAGGCCGGCTCGTTTACCTGTAAAAATGAATAGGTTCCACTCTCCACATGCGACACTTTTAGGGATAACGCGGCAAGAAGCTACACTATATGTGTGGCTTAGTAGCGTTATGTTGTAAAAATGTAGATATATATTTTAAAGGATTTGTGTATTAACACCGTGAAAATTCATTATTATTTCAAAGACAGGTCCAAAAGGTCCATCGAGCCTTACAGCAACTGGGTCGTGCTCGAGTATTGGCGCTTTGTAGCGACAACCAAGAATTTCTTTAAAAAAAAACTAAAAAAAAATGTTTAATGTAGAATTGATGATTAGTTTACCTGTCTAACTAATACGCAAAAATCTTCTTATTTTCATGGCATACCTGCTTGTCTTTAAGTTGCGTTATTTATTGCAAGATGGAGTAAAACACCTGAGCAATAAAGGCAAGAAATCTCAGCAGTAAGCAAGGAACGTGTAATGAATGAGGCTTCACAAGAGGTAACATTATTTATAACGGAGCTTGGAATTTAATCACCATATGCCGTAACGTGGGAAAGGATGCGTCTTCATTAGCAGCTCCTTCTAGTATTGTATATTTATAATACCTACTACTACATTATTATATACAGCGCCCAAATTATTATTATGATTTTACGGGGTTAAATTTTAATAAAAATTGCGGTTATTTATTTCAGATACCGGCCACATTCGGTTCGTACACTGAGTTGCTTTTGAATTGTATAGCTCGATGGCGTAGACACGTCTAATCTCGCTCACCTCTGGAGTTAGACCATTTGGACGTTTCAGAATTTCAAAGCCGACGCCTGAGAAAGTCCTGAAAGTAAAGGGATCTTGGAAGGAAGCGACGCAAGTAGTTCTGGAGGATCGCAGTGCGAGAGGCTCTGAACCTTTAAAGCTTGTGAAGCGTAGAAAGTAATGAAGGTAAGTATGAAGTTCATGTTTAAAATTAAATGTCAAAAACTATATTTGTATCTGAAAGCCTCCCCCGAAACTATCGTTGTCTTTAATGTTCATCAATTATGATCACATAAACAAATCATAAAGTCAGCGTCCCAAACAACAAAAATAACGATGATCTGCTATCTTCATTGAAAGTAGTGCAACAAGAAAAAAGTAATGGAATCTTTAGTTCCTCTCGCCTTGTCATATGCTGTATGTGATGTGTACACAAAAGTGAGCATTATATTTTCTTTCAAGTGGCACAAGCAGGCCCGGATTAAGACCACTGGGGGCTCTGGTGCAATGAACCGTCGGAGGGCCACCCAACCCCCATAACCCCCTCCCTCCCCTCCGCTCCCAGCGCCATCAAAAAAATATACCTACACATAGGTACTTATTGCGAACCAAAAAGATTACTGACGGCTTATTTATAGTCTATTTTATCTATTTTAAGCTTATTTTTGAGAATCCTGTTCAAGAAACTCCCCAGATTTAAAAAATCTCTGACACTTCTTGGGCGGAACTTAGTCTTGTCCTTCTTGTTAAAGAACAAGTTGCCAGGTGTGTCTTTTGTCCCAGAGGCCTCTTTTGATTTGGGTCCCAAAATAATTAACAATATATATGTAATTGTGCTTCTTTACTTAATTTCTAAAATTTCTTTGAGGGCCCTTCGTTCATGCCTTAAAAACATGGGAATAAATTCATAAAAAAAAAATCTTTGAAGTACATAATATTTATATCTGACGTGGGGGCCCTGGTTCGGTTGCACCGCTTGAATCACCCATAATGCGAAACTGGCTGCACAAGAAACTTAATAAAGATGATGAAGTGTCTCCTACCTGTACCCTAGCCTCCGTGAGGTCTATCTTCATGGCTATCTCCTCCCTGGTATAGATGTCAGGGTAGTGCGTCTCCTGGAAGGCCCTCTCCAGCTCCTTGAGCTGCGCTGACGTGAAGGTGGTCCGTATCCTGCGCTGCTTCCGCTTCTCTGCCAGCGCCTCGTGGCCTCCGTACATCTTGTAGGGGAGACCAGCTGAAACATGACAATCATTGATGAGTCACAAGAACCCTTAGGCTCTCCTTTACGCTCCGCCACGCCCGTGGTTGTTTAGCTTATAATAAAAATAGCATTAAGATGAAATGGCAGTTGATCTGTAATGTTGGCGGCTAGAGTTTAGATTATAATTTTGTTTTCTGTTTTAGTTTTGATGTCCATACATATTATTATTTATAGATTTTAAAAATGTACTTTGATGTGTATATTCCTTGTTTATAGGTTGGTATGCGGCTGACCGACAATGCTGTAGAAGATGGTTAACTTTGCCAATGGCACACCTGTTTCAGGGAAGGTCGGCAAGAGTTGCAGGGTGTATGTTCATTTGAGATTTGAGATTTTGAGGTTTTTATTTTGAATAAAAAATACTTTATAGTTCCTTCGGAGTTCCTTCTAGTTTCAAAAATTTCCTGCTCATTTTTTGTGTAGAATCATGTCACAGAGTCTGAACTTTACTATTAATGGAAATAAAAACATAAACTGTAAAAAACATCAAACAAAAAATAGGTTGCGTGCATGTTGTCATGATTGCTTTTATTGTTTTTTAAGAATATTAGCTACATTAGGCATTAACGAATGAGTCTAAACAATTGCCAGATGATTACATTAACCATTGTACAATACTTTCATCACATCTGATTCAAATGACCTGCTCCTCATCCATGCAGCAATTTTTAATCAAATGGAATAAAATTATCAAATTAATAGCACTGTGGAAACTGGAAACAAAGTCCATTCCTCCTCCCCCTCCCCCAGGAGAGCTGAGACGTTTCAGTCGTACCAGCCCCCTCCCAGGGAAGGCAAAACTTCCAGCTGGCCGTAAATTATTCACTCGCGGAACATCAATTTACAGAATTAAACGTCCCCGAAATCCGAAGTAGGAAGGGAATTAACAATGGCAATTAATTAGTCAAGATGGAGCGTAACTTATGGCGGACGTATTCCCGCCTCGGCTGGGAGGGGCGGGAGGAAGGGGTGGATACTTTTGGGGGGAGGGAAACTTGATTACGCGCCTGCAAGGTTGTGCTGCTGCGGACTGCGATGACAGTTTTAGGTTATGTCGGGTCGATTCTAATTGCTGGATTTACTTACTTCTATAATCTGTCTTTCAAGGTCTAGATGGTTCTGAAAATGCGTCTGATTTATTTTATTTCCATTACTTTCAGAAAGACATGTTTATGAGAAAGTATAAAAAATTTAAACACAGAGTTATATTTTCATAAATTGACCATTAATTTCAACTCAAGTACCTACCTACTTTCAAATTGCTTACGTCATTTTCAAGAGGACACTCTTGAAAATTATGTTTTTTTAATTGTCATACCTTCTAAAAATGATTTTTCACTGTGTAAATACACAAACTCTAAAAAATTTAGTTATGTTTGCATAACAAATAATGTCACTGCTTTGGGAGTAAGCTTTTATTGTACATTAGGTATTATATTTTACTTTGTTTACAAATAAGTATACTTGTAAGGAAAATCAGTACCCTTAGTACGAGTTGCAAAACTTGAGAAAAGTAAAGTTTACGGAAAATATTAAGGAGTGATTTCTCCCAAAATCAGCCGTTTTTGTTTCTTACACTTTATGGTCTAAGCAAAAAAGTTACAGTGATGAAGAAAATCAAGTTCAAACAAACAAAAACGCCAGATTTTTGGGATATCACTCTTTAATAATTGCCGTAAACTTTACATTACTCAAGTTTTGCAACTCGCACTAAGGGTACTGAGCCCAGAAAACAATTTAAAAACTGAACGTATATTTTAAATTGCTCGATCTTTTTACATAGCAGAAATAATTGCTATTGGGAATATTGAATAAATTTTCTATTTTTAACCTTGTCATCATAAGAAAGATTGACCAGTTTTATGCAGCTCTATTAAGTGGCACTAGCTTCCCCGAGGTTGCTTCAATATTCACCTATTATTTAAAAACTGAAAATAAAAAAAAACTTAAAAACAAGCTTACAGATGCACCCAAAGAAAATATAAGGATTTCGTCTTTTCGCCGTAATCTAATATCTCTAACATGAACCTTTCAAATCGACTGCTCCAAGGAAGACAGCACTAAGTCAAAAAATATAGAGATAAAAAGAAAAAACACTTTGTATTCGATTACTATGAGTATTTAATTTAATTTAATACCACAACCGGTTTCGCAAACATCCGTTCGCATCATCAGGTGGATAAAACGGATGTTTGCGAAACCGGTTGTGGTATTAAATTAAATTAAATACTCATAGTAATCGAATACAAAGTGTTTTTTCTTTTTATCTCTTAAGTCTTAAGATGAACGATTACAAAGTTAATGCCTCTACAATCAACAAAAAATATAGTTTTTTGAATGAATTCAAACAAAACACTGTTTATTTTCACAATAAAATTTATTTAAAAAGATTAAAATCTTTAAAACAAATTACAAACGTTTAAAAATTATAAATTAAACAATATGAATTTTTACAGTGTTAATACACAAACAATACAAAATATATAAAAAAAATAGTTTTGCAGGAAATCCAATTGAATGTTATTTGTTCTATGGAGAACAATGCCTAAACTATTTTATAACATTAATTTATTAACGAATTTAAAAGAGATAGAGACACGGTTGTCATCTTGGAATGAAGATAATGATTTGTTACCTTCAGAAATGGAAATAGGTCCAAAACCTCAATTTCGGAGTTACTTCTTTCTTCTTTGAAGCAGTCTTAATATTACTGTGTCAACAAAACTTCATATAAATAACCATACAGGATATATAATCTATAATCTAAACAAAGATATATATTACAATTAAAATTCATAATAAATGCATTCCCATAAGCAGACACTTATAGGTTCGCGCTTAAACATGTCGCATGTGGACTTTCAACATTAAAACCCAAATCTCAAATGAACATATACCCTGAAACTCTTGCCGAACTTCACTGAAACAGATGTGACATTGGCGTAAACCAGTGTGATATGAACCATGGTGACATATTAAAACATTATTTTATAGTATGTGTGGTCAGCCTCATACCAACAACCTATAAGTCAAGGAAATAAATTTGAATAAATAGTTACAGAGGTATCCAAGCAAACCCCGCGGCTTTCCAACGCCCATTTTGTTTGTCCATATTTTTAGCTACGCCGCGGCCGTAAGAAATGTCCTCTCCGCGACAAGTGCCAGCCAGCGAAGCCTAGGGGGAGGAAAGCAGGTGGAGCTAGGGGGGGGGGTTCTTATATCGATCCACCCCCCCCCCCTTCCCCTGTCTTAAGTCTTCCCTCCTTCCTCCTACCCCCTCAGCAACCCTCGGAAAGCTGGTAGACTCCTAGGGTGACACGCTACCGCAGAGATGGCGAACCATACACCGAGATGAGCTTTTGAAGATACGAGAAAATTCCTTCATTTTGGAGTTGTTTTTTTTTTTTTAAATCGGTATCTTTATAATCGTTATAATTTACGTAATTGTGAAGAGATTACGAATGAAATCAGTTTTTGAATGAGTTTCAAAATGAATGGCTTATTAACTTATCGAGGATAATTTGATCGATGACCATTAATTTCCGAAAGAAACGAATTATAATAAAGTCAAGCTGTAAACTCATAATTTGATAAGTTTTTAATTGTATTTTCGATCATTAAACAACAGGAATCGTTTTATTTTGTACACTTAAATACTTATTTGGAGTCCTTCTAATCTAATCTCACATTATATGCATTTTCACAAGCATACACGTATAAGATCGCATTTAAACATGTCGCATGTCCATAACATGACTTATTAACGCATTTCACAATTAGTACTATTAAACATAAAAATTCCATAGCCATTTTCATATAATTATTTTTATTTAAAAGTGAATAAACTTAATTACTATCGTTCGCAAGCCGATAGTTTTCCATTCATTCGAATGACTTTTCTTGCGTTCAGACCACCCTCACAGGAGGTCTCCTCCCCCTACCCTCTCCTCACCCCACCCCTCCCCCAACCAGATCTGCTCTTTCTTGAATGAGGGAGTTTCTTTGTATTAGTGTGTCCCCACACACCAAACGCATCGGTGTTTGTGATATGGATTAAATCGCTTTGCCATAATTCCAAGCATTTCCTCAAGTACGTAAAAAACTAAACCATAGCGTTTCACCAAAAAATCTACAGAAATTAAACGCTCACTAGAGGCACTGCTCAAGTTTCAATACATTTTTTAATACAACCATTTGTTTGAGTTTCAAAGAATAGATTTTTACTCGGGGTAATATTTGGCGTCCCTTTTCGAGAAAAGGCGCCATTGTGTGTGTGTGTGTGTGTGTTTTTCTTCTTTTTTTTGGACCTCGCGGCAAAACGGTTCACTCACGTTAATGGGATCGATAAGATATGTATGTAGGTGCTTTGTGTATTTTTTGTTAGTCTGGCCATTTGTGACTAATGGGGAAAATGAAGGTCCCGAAGAAAGGAAAATGGTTTTTTCCCAAGTCTGGTTTTGCATACCACTGAAAGTGTCATTCAGATGTACATAGATCTTTAGTATCCACAATGGGTGTACATTTTTTGATATCTTTGAAGTATTATAATTTCTACAGGTTGACAGAGAAATGTATTATATACTTTTTTTTAAATAGAATTGTAAAGAAGAATGCCATTCACCAACCTATTCTGCCTGGCCAGAAACAGGTATTAATATCATCAATTAATAACTCATTATTGTTTATAATTAATAATTACTCAATGACATCTGTGGAACCAGGGTCAAAGTTATGATCAAATGACTCAAGCGGGGATCGAACCAACGTTATTCTATTCCAGCACGGCCACGGCCTCCTCGGCCATAACACAGACATATTCACACTTTATTAATTTAAGATCTACATAGTTATTACGTACTTTTTATTCGCAGTTTCAAAAGTATATTAACATTTAAGATTCATATCAAATATATATATCCAACTCATTTTTTCCACAGATAAGGGAACCTTACGCAATAGCAAGCTCAAATTTTAGCGTATTTGTAATTCGATCGACATCAAAGTTCACACGACCCATTCGGAGGGTAATCTGTACGTTTCTTGATTTTTTTTATCTAAATTTGTTGAGTGTTGTAGCCATGCGTGGGTAGCTACTTTTTCATACATTTCATATTAAAAAAAAATGGTGACTGGAATATGTTTGTAATCCGATCAAACTAAACTGCACACGATCCATTTGTGGATAACCTACACGTTACCTGAAAATTTGGTCAAAATCTGAATGGCAGCTTAGCCAGGCGTGGGGATCTACATTTCCATACAGTTTTTCATTAGAATCTTTTTGTTATCCGATCAAACTAAACTTCACAAGAGCCACTCAGAGAATATTTTACATGTTTATTTAACATCATTATGATATTGGATAGATTGTGACGTGAAATAACCGCATATTGTTACATTAGTGGTCGCAGTCTCCCGCCATTGTCTGTGGTGTTAATGAAAGCTGCTGGAGGTGAATACCAAATGAAGCTCACTAACCATAGACTAGCGGTTACAGAGATCATCTAGCTACCAACCTATGAAACAACAACGTCGAGTTAGAGGTGTCTAACTAATAGCTAGTCCAACTATAGTTAACATATTGCCACCTTAAACGTAAAACTGAATAATTACTGATTTGAGAAATTGGGGATAAAACGTTTTATGTAACTTCCCATAGTAAGTGAACTAACTTGTAAATACTAATGGAAAACTTCTACATTACAGGATCTTCAATTTTTTCGTATTTTCTCTCGTAGAAAATAGGGAAAAGGTGCATTTATCCGAGAAACCCATGATAGCTTAATATGTCACTTATTCAGCTTTGCCACCCGTACTGTTAAAAATGGTTCGCTTTGGCAATGTCACCCCTGTTTTAGGGAAGGTCAGCTAATTTGCATTTGAGGATTAGATTTTGTTGTGTAAGTTCACATGCAGCATTTGTAAGCACGAACTAACACGTGTCTGTTTGTGGGCGTGCATTTAATATTAATTTTCAATGTTAATATATCTTTGCAACTTAGAATACAGATTATAGACATACTATTTCTAATTACAACCAAATATAAACTAAATATTTATTACTTCAAGTAAGTATAATCGAAGAAGTTATAGAAAAGTTCCCCATCTGTATCAAATCTTGTAAGTCAAGTGGATCCGGGGAGAGTGAATCGCATTCATCATATTTCATCTCGCTCCTTTGCTTCGGAGTCCATCGTTTTCCCATCCAGGGTGGAGGGAGTAGCTCAAACACAACGCAACTTTATCATCGGAAGCAGAAGAGAAATGGCGCAGATGATTGTGCCTAATCGAAGTGTCCTTTCCACTTATCCTGGGAAATTGCATTAATACATAAGAATCACTGCCTCCAAGGAAAATTGGATGAAAGAACGAACTTGGCATATTTCGACTGCTCCAAAGAAGAAGGAAGTAATAATAATAATAATAATCTAAGTTGCAAGGATATATTCATTCAAAGCTCTCAGATGTATGCCCACAAACAAACACGTGCAGTTCGCGCTTACAAATGCTGATTGTGTACTTACAAATAAAATCCAAACCTCAAATGAACATAAGCCCTGCAACTCTTGCCGACATTCCCTGAAACAGGGGTGACATTGGCAAAGTGAACCATTTTTTACAGTATGGGTGGTCAGCCTCATACCAACCTTTAAGTCAAGGAATGCCGGAAAGTAGCTCCGAAATTTAATAGTTTGACTTATTTCCATTTCTGAAGGTAACAAATCATTATCTTCATTCCCAGATGACAGCCGTGTCATTATCTCTTTTAAATTCGTTAATAAATTAATGTAAAAAATAGTTCATGCATTGTACTCCATGGAATAAATAACATTCAATTGGCTTTCCTGCAAAACTATATTTTTTGACATAGTGCTGTCTTCCTTGGAGCAGTCGATTTGATAGAATGGCTTAGGAGAGGAAAAACGTCATGTAATTAAGCTACACACATAGCGTAGCTTCTTACCACGTTTTTCTGGAAGGAGTCGCATATGGCAAGTTTTATTTTCGCTTTTCCGGAAAAATTGGATGAAAGAATTGACTCGGCACATTTGAAAGTATGGACCAGAAGCGCTATTGTCCTGAATTCCATTCGATCTTAAGGCGACGAGATAGCGATTTGTCTCTAAAATAAGGTGTACCTACTGTATTTTTTTTATCCATGAAGTTTTTCCGCAAGCGCTAGCAAGCTGCGACTTGGATTGATATCCAAAGTGTAAGGAATTTAGCAGAATAGCGCTTCAGGAGAGGAACAATGTGACTTAATTAAACTACACATATAGCGATGCTTCTTAGTACGTTTATCCGAAGGGGTCGTGTGGAACCTATTTATTTTTACAGATAAGGGGGCCATCCTCACTTAAACAATTTCAGTTAAGTTTTCTAGCTTCCGTGGAAATCATTTTTGACACCCTCGATGGGGATCGAATCCTTGCTCTCGGCATTTTACCAACTGAGCTATCGACCGCACATTTTACAATCTTGGTTGTCGCCACAAAGCGCCAATTCTCTAGAAAGACCCAGTTGCTGGAAAGCTGGATCTTTGATACCAATCTAAATAATGTACGAGTATATCTGCATTTATGTCGTATTACTATACTATGAAGTGATAAACGCAGTACAGAGCTCTCCCCTACATGCAGTACCCACCATTATTAATGTCGGGGATTATAGGAGCGGTCACCGGGAATACGGTGCGAACACGAACCAGCGGATTTACATAAGATATCGTTACTGTTCTCCATGTGTACAGCCTTACTTTTAAACTCAACTCACAGCGTTCCACCAAATAAATGTAAGAAAACTCAAACGCTCACTTGAGGCAGTACTTTCTTTTCCATGTATTTTTTGGTGAAACTCTATTATTGAGTTTAAATGTAAAGAATCTACATTACCCCAAGTTTATGACGTACATTCTTGAGAACATTTACGTAGAAAATAAGTCAGGGAAATTCACAAAAAAAAAAACAAAAAACTAAAACGTTTACAGAAGGCATTGTTTTTTTCCCCTGTATTTTTTGGTAAAACTTTATGATTGAGTTTAAACGAGAAGTATCTACGTAACACCAAGTCTATGTACATTCATGAGAACGTTTACGTAGAAAGGAAGTCAGAGAAATGTAAGGATACTAAGACGTTCACATAAGGCACTGTTTATTTTTCCTAGTGTTTTTAAACAAATATTCTATGCTGAATTTACACGTAAAGTATCTACGATACACCAAGTATATGTACATTCATGAAAAAGTTTACGTAGAAAGGAAGAAATTTAAGGAAACTAAAACGTTAACAGAAGGCACTGTTTCTTTTTTCTTGTTTTTTTATAATTCTCTACGCTGAGTTTACATGTAAAGTATCTACGTGACACTAATTCTATGAACATTAATAAGAACGCTTATTAACTAAAGAATTCGGGAATTTACTGAATTTTGTAAATGTAAGTGGGAAAGCGCCTCTTTAACTTTCTTACAATGTTTGGAGTACGCTATTTATTTTATATTCATAATACTTTGTACTAAATGTCTTGGCTATTGCTTTTTAGTATTCTAAAAAATATTTAGAGCTATTCACAAAACAAACAACGAAAAATACACTGTAGGCTGCGGATGAGCCATAGCTTTGCCGTTGGAGAATAACACCGATAGAGTTCACCGAAAATTTTAAATCCACTATCTGCATATTTACAGAATGCTCGCAGTTTTTCTTTTTGTTTTTAGTGAAAACAACTTTTTCTTTATTTGAGTTTTTTGATACACGAATATTATATGCGTCTTGTTTATTAACCCTCTTTATAATTGCATTTCTAAGCTTTATCAACATCCCTTTTAAAAGAAACCAAACATTGATAACAAGTCTCGCTGTTTAAACGTGTTTGATATTAATTTTACAATCCAAGCGAAATATGAACTGTGTGTACATATTTTCCGCTCTTTTTTTTAATTAGCAGCATGTTTTTCAATCGTAAATTTATTACAAAAAAAATACAAAAAAATAATCCATAAAAAAATTCAGCCGTCATTTAGTTGGATTGTTAAATAAATAACTAACGAATATTTTTTTCTTAACTTAGAAAATCACCTAAATCTGTGACGTCAACAATCGGATAAAAATTTTAAATTTAGAATTTGGCCCGACTCTATTCTGCAATCCGCAAAATGAAATGCCCCGTCTTGAAAGGGGATTCCCCTGAAGGAAAACAATCTAAGGGTGCATTCCGATATTTCAACAGCTACATTGTAAAAACACTAAAGTTGAGCAGTAAAAACATCCCCCCGTCCGTGCTGGTTCCCGCCACCCCTAACAGTTCACTATCCCCGCACACACCCAACCCCTGCCACCCTTACATTGTCGTCAGTTACACCCTTCACATTTTCTTGGATGTATTTTACAAGGTTTTACGTTAGGTGAAAGTATTTTATTGCTTATTTTTTACGCAGAAGCTATGTATGTGTTTTGAGATGTATAAAATATGTATAAAATCAATAAAATAATGGTGAATTTTAGCTGTCCTTTTGTTTATGTTTACCTTAAAATTGCCACAAAATAGGTAAAACAATTAGACAACATTGTGAAGAATAAAATATTCAACAGTTTATAGAACAAATGCCTTCAACGCTAATTTCGTAAGCAACGACTTCAATAAAAAGCGTGTCAAATGTTCTATTAGGTTTTTTTTTTCGAAGGGGATTCAATTTTTAATTTTTTTGTGGTTGGTAATAGCTTAAAAATAAATAGTACATTGAAGCTTTCACGGCCGGTACTTGTTGACACAACAATCACTTTTTTCGGGCTATGTAGCCGTGGTCTGGTTGATTCATTCAGGACAAATAAAAATAAATTGTTATTCAATAATGCGGTACAAATAAATTATTGATTAAAAAGAGGCACTAAGTACCATAGAGGTAAAATTCAGACAAGGAAAAAATCGCATTTAAATTATTTTTCAGATTTTTTAAACAGCTCATACAACTCCCTCATCTCCACCATGCACTTAAGTACAAATTGTCGTTTTGCCACTGTAATGTATTTTGGGATGTCTTCTGTGGGACGCCAAGGATTGTGGGTAATCTCAATGTACTCTAGATTGAAATATGATGTTTTAGTTTTGCAGTAGCTGATTTATTATTCCATAATAGTGTTTACAATGCGAGAGGCAGGTTTACCGTGCATGGTATTATCCTTTTATTATTATCCTTTAAAATTTCAACATTCAACTTAAAGTTTCTTAACCAGTTTTTACCACGTGATTATTTTTAGTATAATCGGTTGAAAGGGTTGTAAAGAATAACAAATCGTATAAGTTGATATAGTTTACACTTGTGTGAATTTACAGCCCTCATATTATCAAGTTTCGAGTGAAAACTCTCATAAAACCTCCAAAGGGGTTAAAGCTTTGTTTCCCTATGACTCACTCACAGAACCTATTTCAAACATCCAGAGTCAGGTAAACACGAATCATGCTTCCTGTTTTGTGTCAGTCCATACTTACCGCGATCTATGTAGCAGTCAAAGTCTTGCGTATTGCCATTAGGAGACATAAATGTAACCAAGGATACGAATCTATTTTACGTGTGCGCAGAAACCGACAAGCATTTTTCTTATGTAATAAATGTTAAATTTGATGAAATATTAAAATCGTTATCTCTCTTGCTTTATTTACGCAATAGAAAACGCTAATTACTCAAGCAAGACCCAATTGCTGTATGGCGCTATGGACTCTCGTTGACAGGTGTACGATTGACAATGTTGAAGTCCAGTAAAGAGCATAATTTGAAAATTAATAAATCAAACCTAAGCATAGCAATGAAGCTTTAATATAGCCACCTTTAAGGTAAAACTGAATAAGTGCTGATTCACTGATTTGATACATCGTAGATAAAATATTATTTTGGGTGTAACTTCTCATACTAAGTGAACTCGTTATAAAGAAATACTCGTGAAAAACTTCTAAGGTACAGGATATTTCCACTTTTGTAGTGTTTTCTTTCGTAAAAAAATAGGAAAAAAGGTGCACTTATCTAAGAATCCCTAAAGACGTCATTCAGCTTTCACTTAAAGGTATCGATATACATATCGACGGTTAAAAGGAAGTACCAAAACTAAATTGTTCAGGAGAGCAGTTTAAAGTTTGAGATTGCAGAAAAGTGGCATAACTTTTTTATTTAAAATCAAAATAGTTCAAAAATAAAAAAACAGAGGCATTTATTAGCATTCCTATTAATGTGGTTTTACGATTTTTTTATGTCACAAGCGCTTTTAGGACTAAAAAAGCCAAAATCTTGTCGGGTACACCAAAACCATACTTCGAAAACGCAATTGTTTGCTTGGGCATAAACAACAACAAAAAATCATCGTAGAGCTATGGGAGTTAGCGCATTAGAAAGAGCGGAAATTTTTAAGTAGGATAGCATTCACAACTAATTTTTGACCAAAGTGTCGCTTATCTACTTCCTTTTATTTAATCGTCGATATAATAATAAAAGAAGACGCAAATAGTGATGTTGTTTTATGGTGGTGTTGGGAATAGGTCTCCGTAAGATTTTCTGGTCCATTGATCGTCGGCAGTTTGTCGGCCGCACATTTGCCTAAACGCGTTATATCTGTTTACACCGCGCATTCCCATCCTTTACTTTCACTTTTATTGTTTCTACGACATAAAAAATGAAAATCATTTGAAACAAATATTTCATACCTTTATATTATATGAGTGTCATACCCAATTATTGCGAATTTAATTTTATATTATCAATAGTGTCCCATTTTTTAAAAAAACAAAACCTGAAAATCGATGATTACAGTAGAGCCGCTGAGAGAATGAATTTCTGAAAAAAATATGTTGTTTTCTAATTTATTTAACTTTTCATTTGACCCAAAATTACAATAAATATTTCCATTTGACATGATCATTTATTTTTATAGATAATAATGCGTTAGAACCATGTTAGAACGACATTTTGTATTCGGTGTAAAATTGTTGTAAATTCTTCAAAGCTACATCGTTCATACTATTACGACCTGTCAGAAATTCATTCTCTCAGCGGCTCCACTGTAAATATTAAAAAAGATATGCTAGATTTCCCATTTTGAAAGTGTGTACAAAGTTACAAAGAACAAAAAGAGTCGAATACCTACATACATATGAGTTGGGCTTAATCAGAGGTGGCAGTAAGGAACTATTTTCAAAAAATATTTATTTAATGAAAAATTATCTCATTACCTTTAAAACATCCTAGATTACCTAACTTTGATTCTGTGCGAGTTAATTGTTTGAAAACACATTTTAGTAAAAAGTAAATACGTTTTTTTTCAATAGTATGAAAATATCTATCCAAGATGCATTTCTCTTTTCTATCATTTTGAACTTTGCATTCAAGATAAATATGGCGGCAGAAGTGTTCCGGTTCATTTGAATTTTGGATTTTTTTTTAAAGTAGGTACACATGCCGAATGTGCATTCGCGTTTCATTCAAGTTTTACATGTCTGCTTGTGAGGATACATTAAATAAGATTTTTAAATGTTAATAAATCATTGCAAATTAAAATATACTGAACACCTATAGATCAAGCACTTGATCCAGCTTTTTTCTGATTCTTATAGTATATCTTAGATCTATTTATTCCGAAACATCCACAGCTGTGATATAAATTTCCTTAACAAGCATACGCCGGACCATACCGCTGAAACTGCTCGGCCATACAATTAACGTCATTAATCAAAACCGTTTCACGATCCTTCAGCGTTTTTTCTGCACAAAAAAAATGTGCAAGCGTTCTCCTTGCGTAGGGCGGAGCGCTAGGCGGGTCCGCCCTCGTAAGATTCCAGCGGCCGTCAGACCCAATTAGAGCCGCAATCGCTCACAGGGGGCGTTAGGGGGTAGTGGGCGGAAGGGGGAGACAGTGGGCGGAAGGGGGCGCAGCCTGCCTACTTCTTCCGACAGCTTTTTGTTCCGTCCGCCCCCCCTATACCCGCCTTAAGTACAGCTAGAAGTAACGAAGCTATGAGTGTGCTGGTAAAAGTTTCATGTGACGTATTATTTTGATGGTGAATCTTTCAATTACCTGTATGTATTTCTTTGTTTTTTTTCAGTGAAAGTGTAATCAAAGATTTTCTTGAAGAAGTATTAAGATTTTTTTGAAATATGAAAGAGAAAAAAATCTAATCCCATATATTTTTATTTGTTGAAGAAACAAATGCGAGTTTGAGTAAGCTTAAGTTTATCTGAAGATGGTCAAGAGGTCTAAACCGGGCAAACTCATTATTTGTTTTATCATGACATTCCTTGACTTACAGGTTGGTATGCGGCTGACCATCCATGCTGTAAAAAATGGTTCACTTTGTTAATGTCACCCCTGTTTCAGGGAAGGTCGGCAAGAGTTATAGAGTGTATGTCCATTTGAGATTTGGTTTTTATATTGTAGGTTCACATTCGGCATGCGCAAGAGCGAACTTGTACGTGTCTGCTTGTGGTAATGCATGTAATGTGAATCTCCAATGTTACATATCTTTGCAACTTAGATTAGATTAATTAGATAAAATAAAATAAAAATATATAATTAAACAGTGTTTTATTAATGTTTGAATTTTTGTACAAACTGTGTAATCGACCGACAACCAATAATTATTAAAGTTGCAAATAAAGTAATGGCAAGTTTGTGGTAGTTTAATTATTTGACCTGGAAATTAATTGAGGAATCATTTTGTTTTCTTTACAGCAAGTGACCGCGAAGACAGTGAAAACCGTCACTTCGCTTTGATAACTCGCCTTGAAAATGTTTTCTGCTCGTAAAAGCGAAACTTTAGCAGATATAAAAAGGCTTCAAAAAGATTTTGGTCTAACCCGAAAAAACACAAACGATTTTAAAATTTTAAATGGACTTTTACGGTGTGAACCACCAAACCCTAGAGCACAAATTTGTCATCTTTAAATTGAAAATGTAAAAATAAAAATATAACAAAGTTTTTCTTAACGAGTTGATTTATTTCCTCGAGTGATTTGAGTGTTATCACACCAGTATCAAGACTTTCATTTGTCATATTTATTTTGTATTTTAGAAATCAATTAGCATGCATTTAATATGAGCCTTAAATGTCAATAATGCAGCTTAGATTATAAATTAAATTTTATAGAAATATTGTGAATAAAAAGTAACTTTAACTACACTTCCGTACCTATTTATGTAGAAGCAAAATTTTGCTCATTCTAATAGTAGCATATAAAAATTGAACTAAGAAAAATGTTGGTGTCGTAGATCCGTAGACATAGGTCGTAGCTTACAAAATGGAGCGACGGAATTTTTAAAGTACAGATAATTGAATGAGCCTCTTTTACTCATTTTACAAAATTAAAATATGTTAATACATTTAAATTATCACTTATCTTTATAATTGAATTAAAACGAATCCATTTTTTGTTACATGAAGATGTTTTTCATGTAATATTTTTGAAAATCTTTTTCGTCCTGTCGCGCCGTCGGCAACGTTCACTAGTAAACAGCTATTTACATAGACAAAATCCATGGCTTATTCAATGCCTTAAATTAGTTTTCTTAACATTAGAACGATAATCCATGGATTATTTATGGATGTAATGTTTATTGTATAACCCTCCTTACTTACCAAATTTCCTTTTTATTTATTCATCTTTTTACACACATTTTGAAATAGGTACATTATACATTTAAAAAATTATACCTTTGATTTTCTTACTTAATTACTTACGTACAAAATATATACACATATTTTACAAATAGATACCTATATATAAAAAAAATTGCAAGAAGATGGAGCATTTGGATAATAAAATAATAATAATGTGAAATCAACTAATTATTAAAAAAAATTCAAATGGAAACAAAGTTTTAATTCACTTATTTGAAATCAATTATTTGAAATCAACTATTTTTATTTTGACTTTTTTTTTGAGAATCACAACAAGGTCTCTACGCAATCGTAGAATCTCTCAACCAAGAAATATGTTTCCAGGTAAGTGCAAAAGATTGCAAAAAAATCGTCAAAGATTTTCAATCCAGTTTAATCTATTGGTGAGAGATCTAAGGCAATATGGCATACCTACATATACTTCATCAATTATTTCTGATTCTAATCTCAGCTTTTTTGGATCACAGTTGTACTTAAGATTTAATTATTTCCTACTTTTTTATCAAAGAAAATGATAAACTGCTTTTTTTTATTTAAATAAAACAATTATCTGATTTGCACTTTTCAGGACTGAAAGACTTTTTCCAAGACAACGAAGGAAGGACCTGACAAGACTCATAGAGAAACAAAACAAGTTTCTTATATTCAAATAGACATTTTTTTCAAATGACTTTGGAAACAACACGGTATAAAGATGCCTAATATGTGCAGTTTAGTTGCGTTTACATAATGTGCGGCTTAAAAATATCAGGTAGGTACCTAGGTACAATAATGCCCGGTATTTTTAACGTTAGAATAGCCAATTCATACTAAATGAAAAGGACGTACTTATGCCAATGGTGTGGGTAGTTTTTTTCATGAGCTTAAAGTCACATATCCTAACATTGAAAATACTGGGCTTAAGAGTCACGCAAGGACTGAAGGAGGCAGCTTTTATGGTTCTGACTTTCTCGTGTCGGAAGGATTAGATAGAGGACATAAGGAAGAAGGATATACTCACGTTGCAGGTTGATGGGTGGGAAGATGGGCGGCCGGTGTGCATCGGGCAGCGGTCTGGTGCAGTGGGCGGGTGCGTGGGCGGGGGCGGGCTGGTAGCCGCGCGAGTAGCGGTAGGCCTGCGACACCTGGGCGCAAGAAGCCAGCTCCCCATATCCGCAGCCGGACAGGTCGCCGCCCTCGAAGCCCGCGGAGCCCAGCACCCCGTAAGCGGAGTACTCCATGCCGCCCCACGCGCCGCCCGCCTCGCCGCCCACGCCGCCGCCCCCGCCCGCGCCCCAGGGAAAAATGGCGGAGCGCCTCCCGCCCTCGCCTTCCCCAGGCCCCGCTCCCGCCCGGCACCACTCCTCCGCTATCTTGGCCAGCTCCGATGGACTCAGGGCGGCTGCCCAGTGAGCCGTGGTAAGCAAGGACTGAGCTGGAGCTCAAACCACCGACACTCGGACGCAAGTCACAACACTATGGTCTATTAGCCGTGGTAAACAAGGACTAAAATCACCGAGTCTGTAACAACACTATGGTCTATTAGCCGTGGTAAACAAGGACTAAAATCACCGAGTCTGTCACAACACTATGGTCTATTAGCCGTGGTATACAAGGACTAAAATTACCCAGTCTGTCACAACACTATGGTCTATTGTAGCCGTGGTACACAAGGACTAAAACTACCTTCAAACCACCGACATTCAGATACAAGTCTATCACAACACTGTAGTCTATAACAATGGTAAACAAAGACTAAAACTAGCTTTAAATCATCGAATTTGTCACGACACTAAAGTCTAGTACATCCGTAGTAATTAAAGACTAAACCTAACCTCAAACACAGATACTCTATGGTGCAGGTGTTAGGCTATCACATAACTATAGTCAATCTATATGGTTAAAGAAACAAGAATTCAAAAAATTAAACTATGACAAATCAGTTTATAATTGTTCGTCAGGTTAACGCTAATAAAACCTGCATTTCGTTGAGATTGTTTAGTCTGTATATTTATTTTTTAATAACACTGTCACTCATGGATTTAACAAAATGTTTATTTATAAGCCAATATTTAAAAAAGTCACTTTTAATTATATTGATTAGTCATGATTGAATATAATCGACAGTCTTTATAGGCACATCAAAAAGAAAATAAATATTAAGGGATTGTCAGATTGATAAACAAATATATTTTTTTTTTTGTAATACGCTCTCTTATTTTTTGGCGTCTTAATCAAATCATTTTAATTAGACTGTTTACTTTTACTTTCAATGCGTATTATCCTTTTAAACTGCAATGTTGACAAATTAAAAAACGATGAGAAAGTATATTATGATATTTTTGTTTTGCCTCGTTGCAGTGGGTGAACGGGGGGTGTAGGGGTGCCAAGACGACAGTCAAGTCGACTTACAAATCGAATCATAAAATTAATCGAACTACAAGACGACGGCAGTTAATTCGATAAGGGCCGCAATATATCGAATTAACCGGGAGCAACCGTGAGGTCCACGCCGATCTCTGACTCGCAATCAAATGATCACACTAATTCAATAAGGGCTGGAGATGCCAAGGGGCGGAGCTACCCTCTGGAAAGTCGACCAATGGGAGCACGCAACAGAGAGCTTCTATCCCCTGATTGGTTGGTGCGACCCTCCCCTCTCCGTACCCCGTGGCAGGTGAGGGGTTGCTTTATCAGGGGGTGACATTTTCCGGCAGAAGGCGACGGAAGCTCGCCGTGAAAACTTAGTAAGGAAAAGCTGCTCAAGGAAAAGCTTCCTAGTGAGACAAGATTAGACTGCACGATTTTACAGAGCCTTAAATAGATTTTATGTACAAAGTTTTTAAACGAAGTTTTGAGTTTAATTTCCTTGTAGTTGTTTCGATGTAGGTATTGATATGATTGAATCAGAATTCAAGGCTTAAACATTAATATTGAAAAATTAATTGTTAAGAAAGTCTCCATTTTTTTAATGATGAAAAAATCGTTTATTTTCGTCAAAAAGCTCAACATTCCTTATTTCCAAAAAAACATTGAAAAACGCATTTATTTTATTCTTTTAAATGAGATTAAAGTATTTTTTTTTAAATACAGAGTTTTGTTGAGCATTTAATTCACCTTGATAACTTTCGGCTTGCTTACGTCATTTTCAAGAGGACACTGTTACAAAATTGACGAGACAACAAAATATTTTTTTTGAAGTAAAATATTTTTTACAAAATGAAACATTCCAAGTACCTAAATGAAGTCTGCAAAAAAATATTGCACAAAATTTTCCAGAAAATGGATAATTAGTATTTTTAATAAAAAAAAGACCTTTGTTTTTTAATTTTATTTTCATTTTTGATTTCATGACGTAGGTATATAAAATTATAATTGAGATAACTCCATTTTTATGCAAAGTTACTAGTACACTTGTTTTTATTTTATTCCTTGTTTTCCGCCTTTGATTATATACAATTCATATCATAATTCCACCCTCATTTTCTTGTTGTAATTTCCCTCCAGAGATTTGATAGCGAAATATTATATCAATATGTTAAAGAACAATTATGTCGGAAAAAAGGGGAGTCGGTTCTCACGCGCGGAGTCCTAGGAGACGCATAAATACTGTATTGTTGGGGCACCCAGCGCCTGTGCAAAGTGAAAGGCTGGGAGAGTCAAGGAAAAATGCTCTCACGATACCAAAATGTCATCTTTTTTAGACCAGCAGCCCTCAGATCAAATCTCAAAGGAATGAATACCTCTGGGTGTAAAAATCATAAGTAATTTTAACAGTTCCAAAAAATTTAATACTTGTTAATTTGTTGAGCTTTCACGGCCGGATTCAGATGTTGATTGAACTAGTTGATAGTCAATTAAATTGTTGGTTCAAAAAGAGGTTCATTAAAGGGTTGATTGAAAAAAATAATCGTAAGTATGTACCATAGTGGTCAAACTTAGAACAAGAGGTAAACGTTTATGAGAAGGTTTAGGCCCGGTATTTTGAAGTATCGTAAAGTTAACTTAAATGCAATTTTAGTTAAATCATCATAATATTTCACTCACCGAATTTCGGCAGTAAATATTTAGTAACTTTAACTTTCGATTTTCAAGATGGCGGCGCTTCACTGACAGCAGCTGTTCTTTTTTAATGTAAGGATACATCAAAATTGTTGCAAACTGAACATTTTTTGTCTCGTTTTCTAGCTTAATAAAGGTTAGGCATATGATTTTTATGAATAGTTGTTTGTTTTAAAGCTTTTGAATGGCATTTTAATTATTTCCAAGATTTGTGGGCGTGGCCTCATACTTCGGTAATGTTCGGTTTTAGTTAACTCGAGATTGAGTATTTTGAATAAAAGTTCAAGTAATAGTTAACTAAAATATTACTACAGTTCAATATACCGGGCCTAAAAGTGATGATCAGATTTTTATACAAAAGTCAACAGAGTTAGGTACTTTTTAATGCAGCGCACCCGACGCTTTCAGCTAAAATAAAACTCATTTACCGTGCGTGTATTGAGGGCCCTTTTAAATTTCCAAAATCCAACAGAGCTCAAGCCAGTATTCAATACGTATTTTTATGGACTTAAGGCGAAACTGCGTAAGTCGATAAATCTATAATCTAAGTTGCAAAGAAATGTTGGAATAAAAGGCCCATGTTAAATGTATGCCCACAAGCAGGGACATGTGAGTTCACGCTTACACAAGCTCATTAAGTACATGCAAAATAAACCGAACCTCACATGAACAAAAATTTTGCAACTCCAGCCGCCTTTCCCTGAAACCGGGATGTCAAAACTGAACCATTTTTTTATATTATGAGTGGTCAGCCTCACACCAACCTATTCTTCTAGGAAAAGAAGGAAATTTTAGAAGTTACTTTGAATGTTACTTTTATTCACTGTAGGAACTGTAGTAATATTTTAGTTAACTATTACTTGAACTTTCATTCAAAATACTCAATCTCGAGTTAACTAAAACCGAACATTACCGAAATATGAGGCCACGCCCCCAAATCTTGGAAATAATTAAAATGCCATTCAAAAGCTTTAAAACAAACAACTATTCATAAAAATCATATACCTAACCTTCATTAAGCTAGAAAACGAGACAAAAAATGTTCAGTTTGCAACAATTTTGATGTATCTATCTATCTATAATCTATAATCTAAGTTGCAAGGATATATTCATTCAAAGCTCTCAGATGTATGCCCACAAACAAACACGTGTAGTTCGCGCTTACAAATGCTGATTGTGTACCTACAAATAAAATCCAAACCCTTAAATGAACATAAGCCCTGCAACTCTTGCCGACATTCCCTGAAACAGGGGTGGCATTGGCAAAGTGAACCATTTTTTACAGTATGGGTGGTCAGCCTCATACCAACCTATAAGTCAAGGAATTACATTAAAAAAGAACAGCTGCTGTCAGTGAAGCGCCGCCATCTTGAAAATCGAAAGTTAAAGTTACTAAATATTTAGGTACTGCCGAGATTCGGTGAGTGAAATATTATGATGATTTAGCTAAAATTGCATTTTAGTTAACTTTACGATACTTCAGTCAAGTCAAGCGGGCCTTAGTCAAGTGCAGTGGTAAGTATCAGTCCATTTGCTTGTCAGTCTGACGACTTGCAGTTGCATCGACACGTGTCCCAGTAACAGGGATGGCAAACGCTGGCGCTGTGACAATGCTACCCCCACAGCCCCTGCAGTCCCGGGAGACGCACTATGCCTGATTAATTTTTAATTCACAGCCCTGAATGTGCATGTGAACTGCGCCCTGATATCAATGATGCTTTATTTTATGGCTGTCTGTATCATCTATGTTCTATAAAATATAATCTAAGTTGCACAGATAAAATATTTATACTAAATGCGAAGCAAATCTGTAATATTTTGGAAAATTTTGAAAGAAAAACGGTAAGTAGAAATGCCTTGAAAAATTACTTTCCTAATTTTCTAAGCATTTTTCTTTGGTATTATCAGCTTTCACTCATTAGTGCCTTAATGCTTTACTAACAATAGACTTGGCATGAATTCCAAAGGCAAATATCAATACTTTAAAAAATGGTTCACTTTGCCTATGTCACCCCTGTTTCAGTAAATGTCAGCAAAAGTTGCAGGGGTTTTATTCATTTTAGGTTTGGATTTTAATTTGTAAATACACATGCAGCATTTGTAAGCGTGAACTTGCACTTCCCTGTTTGTGGGCACGCATTTAATTTGAAGAAGTCCTCCAACAAATGGGCACGCACTAAGAGCATCTGCCAACCATTAAGCAGAGAAAACTGATGTACTTCGGTCACATTTTGAGAAATGAGAAATACCGTCTCCTTCATCTTATCATACGGAGTAAGATTGAAGGGATAAGATATCAGAAACGCCGAAGGACATCGTGGCTGAAAAACCTGCGACAGTGGTTTGGCAGAAGCACCAAGTCCCTGTTTCAAGCCACTGCATCCAAAGTCAAAATAGCCATGATGATCGCCGATCTTCGATAGAAGTGGCACATAAAGAAGAAGAATAACTTAATATGTGATGTTTAGTATAGGTTGACGGTACTATTATGTAATACTAATCCTTGATTTTTTTTTCTTTCTTTGTTATTCATTGTGAATTACCTTGTCATAAAATATGTAATTGGACTATCATGTCCGTTAATAGATAAATAAATAAAAACATGAATTTAAAATTTAATATATCTCTTTGCAACTTAGATTGTAGATAGGTACCTTACTTAAAGGTTCCAACAATTTTTGTCCCATTTTTAAGACAGCTTCTCCGTGTGACATTGTATATGAGTTATTTATGAAGCACATATTGATCAGGGGTGTCAATGCTAAGTTATATCGTGTACGGTGCCTGTAGCTGTGGCGCCCTCTCCTGTGACAGCCCTGAGTGACGCGGCACCTGCGCCCACTAATGTATTGCCTGCTGGGGTGGCGGTCGCCGCCCCCTTTCAAACGCCCCCCACCCACAACGCCCACTTCTCTGAAATAAACTTAAGTATATTTAAAAAAAAAAATGGTAGTGTTTTGAAGAAGTTAATGCTTTCAATTTGATTTTGTGGATGTTAATTTTAAAAACCAAAAATATATATTATATTGTGCGGAACTGTAGGTAAGATAACATCCTCTCAGTGCTTTTTGGCTTATCTACATGTCTGCTTGTGCTAATATGAATCTTAAATGATTTATATCTTTGCAGCTTACGGCTCATAAGTATTGAGTACGTAGTTATGTATTTTTTTTTTTAAATTCAATACATTTATTGTTTTATTCAATACACGATTTCATTTTCCAAATTTCTTGGCGCATTGTGTGACCAGTAAAATTGTTTGGTTATCTGTCCCCACTTACTGGTGTCCTTTATAATAATAATCCCTTGTTATTGGTTTTGGTGGCGTGGCCGACACGCGCCAGCTACTGTCGCCATACAGTGAATGTTTCACTAATCCATAAGTTCTCAAATGTCGGTGGTAACGCTTATTTGTGGGCGCTACTGCCATCTTAAACGCAACTAAACGCAAATAAGCTACACAAATAGTGTAACTTCTTGCCTGCGTTATCCCCGAAGGAGTCGCATGTGGCAATTCGCTACCTATTTATTTTTACGGGTAAGGGGGCCGGCCTCACAATAACCACTTTCAGTTGAAGTGGAGGTTTCCCAGCTCCCGAAAGGGCTGGTTCTCATTTCTTGTGAAGGCTGAGTAAGCCTTTGAGATCGAACCTTTGCTCTCGGCATGAAATGCAAGCATTCTACCGCAAGCATTCATCTTATGCGGTGCATATAAAACGTATCGAGAGAGTACAAAAAAGATTTATAAAACACATAAATTATAAGTTTAACTTATCTTTTCCTGATTACAAGTCAGCCCTTGACTATCATAAGCTGGACTCTCTAGAGGATAGGCGTGTTGTTTGCGACATGATGTTAATCCACGGCATTTTGCACAACAAAATTGATAACCCTGATATCTTGTGTATGTTATCCCTCAACATTCCAACTCGCAGAACCAGGCACACGGTAGACCAACTCTTTCATCTCCCTGTGTGTCGCACTAACTATGCTCAGAGCGCGCCAATTTACCGGGTCTGTGAAACTTATAACAAGTGTTTCAGTAGCATTGATATTTTTCATTTAGAGACGGCGCACTTTCGCAAAGCGGTGGGTGCTTCACTCAGGGAGAACTGATTTTCTTTATTTTTAAATTTACATTTTTTTTCACATCATATTCTGTTTTGAGAGCAGTATTTTTTTTTTTTTTCTTGTAATTAGTTACTTGTAATTAACATCTTGTAATTATTTCCAACTTCCTAAATTTTATATCCGTGGCAACATATAATTGGCCATGTTTTTTTGTAATTGCTACTATTATATTTCTTATGTAACGCTGTTTGTTGTCCTATGAAAATAAAATAAAATAAAATAAAATAAAGGGGCGTTGAAAGATTCAAAGGCAAATGTGGACGTCAGTGTAGAAGATCTTCCGATATTCAGGACTAGGATTTTGATAGATCCGTAGTCCAGTGGTTAACAGACTCGTAAATGGAAGGTTGTGCGTTCAAATCCTGGCGGAGCACAAAAAAAAATACCATTTATATTTTCAAATGTGCTCTTCGCTTGGTTAAAAATTCACACCTTTACCAAAGATAGGTCACTAAAGGTCCATCTAGCCTTACAGCAACTGGATCTTGCTTGAGAATTTGCGTTTTCTACAGCGACGACCAGGCTCGCAGAGGGCTTTTGAAGTGTGATTCACACAAAAACAGCGCTCACCAAAAAAAAATCCAAATAATATTATTATTATTTATTACACTCACTTGTTGATTAATTAATTAATTTCTCTTTATAGCAGCGGCTTCCAAACTTTATGCTACCATGCCTCCCTAATTTTTTTTTTTATTCCGCGCCTCCCTTTCAACGTTTTCTTTCTTAATACTCATACTAAAACTACTAAAGACACATTTTTGGCGCCTCTCTTAGCCATAGCTCGTGAAACGACTCATTTTTTTCTAGTCCCCAAAAAAAGGCGTTATCCAAGAAAGTTTTGGGAACGTATGAACAAACCAATAAGCAGATACTACCCAAGAAGAAAAGTCATCCCATCCCCGCCTCTCACCCCCCCCACCCTCCTCCCCCAACAACACATAAAACTACTAATGCTCTTACAAAAGCACACTTGCAAAATAAAAATGTAATCATTCCAGACCGCGGCCACTCGGGGATTATTTCCCTCGCCTTTATGACGCGGATAATACGAGAAACAAAACGTGCCATCTTATGTACTTATATAAATTTTTTTGCTTGTATTAATTTCATTAAATATTCAATATACGTCGCAGTGTGGGTTTTGTATTCGGGGCGAGTCACGAATTTTTGCGTGCTCTCATATTTTCAGATATTTATTTTTTTCGTATCTTATTAAGAACGTACCTAGTTGTTTTCTTTTTCTTTTTCGTGACGTCAATTTCCGCTAAATAAGAAAGAAAATATTGATACCTTAAAGAACTGAATAAGCGACATATTAAGCTAACATGGGTTTCACAGAGAAATTCACCTTTTTCGAGGGGTGTACAGGCACATATGACCGGTCCGTAGCTCAGTGGTAACACTGCGGACTCTGAATGGGAAGGTTGTGGGTTCGAATCCCGGCGGAGCACAAAAAGTATACCATTTACATTTTCAAATTTGCTCTTCGCTGGGTTGAAAAATTCGTAAACCTTTACCAATGACCGGTCACCAAAGGTCCATCCAGCCTTACCGCAACTGGGTCTTGCTTGAGTATTGGCACTTTGTAGCGACGACCAAGCTCGTACACCTCTGCGGCACTACAACAAGTTTCATAGACCCCTAGAATCTCTAGAATCTAGGGAGTCTCCCGCACAGGATTTCTTAAAAAAAAAAAAACATGCGCCTAATAGGTAGGCAATATATGATAAAAAAAACTTGTATTTCACTTGAGATTTAGGTTTTTATTTTGTAAATACACATGCGACACGTCTAGCCTGCGTGCCTGCTTATGGAAATGCCTTTAATATGAATCTTTAATTTAAAAATATCTTTGCAACTTAGATTGTACATACCCAAACCTTATTTACTCACACTTAAAACGTGCACCTTTTTAAAGGTTTTCCCTTCAGCTCTACGCAGAATCCATCCGTAAAGGTCTCATATATTTGCATTGGACCCTTTTAAGGCTCCACAGGATCTGTAGGAACCCCAAAAATAAGTAGAAAACTTCACGTTAAAACATTACCAAAGCTCTCACCAAAAATTCTTAGAATGTAAAACACACACTAGATTCTCTGCTGCAGTTTCAATATATTTTTGGTTAAACGCCATGTCTGGGTTTTGATGTGATATTTTATGCTAAGAGTTCTGGCTGTGATTTTGGGTTTGTTGAGACGCGTATTTTTGCTGGAAGGTCCCTCCCCACCCCTGTTTGCATGCTCCCCCTTCCCTTTACTTCCCCCCCTAGCAAACAAACCCTGGTCCCTTCCGCTAACTCGATTAGCACACCTTCCGGAGACAACGCTTCACTGAACCTGGACCCTGGGGTCCAAAACCCGAAGGCTGAAGTCTACCGCTCGGCCAGAGAATGATGTCTATGTAAGTATGATTATTTATAAAGCTGCAATTTATGAGAAAGTAATTTTTGGCTGTCAAAAAACAGTCCAGTCAAAAGATCACTTGGCAGAGTTTTCTTCAGACTTAATCGGTCACAAATCTAGTATTTACCTTACCACTCGTAGGAAAGTCGTGGTTTCGATTCCCCATCGGAGCAAAAAAAAAGTGCAATTTGTCAATATGCTCTTCGCTAGGTTGAGAAAATCATGTACCTTGCCCTTACCAAGGACCGGTCTCTGAGTCCTCACTGTGACTTGTTTGTGTAGTTGAACTTTCTAAAGTGATATGAATATGCTCTTCACTGGGTTGAAAACATCATACACCTACCAAAGACCGGTCACCAAAGGTCCATCCAGCCATACAGTAACTGGGTCCTGCTTGTGTAATTGGCACTTTCTTTAATGATATTCAAGCTCTGAGTTTTATATAATAATGGCTTGTGAACTATTACTATTATGAAAATTTGGGTGACCAGAATTGATGACGACGTTAACAATAATTAATGTGAAATAATTTATAACAATAATAGGTACAAATTTCTCCATAATATTTCAACCGAAAGCTGATGCCCGAAATCAGTATCAAACTTTACGTTGAAACTCAAGCAAAGCGTTTGGCAAAAAATTAGGATAGTGCCTCTATTAAGCGTTTCAGTTTATATATTTTTTTGGTAAAACGTTGAATGAGTTTAAACGTAATCCTTCATACTTGGTGAATAGAACACTGACGTGGGTTGTCTACGGAAGGAGGGTGTGGATGCAAGGAGAGGTTAGAGGGGTAGATTTCAGTGACGTAGGGTTCTGAAACTTGTAACTCGATTCTTGTCAGCTTTTCTTGTGTAATTGAGGTACACAGAACCTGTATTCCTTTTTTTCTTCTATACATGTATGATGTATCCCTTGACTCATAGGTTGGAATGAGGCTGACCACCCATGCTGTAAAGAATGTTGTACTCTATTTCAAGTCACCCCTGTTGCAGGTAAGGACGGTAAAATTTTGCTGGACTTATTGGTTTTTTATTGTGTGTAATTCACATGCAGCATTTGTAAGCGAGAAATTATACGTGTCTGTTTGTGGACTTGCATTTAATATATGAACTTAAAATGTAAGTATGTCTTTGCAACTAAGATTAGATTAGATGTGCAACTTCGTGCAAATATCAATGATCTTCATGTTGATTTTTACAGTAGGTGATGCCAATCTACACAGGAGCTTAGTAAAAAGAATAATGATAGCCGCTTAATGTCGATGTCGTTGCATCGGCATCTCTCTTGATGTCATCCAGCCACCTCAGTTGGAGTTCCCCGCTCCGCTCTCGGACATCCTGGTTCACCACTGGACGGCAACCAGCTAACAGATCCCGGCAGCGTAAGCTGAAATCTCCTGTTCAAAAACGAGAATGATTCTCGATTTTTGTCCACACTCAAAATTGTTTTTCAACTTTCGAAAACAATCACCCATCAGCAATGGCGGCTTGTCAGGACAAAATGAAGAGCAGGGACTCTGCTCATTAGTTCTTCAAACAGCCGCTGGGGCGGGGGCGGAAAAGGGGACGGCAGGGGGGGGGGGGTAGAGGTCACTGTTTGCCAGGAGGGCGGCAATTCTTCCCGCCCACCCGGCCGATGAGAGATGTGTTTCAACCGTGTTTGGCCTCAATCATAATATCTTCAATTCGGACAGAATTATTTATTAAACCAACATCTTGGCTTTGTCTAATTTTAATGAAAATGCAAAATTCCCGGAAAGCACCCTTGTACACCTGAATAGGCATGTCAATATGAAATCAAACTGATGAACAAACCCAAGGAAATATTTGAGTTCGCAAAGCAAATTAATTGTTTCGAGAAATCAAAATTGTTGGAAAAACGTTAAATTGACAAAAAAAATGCTAAAGGGGTATTGCTTGAATTATATTTATCAACTTTTGACTGAAAGAAATGGACAATCATTCGGAATCCGGTTGATTATTGTCACATAGGTACTTTTCATTCAAATTACCGTAATTCCTGTTTTAATATTGTAAAAAACTGTTCTGTCCGTTATAAAAGATTTGTATACTTCTTTAAAACTTTTTCGCAAGAATAACCATTCCACCGTATGTGCCACTCTTTTACGTCCTTCACAAGACCACATATTCAACAAACATACCTACTTTAAAAATATATAGCTATGCACATACACTTCACATTTCATTTGAAATTATAATCTAAATCTAAATCTAAGCTGCAAAGATATGTATCATTTGAGATTCATATTAAATGCATTCCCACAAGCAGACACGCATAATTTCGCGCTTACACATGCCGCATGTGGACCTACAATATAAAAAACCCAATCTCAAATGAACAATTTAACTCTTGCCGACCTTCCCTGAAGCAGGGGTAACATTGGCAAAGTGAACCATTTTGTACAGTATGGGTGGTCAGCCGCATACCAACCTATCAGTCAAGGAATAATCGTCTTTATTATGACTTTTCTCAGACTTGAATTTACTGATTTACGGTTTAATTTAATAAAAACATCGGTTAATTTATTTCACACAATTTATTTAAAGATATCATTCACATTTGGTTCGATTACAGAGTGGTTTTTCAACTGTTCAGCTCGACGGCTCTGATACAAGTCTTCCTTTAAAGCATCTCGATCTCTATTTATAGGTGTGTAAGGGTTACCTACATCATCGAAAAAATACAAGTGTAATTATTTAAACACCTACATCTAGAGAAACAGACACACTCACACAAGTAAAAACACCCGACACACATTCGGAATGGACATGGGCATGGACGCAACTAAGCTACACATATAGTGCAACTTCTTGCCGCGTTATCCCCGAAGGGGTCGCATGTGGCGAGTTGAACCTATTTATTTTTATAGGTAAGGGGCTGGCCTTACGCCAACCACTTCAGGTGAAGTGGGGGTTTCCCAGCTCCCGAGGGGGCTGGTACTCATTTCTTGTTAAGGCTGAGTAAACCTTGCCGGTATTTTATTATGAGGTTTGTAATAAACACCGAAATAGGAAATCATTTCTGACACCCTCCTCGGTGGGATTCGAACCCGAGCTCACGGGGTAGAATGCAAGCACTCTACCAACTGAGCTATCGCTTCATAATTAATTTAAAAATATAATTATATTTATAATGACATTTCTCAGACTTGTATACCTACACCTTAAACTATTTCACTTCTATCTGCGACTAGTTATTTTCCAAAAAAAAGTTAATCTCGCCGGTGAAAAAAAATGGGGGTCGAAAGAGTCGTGCGCATTCAGCAACATTCAAAATATAGAAAAATGCGAAAAGTTTCCCACGCAAATGTGCTGTCGTTAGTAATGTCGTGTTAGCGTCAGCGGGTCTTCATGCTGAGCCCCAATCCAAGATTCCAGACCCTGCAGGAGTAGGAGGAGGTGGACCCCCAGGAGGAGATGAAAGTCCGCACAATTTATTTATGCTCCCTTTCAACCCCGGGCCAGGTTACACCTTGAAAAAACTCTGTCTAGTCGAAGAATGCTGATGGAATAGTTTTTCGAGATAAAAATGTAGACGACATGCTGTTTAATTCTTGTTATAAGGTTTTTCTTATTGAAAAAATACTTGACTTATAGGTTGGAATTAGGCTGACCACCACTGTGAAAAACGGTTCATTTGGCAAATGCCACCCCTGTTTCAGGCCAAAACGGCAGGGTGGAAAAGAAAATAGTTTTAATCGTAAACAAAAGTAAACAGATTAGTTCAGTTATTGGATCGTATCGGATTTCTTTTTGAGATCATTAAAAACTATTAACGCCTGCGAACGGTTCAAATAATAATTTTGATGTTATGTTTCTGTTAGTATGTGGTTATCAGGAAGCATGTAGCATTTTCTTTAACTTTCATAAACTACTTAAATGAAGTTGTGCGTTTTCCGATTTTTTTCTTAATGAGAAACGCTTCTTCACACTTTTTTCGTATGAACCCCAATATAGTCATTAAATATACAAACCAAATCTTACCACACAAAGCATTCACTTAATTTTTTTAGGAAAATTTGTTGTGTGCTGAAAAAAAGTCTTCATTCCTTCTAATTTTTCCATGATTACACTGATATTTTTTACTAGCAATGTAACTATTAATTTTATTCCTTACAAAAAAATAAAATTAGGTAAGTACCTACCTATTTTTTGTGCAAATAAAAAATATTAGATCACAAGTAAGCGCAAACAATCGTGAATTTTTTTAACCCTGAAAAAATTGTCTGTATTTTATACTTTGAAATAAAATAGGGCGAAGTTGACGTAAGACGTCCGTGGGTCTGATGAGATTAGAGTAATGGCGGTGCTCTGTCACAGGCTTGCTTCTGTCGGCGGCCTCAGCCCCCCGCGCCCCCTAGGCCCTGGCTACCCCTGCAGAAAGGGACAAATGGGGCCCGTCCGAGGCAGGACGTTGACTGATGGAAGGCCGAGACACTCTGTGCGGTTGATGGGCAAGATAACTTCCAAGAAAGTTTGCTTATTCGTGATACAAGCTAGCTTTAAGTATACTTGCTTACTTTACAGTACCTAAGCACTATGATATACCTATTACGTCGTTTGCGTAGATATCTCTTATCTAAAAATGTTTGAATATTTGGATAGTGGATACTACATTTACCAAGAACTGGTCATCAATGGTCCATCCAGCCTTAAAACCGGCATTGGTGCTGGCTTCTTCTCCACCCTTAGACCTGCTGCAGCTTGAGCGCAAATCAGTCTATGAATCAGGTAAGTGACCGCAACATTGCAAATTGACGTTGTCAAACTGGCAGGATCGCTAGAGATCGGCATCTTAAGGACGCTGGACGAACAGGTTTGTTAGCCAACTCGAGCCTAGGTACCTACTTGAGGAAGCATGGCGTCCTGAACTACCAGCAATAATGCAACTAAGCTACACATATAGTGTAACTTATTGCCTGCGTTATCCCCGAAGGGGTCGCATGTTGCGATTCAGGACCTTTTTATTTTTACAGGTAAGGGGGCCGACCTCAAACCAACCACTTTCAGTTGAAGTGGGGGGTTTCCCAGCTCCCGGGGGGGCTGGTTCTCATTTCTTGTGAAGGCTCAGTAAACCTTGAGATCGAACCCTTGCTCTCGGCATCACATGGAATGCAGCATTCTACCAATTGAGCTATCGACCTTTTTACGAACTTGGTCTTCGTCGCTACAAAGCGCCAATTCTCAAGCAAGACCCAGTTGCTGAAAGGCTGGATGGACCTTTGGTGACCGGTCATTGGTAATGGTTTATGAATTTTTCAACCCAGCGTAGAGCAAATTTAAAAATATAAATGGTATATTTTTTGTGCTCCACCGGGATTCGAACTCACAACCTTTCATTCAGAGTCCGAAGTGTTACCACTGAACTACGGACCGGTCTTCAGATATTGAGTGGAAACGGTTGTTCCGGATTCTATCCACACACCGGATAGGCAAAGAAGCAACTACAGCATGCTTGCACTGCGATTCAGCAAATGATGACGCGGGGCACACACTTACTGTCGTGTCCTGCCTGGGCGGACCACAGGAGGTCATTAATGGCAACCATTGTGGTCGATCGACTAGACCTGCACATGGTAGTACCGTCAATGCTCTAATCAGAAGAGAACTGGCGGGCCTGGGATACCTTTGCCTCCCTCGTGATCGGACAGAAAAAGGATGCCGAGCGTGAGAGGCGAAGGATGAACATGACCGGTCAAAATGTAGTTAGTGTATTGCCAACTGACGCAACTGAATTGTGAAGACATGCCGAGCATGAAGACACACCACACTCAGAAGTCATGCTTGACGGCAGTTCCAGAGTGTGGCAAGATGAAGAGGGTGGTTTTAGTGAGTAAAAATCTCCCATCTGCCGGCGGTAACAATGGCAGGAACCTTTTGAAGGTTTTCCCCTCTCAGTGGAAAAAAAGCCTTACAGCGACTGGGTCTTGCTTGAAAATTAGCGCTTTCTATAGCGACGATCAAGTACGCAAAGGGCTCTTGAGGTGTGATTCACACAAAAACAGAGCTCATCAAATAAATCATCCTAATATTGTTATTATCGATTGTCACGATTCGTGACAAGCGATAATACCCTATGGCAGAGGTTCCCAAAGTGGGTGCCGCGTCACCCTGGGGTGCCGCGGAGAGAGATCAGGGGTGCCGCGAGGTGCCCCTGAAGTCTCTACTAAAAATCAAAATTTTACTTTTTTTTTTTTTTTAAAAAGAAATTGTGAAGAGGATTGCAATTCACCAACCTATTTTGCCTGGCTTCATGCGAAAGCAGAAGCTTGTGTGCATACATGAATACAAACATTTTATGGAATGGAAAATAGCCCACGTGGCCGGACCGCGTTCTAGGCACGGAACGTGTAAACGAATAAATGTACTTGTGAATTTTAAATACGAGTTGTATTATTTTCTTACCTGATTTCTTCTTCAGCCGTACAAATATGAAATATACCTACCACAGATCGATATTATATGACTAGGGTGCCGTGAGAAAACTCAAAATTTCAAAGGGTGCCGTGACTTGAAAAAGTTTGGGAACCTCTGCCCTATGGCATTCAGGATGAAGAAAGCCTGCTTACTGAATGCCATGAATATAAAACTCCGATCTCTGTAGGTATTATTTGTAACATAAAGTATTGCCAAAGAATCACGATCAAGCTTTGGGGAAAAAGACGTCAAAATAAAAATAATACAAGTACTTATTGGATGATAATTCTACCAAGCAAAAATATCAGGAAAAAGGATTTGTTAAATGAAAACAAATTAAAATATGTTGCCATCTGTCACTCGTAGTCAAAAGCTCCAGAAATAGTCGTAGCGGGCCATTTCCGGTTCGCTGTAGTGTTTCACCCAAGACGCAAACCATTTGAAAGCTAAAAAAGTATTGATGAAATATAGCTAGATGTCTCTTTTTTAGAAAATACCAATGTTTTTCAAATCATATTGGAGTTTTAAAAATATTATACATACGAGTCTCCAAAAATCTTACACCTGGATTTTAGCACCGATCAATGTTTTCCAATCAAAGATAGCATTGGCGTAAAAACCTGCAAAATTTTAACCAACAGACATACAACCACTCGTCAGAAACGGTAAATTCAGTATTTATTAGAAAAATTGAGTAAACCTTGCCGTCCATACAAATAAAAGAAATAAAAAAAAAACAAGCTCAAATAATTTTAAATACTGAATATCAAATATATTGATGTATTATTATTTGCAATAGGTTGATATTATTATTTTTGCAACCCCTATTCAAAACTTATTTACAGACGTAAATGATGCAACTCCTAACTAGGACAATATCTGATCAAATAAAATGAAATAATCACTGGTCCATCAGTGGGCAGCAATAAAATAATTAAATGGCGATCATTTCTGTCCAGTCATTTAATTATTTCTTATCTCTCTAATACTTGCAAATCTCCAGGTAGAAAAATAAAAATTGTGTAACCCATCCGGCCATCCCTAATCTGATAAAATATTGTACAGTTAACTTTTGTTTACCTCGATAGAAAATTGCACAAAAGTGCACATTTGCTATTCTAGATTGCCAGCTCATAAATCTTCTTCTTCTTCCTCTTCTTAACACATTTTACGAAAACTTCCCGGTGGACAGCGACCCTTTGAAAGTTGACACTTTTTTGACACAATTTTTAAAAGTCTTTTCGGGGTCCATTCCGTTTGCATACTTTCCGTTTACAAAAGATTGATTTCATTATAATAATAATAATAGGATGATTTATTCAGTGAGCGCTGTGTCTGTGTGATTCACACCTCAAGAGCCATTGCCGAGCTTGATCAAGCAAGCATGACCCAGGTTCTGCAAGGCCTGTTTTTGATTTCCTGTTTCGGTGTTTATTTCAAACCCACATTAAAATACCGAAAAGGCTTACTCTGCCTTCATAAGAAATGAGTACCAGCCTTCTCGGGAGCTGGGAAACCAACCACTTCAACCAGTGACTAAAGCCAAATGAACAAGGTTGGCACAAAACCGGCTCCTTTATCTGTAAAAATAAAAGATTCCACTCGCCACATGCAAGAAGTTACACTGTACGTGTAGCTTAGTCACGTCACGAAGCTTCTTCTTCTTCTACTTCTATCGTTTATTGGCGATCATCATGGGCATTTTAAAAATTGTCATTTCGATTTTTCTTTCAATTATTAAAATCAATTCATCACATGTGTTTTCTGATCTTATGCTGTTGACCATTAGTTCATTCACCTTCTGAGTCGATTTCTCGCATCCAGGATTAGAAAGTACCTTCGGTCCCATCTAAAAGAACAATAATATGAACTTATTTGTACCAATTGTAGTATTTTATGTAAATGTAAAAATTATACCATGTGAAATAACTCGCAAAATTTTTGGCAGGGTTTTGAAAATGAGAGTACATGTTTATGATAGCAAAAAATATAGCAGGTACAAGGGGACAGGCACCTACTCAGGTACAAAAGCGGTACTTTTTATTATTATAAACCTACCTATTGAAAAATACCTATATATTATAGTAGTTATAGCTTCTGCTACCTACTACCATGCGCTTACTACGGGCAGATGTTTATCACACATACCTATACAGGTAGTAGGTAGTTTGAGGAATATACATGGGTACCGATGCAGAAGGTACGTACCTAATAATTATTATGAAGGCAGTGTATCGTAGTGCTGCCAGGTTTATTTTTATATAGATTAATACAATATTTTAAATCATGACTACAATTTAATGCCGTATTTTTTACAAAATATCATTCAGAAAAACAAATAGGTACATTTATACGAGTGAACTCATTTATTTTTCGCAATAAATCCTCCTGCAGCTTTTTTTCATTTACAGATTTACTTTCTGTACCTAAATTATAGCATGCGTAAAAATAACTTGTACAAGTTCTACAATAATTTAAAAAAAGTATATGAGCACTGCCTATGGACTGTATTGGATAGGCGTGGATGTTTAAAATTAGATTTTAACACGGCTGTTTAAATATAGCTAGAGTAATAAGCAGCCAAAAACAAAATATTCCTTAAAATTATCCTTAGAAACCTGGCCGTCTGATGTCAAAAGTTGTTTGTTAATCTATTCTTCAATATATATTTTTTTTTTTCATGTGAAAAAAAAATACTTCTGTTCTATGTTAGTTTTTTATCGATGAACTTCAATTGGTTATAAATAAAACCTTTAATTTTTGACAATAAAAAATATTGTAAGCTTTCTGGCAGCACAACTTTGCACAGGTAAACAAAGCTAGGCGGGTAGGTAGCAGCGTTTTGCTTCCTTCGGTTCCTGCCATATCCGTTCCGGCATTCGTCTGCGTTCTGTGAAGTGCGCAGTCGCGTTCTGCGCAGCGACACTAGCTAAACTTTTCGCCCATTGAAATTCGTTATTTACAACTTTTACATCAAAAGTGAACAGTGACAACGTGTTTTCTGTGAACATAAACACATTTAAAACAAAGTTTAACAGTGATAATTAGGAATAAATCATTTTAAACTGTAAAAAAACGCAATATTTACTTCATAAAAAAGTTTTTTTGTGTAGTCAAAATATCGTGTAGTTACAAAAAACGATTGTCATTTATGACGCATTGTACAATTTTTAAATTAAGCTTTAACTGCGTAGTGTACAACATTTGATAATAAATTAATTCATGAATTCAAATTTGCATAAGTGCTAACAAGTGATATCTTTCGTTTTTGGATTGTGTTTAATTTGTGCGTAAAACTTTTATCATGGACCTATCATGCAGTGAACGCATGGACATGGGAGCTTCTGGAAGTGAAGGCCCCTCCAGTCCTAAACAGAAGCCTCCTTCTATGATTTACGCCCCCCGAGATCCCACCTTGAGCTCAGACTCAAGGGTCCTTCCCAACATGATTATTTCAGAGAAATTCTGTCTACCGACCTGCGATTACTTCAAACATGTACAAGACGACGTTCAGCCATACATGAGAAAAGTGGTGACGACTTGGATGCTAGAGGTAATTCCATTTTTAAAACATTCGAATTTTAAATTTGAATAATGTAGATACCTAGCAAGCTATAATATTGCCATGCACAGACTCACAGAGTATATAGGTACTTAGAGAAGCTACTCTATGGCTTAGGGGTAGGTACGTACTTCGAAACCCCCCTTCCTCGCCTTCTTACTTCCCTTCCATACATTCTGCGTATTGGACTATGATCTTGTATGCATGTGTGTATTATACACGCGGCACGCGGGTACACTCACACCACTATAATCATATATTATTATCTGCCATGATATTATTTATTAATATTATTATTATTGCTTTAAAGCTATCAAAATAAAACACTTGTATTTTGCACAATATTTATTTATTCTAGAAAGATTAGTCATACAATCACAAAAATACACACTGTGTAAAGAAAAAAATAAATAAAAAAACCTCAATGTAATAAACACAAATGATATGGCAAAAATAAATTTAGTAGGTAAACAATCAAATAGGCACCTGTCTATATTGTCAAGGACACTGGCATTCTGTACTATTTCTTGCAAAAGTTTTGGATCCCTGATGATTGTCCCCTGATGATGGCCTGAGGACTGGAAATATTTATAATATGAAATCTATACACTTTAATTTCACTTTCTTCGGCTCATCAGCCGACAGCCTTCAAGGCTCAGGGACACCTGCACCACTCTGCGTTGTGCTGCTTCCCTCCATGGTCGCCTCACTCCCAAAACTTCGGCGTTGGCTTCGACGTTCTCTGCCCACCGCATCCTTGGACGTCCAAGTGATTAACACCTGAGGGGGCACCATCCAAGACAGTTCTGATGATCCTGGAGTCTTCTGCACATGCTACGTGTCCGGCCACTGGAGTCTTCTTGATTTCATTACTCTCTGCACTCTTCAATAATAGTGAAAATAAAACAGTTAATTTCAAATACGCTTGACCGCTTGACGTTTGAGGCCGACTGGCGCCAAGCAGGCGTGTGGGGTGGTTATGGCTGTTATCGCTGCGCAAATCCTACACACAGTTCAACCATCATTATAAAATATTTTTTCATCAGTTTTTTTTTAATAAAAAATGAGCAATTTAATAAATACTAAACAAAATAAAGTTTATTGGCGCTTAAACTCTTTTTTTACATGAATAACAGTAAATATAAATTATTAATTCAAATTTATTTACGCTCATTCTGATTTCAGTTTAAAAAACGACCTCTTCCCCTTCCTCCTTCCTCATAACCATACATTCCGCGTACCATAGATCGATTACAAAATGGCTTCCGAATTATAAAACAGGGTAACCAGTAGCAAAATACTTGTGAACGGGGTCTGCACAGACTACAGATACCAAAATACAAAAGATGAACAGTTAGGTAGAAAGTTTACTTCCAAGAAAGGTATCATTGTTTTCTTCATTTTTTTTTTGCCAGCTATTATGGTTTGTTTGGGTTATATTTATTTTTACCCCATGTTTAAAAAAAAGTTTGGATGAAGCAGGACCTTCCGATTATCGACTATTGTTGTCGATCTTGGAAAGTAAACGTTTCAAATAATAACTAATTACTATTTACGTGGAATATAATGCATTTATTATTTTTATTCAAACATACATTGTTATGAATTTGAGTTGCATATTTAAGATGTATAATATCATTTTAATAGCTCTGATGCAGAAGAGTTTATTTTCAAAGCTAATGTTGTCAGCCTGTCTTTAAAAACGTATTTGAAAATGGGGACTCCCCTGTTGGTCACTTCTATGACAAATGTAAGCAGAAACATTTGAAAATAGAAGTATTACTGATGCTTTTATAAATTCAAACTCAATGCCTTATTCATTCAAAATAGAGGCTCTAACCATTGTACTTAATCAGGTATTACGTAGTGTTACGCAATATTGCAACTTACATTCCACCAATGCATTCCACCCAAATAATGTTCTAATATTTGTAATGCGTTATTAATTTTAAAATTCCTCAACCAAATAAACCTGTAATAAATTCTCCAGTTTGTTAACAATACATGATATGTATCACAAGTTTTACATTGGTAATTAAGTACTGCCTTTTAAATTGAACAGTCACCTCCATTAAAGGTTTACCCAATATGTTACTGCACTGAAATTTGTCAACAGCTGACAATGAACTCGTCACAAATTCCACGGACAAGACTGTGACGTAACACGACCGAGTTACTAAGAAAAAGACAAAAAACATTTTGACATCTGCTACCAAGGACCGTTGTCTTGCACAAGTGTGACATTTACCCGCCGAGAAAATAAATCTAAATTCAGAATTGTGCAGAGTCCATTCACGAATAAACATTTATTTGTTTTTAGAAAAGCTGTATTTTTCTTTTATTATTTATATTATTATTATTATCGTGAAACAATAACACCCCCCCCACCCCTCCCCCCTTTCCCTTTACCCCGATATAGCACGATGCACCCACGTGTTCAAGCTACCTATCGACTTTTTCATACAACACTCTTCCATAAGAAAAAGGATCACTATTATTATTATTTATTATTTTTACAGCCTTTCATCGAGGATCTCTCCAGCCTGAAAGGAACTATTTTTTATAGGGATACAATTTTTTTGACCCATTTTTTGTCAATTTATATTTTTAATACACAGAAAAAATACAGACCCAGGTGTTTTAATTATACTCTCTATTTTTTTTTTTTTGTGAATTCAAGTTTTTCTGTTACCCCCTTTTCACACAATGCGGCTTCCATCCGGATCCGGTTACGAAATGTTTGAGATCGCTGGACAAACCGTGTGAAAACTGGCTTACGAGTACATCCTCATGTAATACTAAACTTCCGATCCGGCACCGGACCGGTCAGTGTGAAAAGGACCTTGACTAAAAAAGCTAAGGTTATACTCGTATAACTCCATTATTATTTTTTTTTTAATGTAAAAAAAATAGATTTGTGAAGAGGAATGCAATTCACCAACCTATTCTGCCTGGCCAGAAACAGGTATTAATATCATCATTTAATAATTCATTCTTGTTTATTATTAATGAATTATTAAATAATAATTACCCAATAACATCTGTTGAACCAGGGTCAAAGTTAAAGTCAAGTGACCCAAGCGAGGATCGAACCAACGTTGTTCCATTCGAAACACGCTAGAAAGATCAGCCCTCTTGGCCCCCGCGGCTATAACCCCGACTGAACTTGACTTACTTGACTTATAGGTTGGTATGAGGCTGACCACCCATACTGTAAAAATAGTTCAATTTTCCAATTTCACCCCTGTTTCAAGGAAGGTTGGCAATAGTTGCAGGTTCATGTTCATTTGCGGTTTGGATTTTAATTTGTAAGTACTTAATATGCAACATTTGTAAGCGTGAATTTACACGTGCCTGTTTGTGGGCATGCATTTGATATTAATTTTAAATGTTAATAAATCTTTGCAACTTAGATTAATTATAGAGTATAGAACTGATACACCGAGTAACTTTAAAACTTTTTTCTCTGCTTGATATGTGGAATAAATATTTAGAATAAAAATAGATGGCAAATGACTGAATAGCATTGTTAATTATTAAGTTTTTTTGTAGATTTAATTTCTGTTTTATTTTCAGTAGACACCATTGGTAGACACCATGTATATAAATAGATAAATTCAATGAAGAGGTTCCTTGACTTATAGGTTGGTATGCGGCTGACCACCCATGCTGTAAAAATGGTTCATTTTGCCAATGTCACCCCTGTTACAGGGAAGGACGGCAAGAGTTGCAGGGTGTATGTCCATTTGAGATTTGCTTTTTATGTTGTAGGCTCACATGAGGCATGTGCAAGCGCGAATTTGTACGTGTCTGGTTGTGAGAATGCATGTAATGTGAATCTCCAATGTAACATATCTTTGCAACTTAGATTAGATTAGGTAAATGACAGAATGATAAAAAGACGTTTTGTTCTACTTAGCTTCGAGAACCACACCATCAATAAACTTTATCTTCTCAAATAAATATAAATCCTGCAACTTCTGCCGCCTTTCCCACAAACAAAGATGTCAGCCTGAGAGGTCAGTCTCATACAAACCTATTGGTGAAGAAGAATAATAAATTTATTGTTCTGAAACAATCTCAGAGTTACAAAGTAGCAAAAATACTTATTTGCATGGCGTCGTTGCTCATTCATAAATTTGCAAAAATCCTAAAACATTGCAAAAGTATACAGGTTGAGTCATTCATTCATGAATGGAACAATAATTTAACTGGCGCCGAAATACGAACTAAAACAATGGCGTGATAAAGTTATATTATATTTGCTTTTTGCGAACCACTCAAAACTCTCTTAACGTTCAACTTTTACGAGCTTACACTTAAAAAGTTGAGTACAAATAGTATCATTTGATTATCAAATATATGAGCCTTTACCCCCCAAGACCGGTCATCAAAAGGTCCATCCAGTCTTACAGCAACTGGGTATTGCTTGAGATTGTTGCATTGTAGCGACGACCAAGCTCGCAAAAAGTCCGGTCGATAGCTCAGTTTGTAGAATGCTTGCAGTCCATGCCGAGAGCAAGGTTTCGATCCCCACCGAGGGTGTCAGAAATGATTTCCCGTTTCGGTGTCCATTTAAAACCCAAAAATAAATACCGGCAAGGTGTAGGTACTCAGCCATCACAAAAAATGAGATCCAGCCTCCCCCAGAGCTGGGAAACACCCACTTCAACTGAAGTGGTTGGTTTGAGGCCGGCCTCTTTACCCGTAAAAATAAATTGGTCCCGAATTGCCACATGCGACTCCTTCGGGGATAACGCAGGCAAGAAGTTACACTATACGCGTAGCTTAGTTGAGTTGAGAACCCAGTAAAAACATAATATCAATGTCAAATCGTCGGTGTTATGGCCGAGGGTAGGGGCGCATGTTCGACTAGCGTATTTACAACCGGATAACGTTGGTTCGAATCTTGCGTCTAGGGCCTAGACCATAACTTCGACCCTGTTTCAACAGATTCCGTTGCATGCACACAAGCTTCTGCTTTCGCATGAATACAACTTGCCAGGCAAAATTGTTTGTGGATTGCATTCCTTTCCAAAAATCTATTTAAAATAAAATGTGATGTTTGTGTTCAGGTTTGCGAGGAGCAGACATGCGAAGACGGCGTGTTCCCCCTGGCCGTGAACTACGTGGACCGGTTCCTCTGCACGCGGCGCACCTCCCGTCTCCAGCTGCAGCTCCTGGCCAGCGCCGCCCTCCTCCTGGCGTCCAAGCTGCACGGCGCCCCGCTGCCGGTGCCGCTGCTCTGCGCGTACACGGACAACAGCATCACACCTCAAGAGCTGAGGGTAAGTCACATCCTAGGCTAGGACCGAGCGATCAAAGAACGGGTTCAAACCAGGACATTTGGTAAGTGGTAAGTTATTGAAGTATTGCGGCCTTATTCATTAGATTGGCTGAACCCAAAGCCCGAATTAAACCCACTTTTTTTTCTCTCTTCTTTTCTCTTCTTTTCCTTTGCCGTATCCCATCTTTTGGGGTCGGCCCTCCTTGTTCGAAGACGCCAAACTTTTCTATCCTGGCTCATCTCCTCTGTCAGGTTTCCCTTTTGCATTTCTTTTTCAATATTGGCCCGCCATGTCGCCATTGGCGGCCTCTGCCTCTTGGTCCTGTGGGAATGCTGAGGGCTTTTTGGACAATATGTTCAGTAGGTATCTCTTCGCATTACATGGCCTAACCACCGGAATTGGGATTCTCTAATCCTGTCTTTTATTGGGGCAACCTTAAAGCTACCCCTCACGTATTCATTCCTTATGTGGTCTAGCCTAGTGACGCCTCCAGCCCACCTCAGCATTCTCATCTCGGCAGCAAGGACTTGCCGTTCATGGACGTTTTTGCAAGTCCAGCATTCTGCTCCATATAGCATGGCGGGCCTTAGTGCCGTCTTGTAGACCTTGCCCTTAGTCTTGATAGGGATAATTGACTAATGGAATAATTGACTAATTGAGCATTTTTTATGAACAAAAGGTTTGTACTAAAATGTATTAATTAACTATCCTCGTTTCTTGAAGCGAGCCTTTTGTCATAGCATCATTTAGGGCTCTTTGTTTTTTTCAAATTATCAAGTAATCAAAGTAAATAATCTCAATAAGAAGCAAATTCAAAAGTAAATAAACTCTGAATAAAGTCGACATAAAAGTTGCAGAAAATTGTAATGTTACTCAGATGGATTTTTTCGGAGAAAGGTAGGTAACTAATATATTGTTGTTGATAATCATCTAGACCTGTGACGTTTGCCCACCGAGAAAAAAACAAATTTGGAATTTATAGGGCTTCGAGCTTTCAAGTAATATAGAATCAGCCCTGGTGTTGCTTCCTTTCAAATTGACTCCAAACCTGTAATAGCGTCATTAGGTCAAACATTTTTTTTCCAACCTGCATATCTCTTCTTTCTTCAACTATATCAAATTCTATAACATCACATCCTTCCTTTGTGCGCCGTCCAGATAGTAATCGTAGTTAATTTGTGGTTCTTATTATTTTTATCGTGCCATCAAGTGCTCGGCCTTCCTTCCGCCAAGTCACATAATATTATCCAGTCTTCACCCCAAAACTGGCCGGCTCCTTATTTCCTGTGTCCTCTGTAAGAACCCCAATAATTGGTATCGCGAGGGGACAACTTCTTCATACCACGAAGTTATAAACCTACACGTCTAATTAACCACAAGACAATAGCTTCGCCACCAGCCGTGAATTGTCAACTAACCCAACTTTTGACGTCTGAACACCGCTATTATTTGACCCGTGATAATTTATTTGATTGCTATGCGTAAAAATCCATCGTTCATAAAATCAAAAATGAAAAAGTTTATCCTCAATTAGATTTTCATTTAGTTAACTTACTAATGGACTCAGTACAAATTACATAGAAAAAAAAATGTGCGAAGCATAACCGGATTACTGGGGAAAAGGCAGACTAATATTTTAGTATATGTTGTCACACAGATTTATGACGTTTGTTCGCCGAGAAGAAATTGTAATTTCGAATTGTGTATGGAATCCATGGTGAATAATTCAAGTTGCCGATTCATCCCTGTCAAAAATGATTTCGCATTCTGGTGTTTTCCTAAAAAAAGAAAATAGTATCGAATGGAAGCTTTCTTCAGGAAATCGTATGTCCCCACCCCCTCTTTTATTTAGAGTGTAGCGGTTAGCGTAAAGCTGGCCACCTTACCTATAAAAAGTAAACACGCGATTGCTCTTTTGAGGATGACGCAGTAAAAAAAAATAGGTAAAAAGTGCTACATGGATACATTCAACCCTAATTGCCATAATTTTGTTATTCTTATGTAAATGCATCACGCAAGACAAAAGTCCAGTGATAAGAACGGCAGGAAGACAGCTCGCGTGCCACACTTGGTGACACCTGGCCAAGTGTGAACATGCTCTGCGCGTGCCCCGCATATCCTGTCTTACCACAACCAGAGTCTTAATGAGGAGGTCAAAGTCTGCCTCCCCCAGGATTTGAGGTGTTTGAGCAGTAAGGTCCCCGGTAAGCGAAGACTTCCTTAGTGGTCTTTCTAATGGAACTCTATGGTAAAAAGACTTCCTCCGTGCCTAATTACCATATCAGAATGTGGTGCATGTGTTTTTCAAATTAAAGAGCAATAGGTAGGTATCGTATGTTTGTGACCGTCCTACTATTATAGCTTATATCCTTTAAAAAATTTTGCTAGCCTCTTTCGATTCACAAATTGGACAAAGACCTCCCCAATTTCTATTTCAGGCTAATCTTTTCCAGTTCTTTATGATGATAAAACGTCTCGGAGATAAAGCTACAATCTTATAACAAAAAGCTTTATTTTTGATCCAAATTGCTTATTGACAACCTCTTCTTCTAATACCTTTTTTATGTGTGTGAGGCATTGTGTGAGGTCATAAACTTGAGGATATATTAGATATTAATGTGAGCCAAACAAGATAGGATGGAGTGATTAAATAGGTGACGATCTTTTTAACTAATCCACAGAGGAAATCGTGGAAGGGGAAGATCGAGGAAGGAATGAATACACAAAATAGGTGAGATTGCAAAAGAATGGGACCTGCAGAGGGGGAATAAGAGAAGAATATGTTTGAAGAAAGTGATGAATGTTGAAGAGATGAAAGAGGTATGCAAGGACAGAAAAAAGTGGAGACGCATCTGCGGAGGTACTGGCCACTTCCAGTGGAACGGCGGCAGGATACAGTAACAGTAACAGGACTGAAACCATAGAAAACGAATCAATATACAAGTTATACTTGACTTCAAAAGTTTATTAATTGCTTCAATTTTTCACCATACTGTTATGGTAGGAGCTTTGTTCCCGCATTTTAATGGCCACCAGCAGCAGGTGTTGCTGGCGCCCATAATATGACGCCGCATCGCGATGGAGATCGAATATTTTAATTCTCATGACCGCAATTACACGAAGTCATATCCTGCGGCCGACACGTTTGTTTTGGCCGAAAGCTGACACCTTGCGCGACCTGTAATTGCCGTTCCCGTGACGCAGGTACAGGTACACCCGCCACTGCCGCAATGTGATGATTCGTCTACATGTCTGCATGCGACCGGTGACTGAATAGAATGGCACAATGACAGATTGACACATGACAGAACAACACAGCGACATAACGGCAGAGTGTAACAACGACACATGACATAACGACACAGTTAAAGAACGACTCATGACATAACGACACAGTGAAAGAACGACACATGCCATAACGACACATGACATAAAGACACAGTGAAAGAACGACACATGCCATAACGACACATGCCATAACGACACATGACATAAAGACACAGTGAAAGAACGACACATGCCATAACGACACATGACATAAAGACACAGTGAAAGAACGACTCATGACATAACGACACAGTGAAAGAACGACACATGCCATAACGAGACATGCCATAACGACACATGACATAAAGACACAGTGAAAGAACGACACATGCCATAACGACACATGACATAAAGACACAGTGAAAGAACGACTCATGACATAACGACACAGTGAAAGAACGACACATGCCATAACGACACATGCCATAACGACACATGACATAAAGACACAGTGAAAGAACGACACATGCCATAACGACACATGACATAAAGACACAGTGAAAGAACGACTCATGACATAACGACACAGTGAAAGAACGACACATGACATAACGACACAGTGAAAGAACGACACATGACATAAATCTAATCTAATCTAATCTAAGCTGCAAAGATATATATCATTTAAGATTTATACTAAATGCATTCCCACAAGCAGATATGTATAATTTCGCGCTAACACATGCCGCATGTGGACCTACAATATAAAAACCCAATCTCAAATGAACATAAGCCTTGCAACTCTTGCCGTCCTTCCCTGAAACAGGGGTGACATTGGCAAAGTGAACCAATTTTTATATTATGGGTGGTCAGCCGCATAACAACCTATAAGTCAAGGAACATACATGACAAATTACATTTTTTAAAATCAAAGAATAAAAATAACAATATATACATGGACATAAAAAACTAAATCATAAAACCAAATTCACTTTAACAAACCCTAGCCGCCAACATCACAGATCATCCGCATAAAGACATAAAGACACAGTGAAAGAACGACACATGACATAAAGACACAGTGAAAGAACAACTCATGACATAACGACGCAATGAAAATAAGACACATGACATAACGACACATAACAAACCAACACATGATAGAACGACTCATGACAGTACATCACTCTGCCAAAACATCACCAGAAAGCCGTTCTGTCATGTGATTTTTTTTCATGTGCCGTTTATGGTATGTTCTTTTTTCGGTATATTATGTTTTTTCATGTGATGCTTTGTCCTTGTGTTGTTATGCCATAGTGATTTATTTTGTTGTGTTTTGTCATAGTGATTAATTTTCTGGATTGTTTCGTCATAGTGATGTTTTATCATGTGATGAACTGTCATTGTGTTGTTCTGTCATTCATGTGTCATTCTGTCGTGTATCGTTTTGTCATGTGTGGGTCTGTCATGTGTCGTTCTGTCAATGTGTCGTTCTATCATGGAGCCCATGCGACCTATTCGACCACAATGTGTCAATGTGCATTCCGACGTTCTCACGATCTGCGTGATCCGAGTTTTGACATGTTTTTGTGGTGGCCGATAATTGATAATGCATTAGGCGATCAGTGAACCTCCGTGAACCGAAAATTACAGGTTCCATTCCCGAAATTAGTATTATTAATAGTTTCCCCAAAACGTTACCTGGAAAATTGATTTTGTTGATATAGAAAAGCTACGTGCCCATTAAGTAAATAATTGCTGAGTTTATTAGTTCACAATTTTTTCACAAGTTTTTTAACGACACCAAAAATGGCTGGGTATATTGTAAGCAATGTTTTTCTACTCTTTGCGTTGGTTTTATCCACAAAATTTATCATTGAAGAGAAATTAAGTTCGTATTAACGAAGATTAACGAAGAAAGTGTACAGAGTAAATGTCAGAGGAAAGCGTGGAAGGGAAGACCTAGGAAGGAATGGTTAGACAAAATAGGTGAGGTTGCAAAAAGAATGAAACCTGTAGAGTGAGAATAAGTGAAGAGTATGTATGAAGAAAGTGATGAATGTTGAAAAGATGAAAGAGGTATGCAAACACAGAAAAAAGTGGAGACGCATCTGCGGAGGTACCGGCCACCCCTAGTGGAACGGCGGCAGGATACAGCAATAGTAACAGACAGAAGGATGGATTAGAAACACGCTAAATTTAAAAAAAAAATGTCAGGGGGGGGAGGAAACGCACTGAATCTCAGAAAATATTTAAAACTTCATCGGGCCGCATGTTAGACGTGCCTGTTCCAGAATGTGTGTACATAATATTGTGATCGCAACCTAGGATATTATATTGTGATAGAGCATTGCGATCCCTTGTAATAATTACTATTCATTTGGGGTCGCGGCTCTTGGGGCGCCCAATGAGTCTTAGGGCTCAGGGGCCCCAGTTCCCACGATTCGGAACTCGGAAGACAAAATGAATACCGCGTAGGTACCTACATTTTTTTGTGAACCCAAATTGCGCGGGTTACACGACCCGAATCAGATTGTTGCGATGAAAGTCCCAAAATCGACATCTTTCTCATCTCTATTAAAAGAAGAACCCTCCATAACAATAATTAACAATGAATATTTGGTGCGAAAATTTTACGTAGATTTTTTACAGTAAATGTATCGTTATTTCAAGTCAATCGTAGACAAAACAAATTTTGTTTTTTTTTTATGTACACATAAGAAATGCATTAGCTACTACATTCGTTATAGGACCGATATGTAGTCTAGTGGTTAACACTTTGGACTCATGATTGGAAGGTAGTGGGCTCGAATCCTGGCGGAGCACGCCTTTATTAAAGATCGGTTACCATGGGTCCATCCAGCCTTACACCAACTGGGCCTTGCATGAGAGAGTTTTACTTTACAGTGACGACAAATCTCGCAGAGGGCTCTTGAGGTGTGATTCACACAGAAAAGGCGCTCACCAAATAAATCATCCAAATATTATTATTTATAAGTTGCTATGTAATATGTATGACTGGTCACGTATTTACAAATTTACTGTAAAATATCGTTGCATTTTTAGACTGTCAATTTTTTAGGTTGATAATTACTGTAGTCTCATACAAGTGTGATGTTTGCCCGCCGAGAAAAAAATGTTTAAATTCAGACATGTGCTGAGTCCATTGCATAAATTTCCAAAATATATTCCTACTAATAATTATAGCTAATTACTCTAGTATAAAGTTATACTTGCATAACTTCATTTTTTGTGACCCTCTTCCCACGGGGCGTGTATCCACTTCGCCATCCTTTCAGACCTACGAAGGGGTCGATATCTTGTCCATCAGCGCGACATATGCAGGCAGGAGGTCTACTTGTCTTCCCATACAATTTAAATATAAATTTAAATGCACCCAAATTAAATTAATTCCGAATATTTCACTATACCATATGCGGAACTGTACTGCAAGTATTAAACATTACATTAAAACTCAACCATACAAAAAATGTATTGAAAGTAAGACAGCGCCTCTTGTACGTGTTTTAATTTGCATATTTTTTGTTGAACTTGGGTTAAAACGGAGTTACATGCTTCAAAGTTCCCACACTATGCTAATATAAGTGTTTTTTTTTGTTCTTCTTTGCTTGTTTAATTCTAGAAGAAAATGTACAATATTTTTAATTATAGGCAATTTTAATTTATGGCACGCTTCTTCAGTTGATACGGGTGCAAATTATTTCTTACAAATGCATTGAGCTTTTTTGTTGTTGTTATTTTTTTTAAATTACGTGACTTACAAAATGTAAAACAAAATAAAAATGTTATCAATGCTATTTAGAGACACTCGCCTTGGGTAGAGAGGAACGTTGAAAAAGATTAATGCCCATTTCTGCAAGCAAACCAAACTCAGGATTGAGATTTGAGACAAAAGAAGAATCAACTTTTATTACTCTCTGACTGATAATGCGGCTTTATTCACAAACGGAAAAGCCATGGCTCATCTACAGTGAATTTTCCATACAAAAAACCGATGCTCCGTAGATCAGCAATGGATCAAATGCTTAATAAATAGCACTGATGGTTACTAAAGTGACATCGTAAAATAATGTCGTATAGAAACATAGACAGCAATATATTTTAGATAGATTTTTTCACGGCGGTTAACCATTGTTAAAAGCAAAAAAATAACATCACAACGCTAAAGAAGCTTATCATAGAGGGCGAAACGTGAGGAAGTTCGAACCCCGGTGGATCACGGCAAACAGATCCCGGATTTGGTACCAAAAATAGATGGAAAATGATGGAAACTGAAAAAAATGCATACAAACCCTGAAAATGACATTTTCTTTTTTGGAAAAATCGTCGAATGACTTCTTTTGTTAGCCATCAACTCTGAATAACCTTCATAAATATATTTTTAAACAATTTCCCAAGCTATGAATCGAACCCTTAGTATTTTTTCTTTGAATCCAAGGGACCGTTGTATTTTGTTGTGGGGTACCTACATTTTCTAAACTGAGCCGTTTTTGATCCTCATCTTTTGACCTTAAGTTATATTTCGTCCTCGATAGTTCATAAGGTCTTGAGAACGGAACGTTGGGCTTTGGAATCACCTCAACAACGGGACGAGATATTTTTGTACAAAAGACTTCACAGTACAGGTTTAACCAAGTTTAACTTTTTGATGAACAGTCTTTTTTGAAAAAAAAAACTAACCAAAAAGATACTCAAGTTTTACTTGTTTACTTGAGTTATTTTCGTCTTATCATTCATCATGAAGTAATAGTACACGCATAAAGAAAATTAAGTTCATGTGATGTGCTATCTATTAAATCAAATGATTAATAAAACCATACATTTATATATAAATGGTGCTTTACTCTTTCCCTATCATCATGAAAGTAGTATGAAAGACCGAAAAAAAAATCGGTTGATCTGCAATATTCGTAGCCAAGGTTCTCAAGGAACTTGAGAGCACAGATATTCTCCACTAACGGTTCATACAAATATCCGTCTATTTATTTATTTTAATAATTTTACAGACACTTGATATTTACAGTACTCTTAGTGCGAGTCGCAAAACTTGAGTAATGTAAAGTTTACGGCAATTATTAAACAGTGATTTCCCCCAAAATCTGCCGTTTTTGTTTGTTTTAACTTGATTTTCTTCATCACTGTAACTCTTTTGCTAAGACCATAAAGTGTAAGAAACAAAAACGGCAGATTTAAGGAGAAATCATTCTTTAAAATTTTCCGTCAACTTTACTTTTCTCAAGTTTTGCAACTCGTACTAGGGGTACAGAAGTCTCAACTTAAAGAATATTATTCGAGTTTATTGTAGTAAAACAGTTTAAATGCGAGTTGAACCCTTGAATGAAAACCGGAAGCATGAGAAATTATCATTCGACAATCGCGTGTCTTGATCGTCATCGCAAGCCCTCGCGCAGTTCTCATGGTGGTTGCTTGTCTGTCTGGGGCTGGTGGTCGCCAGATGCTTCCTAAGACAACCCTAGCAACTCTAGCAACTCAAGCAGGCCTTTAGGGTAGGCCAATACCCGAACGGCGACATGCGGCAAATATACTGTACTTTTTCTAGTAGTGAAGTATTCAATATAAGTTGGAATTTTTGTAATAAACGTATGAAAATGAGTAAGCTAATCTAATCTAAGTTGCAAAGATATGTTACATTGGAGATTCACATTATACGCATTCTCACAAGCAGACACGTTCAAGTTCGCGCTCGCACATACCGCATGTGAACCTACAACATAAAAACCAAATCTCAAATGGACATACACCCTGCAACTCTTGCCGTCCTTCCCTGAAACAGGGTTGACATTGGCAAAGTGAACCAGTTTTACAGCATGGGTGGTCAGCTGCATACCAACCTATAAGTCAAAGAAGGAATAAGTTGAAATATAAATGTTGTGTTGTGTGACTTTTTGTCTAGTAATATTTTTTACTTATGATATTTTGTCATGTGGTGTTCTGGCATGTGTTGTTTTCTCATTTGTCGTTCTGTCATGCGTCGTTCTATCATGGAACTCTTGTGTTTAAAACAACTTACGAAGGTCGGCAAGAGTTGCAGGGCTTATGTTCATTTGAGATTGGGTTTTTATATTGTAGGTCCACATGCGGCATGTGTTAGCGCGAAATTATACATGTCTGTTTTTGGGAATGCGTTTAATATGAATCTTAAATGATATATATCTTTGCGGCTTAGATTTAAATTTACGAAGCCCTCTGTAAGTCAGATACTTTGTCGTCACACATCGCCAAAAACAAAGAAAGAACTAAATCCAAGCGAATAATTTCCCTTGCATGTCGATACCACAGACTTTGACGAGACTGACATATAAGTATTACAAAAATGTTACGCTCGAGCTGTGTAATGAAGGAACTTGATAATATTTTCTTATAGAAATCGCAAGTAATTTGTGGTGTGCGTTTCCTCAGGAGGGATGTTAACAAGTCCTGAACCTCCCCCTGACATCTCACCCCTTTCAGAATGCGCTGTACCCTTAAATTGCCATTTCAACAAATACGTATTTCATGCATTTTTTCCCATCCTTGGATATAAACTAAGACTTAGTCAGAAACCAGAAACTATGCTGATTGAAATATAGACAGAGTAAAACGCATTTAAGCTGCAGATATTGTTCAACTTTTTTCCACGTTGCCCTCGAAGAGATGCTCATGTGTTGTGTGGAATATATTTATTTTTAAACGTAAAGCCTTACACCAACCACAAATAGGACAGGATGATGGTTTAAAAAAGAGGAATATGTATGTTTTGGAAAACAATCTATCGGAGTTTTCAAAGAAGCTTACTATGTTTTTTAGACTAAAACTCCGATGAAGTTAATCAGAAGTTAATAGTCACGAACAAGAAAGAAGTACTAAGAGAGAAAAACAATGAAATACCGTCAAGGCCCAAAGAAGCAAATCCGATCTCTTATATTAATTAAAAAACACACTGTTTCAATTCACTTATTATTTATTTTAAATATGCCAAACGTTTTCGCCTAAAAAGGCATCCTCAGGACAATGACAATGACAGGATGCCTTTTTAGGCGAAAACGTTTGGCATATTTAAAATAAATAATAAGTGATTTGAAACAGTGTGTTTTTTTTTATTAATATACAATGGACTTTCACTGTGTAAACCACCAAACCCTAAAAAATACCGATCTCTTATAATTAAAAATAATACATAAACCCATTGTTTCAATTTTTTTTAGATGAAATATTTTAAGTTGTATTTTTTTTCGATAAATAGGTTTATAATCAACTCATACTTACATCATTTTTTATTTTGTTAGTTAACATTCGTGTTTAGGTCATAAAAATCAAAATGCAAATTTTAAGGTAGATCGCTCTCTTAGCGACATCGCCCTTTTTAAGGGTCGTCGTCACTTTCATACAAAAATAAAATGCATTTACTCCCGAGGTGTGAATTACCGTTGTAATTATCCTTTTGTTCATATTTTCGGTAAATTAATACGGTGTTACGTGCAACCCTTAATTATGACGCTAAGAAGAATGACTCCACTTTCAATTGTTCCTTCTGTATGTTCTCGCGTTCACATCTGCCTCGCTATATTTCAACCTCTCAAATTGTACCTTCAACTTATCCTTTTGTTAGATTCATTTTTTCTGCACGATTTGCATTCGAGATTTAGAACATAATCAAATACGCACCGAGTACCCATTTTATTTGGTTGTAAAGTCCATTGTAGTTTATTTTTTGAAAGCCAAGTATGTAAACTTGATCCATAATGCACACGTAAGATGCTAGTAAGTAGATCTTTAGGAGTAACGGCCTGACTCATGAGCTACAAATATTTTGTTTTTTTTTTTTTAAATCATTGAGGACCGCACATTTGACACAAATTAAAAAAGCAGAATTGCTAATATTTTTTTATTGGTGGCTAAGAACCCTGGTTTTACAGGCGTGTCAAGTTTTCGCGCTAAGAAAAAAAATTGGAAAATCCTTACCCAAAACGTTCCGACTGCATTTGGCATTTGTCCCTGAAACACAAATAAGGAATTAATGAGACTCAAATGGATTTCTATCAACTTTTGCTTGTATGAAGTTCTCGAAAATGTGAAAAAATATAAGATCAGTAAAACAAATACAATTATTTATGCACATTTACGATCACGTACAAAACTTCAGTATGTCGTTGCACCTTAAAAATGCACTCATTCTTTTATGTGGGAACATTACAAAGACGATTTTTTTGTTGTAAATAATATGCGCGATTAAAACAACGACGTTTTACAATAATAGCCGTATCGAATACCCTTACGCTCGCTCAACGTAAGTGAGTCAGCACCAGTGGCGTGCATTGCTTTTTAGCCATGGGTAGGCAACAATTTGGGATTTTCTCAGTTCCCATAAACCCAGATATTAATTTATCGTAAAAATGTGCTATTACATAATTATGTACCTACGCTACAGTATCAACGACTTCTGAAGCTCAGAACTATTTCAAATCAGTTTAGAATCGAAAGCTAACTTTGGTTTTACTAAGAAGGAGCAACTTCTTACAAGATATGAATGTTTTTTTTCAGTAGCTTATTTATTGGGCCACGAAATTTTAGATACCTACTTTTCGTAAAATCCCAATTTTATAGATCTTTAGACATTGGCTGCCATGTTAGCAATTTTCCTCCAATATATATTTTTTTATCTATGAACTTTGCCATAAAACGTCTGTTAAAGAAGAATCAATGTTTTATGTTGTAATTTTAAGGTCATTAAATATTTTGTTGCACAAATTTTGGCGTAGTCCACATGACAGCTTTTTCATTATGCGAATTCTTTTCAAGATAAAAATGAGGAATGGAGATACAGTCAGTTGAATTACAATTATTCAATACACACTGTTTTGTTTATTATTCGCTTACAAATGTTGCATGTTTACTTACAAATTAAAATCCAAAAAATAAACATAAGACTTGCCACTTTTATCGACCTCTCCTCAAACAAGGATACCTATGGTAAATTTAGCCATTTTTTACAGTGCTGGTAGTCAGCCTCAAAATAATTTTTATTAAAAGAAGTTAACGTTTACGTTTCACACCACAATTTCACACCTTTAACATTATTACTTTTTATCATTATTTGTTTAGAAAATAACAACAAATGACAAGACTTTTTTAGGTTACTTTATACTTCAAAGAAAATAATTTAAGACACACACACGCAGTTTTCAAAAATAATCACTCCTTTTTTATATTCAAAAAGAAAACTTGAAAAAAACCCGAAATATATATATTGGCAGCTCGTTTGACGTAACAAGTAAATGTCATTTAACTAAACTAAAGAAACTAACAAAAAACAGTAGGTACATAAACAAGTGGTATATCTCACTCACAATACCGCGAAGCGGTGTCTCGTTCTTCTATTTACCCTTTCTAACGTATTGCGTTGTCCCTTTTTAGGCATCGCCTGTACGGCATAATAATTTTGCGACGCTGCGTGCACGCATTGGGAGGGTTCGTATGAGTACGCTATCATTATTATCATCATAATATCTCAGTTCAACTAAAGATGGAACTGAGATATTATGATGATAATAATGAAGCGAGAGCTGCCCCGCTAGCGCTATCCGAGATGGGCGGAGTGGGGCTGAGTGTGAGGGAGAGAGGGGAAGTGACAAGGAGCGGATATATGCTATACCGCGCGTAATTTGAATTTTTTAAAGAACAGAAGATGAATATTGTTATATAAATTGTGTGTTTAATTCAGTTCGGCAACAACTATTGAACTGTATGAGATGTACGCCACTGGTCAGCACCACTACCCCTAGTGCAAAAAACTGAAAATGTATGGCGATTAAAACAGCGCCTCTACTGAGCGTTTTATTTTCCATACTTTTTTTTTTGTAAAACGACATTATTGAGTTTACTTCCTACTTTAGGGTACAGAAGTCCTAGGGCGTAGTGGGGTCCCCTTTGTCCCGGCCCAGTTACCTTCACCCACGTATTATTATTTATATTTCTCTAACAAAGGCATTTCAATTATCAAAAATTACCCTCATTTGCTTCCTGCCCCTCGGGGGAAGGCTAGAGTCTCAAGAAACCGTGGGGAAGGTAGGTAATAACTAATAATCTGACGAAATCAATGGACTCGGCACAAATTCCCAAGTAAAAAATGTGACGTCACACGGATGGGCTGCTAGGGGGAAAGGCAAACTTACATTTTGTTATTGGTTGCTTAGGAACCTACGCACGTTAACCTGTGTGTCCTATAAACTTAATCCTAAGAGCGAACCTTTCCATTTTTTTTTTGTGTGTGCATGGACACTGAACCTCGATTGAAACTTATATGATAGATAAGAGACATAATTCATAAAGTGACGTTCAGCCTTCCCATAAGACAAGCTTATTACTTTTGATTAAAAAAAAAAACAAATCAAATTATAGAGCAATGCAGTTCACCAATTTATTAAGGTGTTATTTTTTATAAATGAAAATTTAAAAAAATCAACTTTTGTTATTCCACTTTTATTGTTATTTCTTGAGTCGTTACTTGCATTTACGGCGAACCTCATTATTCGGGTAATCTAATCTAAGCTGCAAGGATATATATCATTTAAGATTTATATTAAATGAAACCCACAAGCAGACATGTATAATTTTGCGCTAACATATGCCGCATGTGGACCTACATTATAAAAACCCATCTCAAATGAACATAAGCCCTGCAACTCTTGCCGTCCTTCCCTGAGACAGGGGTGACATTGACAAAGTGAACCATTTTTTCACAGTATGGGTGGTCAGCCGCATACCAACCTATAAGTCAAGGAACATACATGACAAATTACATTTTTAAAATCACTAAAATATAATATGTATGGACATCAAAAACTAACAGAAAACAAATTTTAATTTAAAAAACCCTAGACGCCAACATCACAGATTAACCGCCATTTATTTCTGTCCTTACACACTTCTTTCATTTCCTCCAGAGTCATAACAGAGGGTAACAAATTATGACTAAAATAATCATTTATTTCCACAGCGTTTCAAATTTATTTCTACCCTCCTTAAGACAGAGCTGATTATTTTCCTTAATAATAAAACGTTTCCACACTTCTTACAATAGTAAAAACACTAAATAGATTTTAATTTCTATGCATAAGTAAGGTCACACCCCGGTCTAATTCCATTCAATCTAGCTCCAATTTGGAAGCGGAAGTTTAGGACCGTACCACTCACACCTCGGCATTGATCCTTCTTGACCTTTCGCACCTCACAATCCTAAACATTGAAGACCCTAGGGTCAAGTTCTGGCCGGCCAAGCTCCGTAAGAATGGACCTCAAGAACCACAACCCTTCATCGCATGGGTCTAGTGACTTCCGGCGTTCACCCCCGCCTACTTGAAATGTAATAAGGGTAATTTAAAGGACAAATAAGGAATGTGTACTTAAAGATGTATTATATTATGATTCACAATGAAGTTGTAGAGTTGTTTATGTAGCTTGAAAGTGTACTTATTTCATTCCGATTAAAAATTCATTCTTGGAAAATGAATATTCAAGAAATTCAGGTCATAAGTGTGTGAAAAAAAATATTTATTGTTTCCTAATTTTAACTACGTAAGTCCAACGAAAACGTGTTACAGAAAGAAAAGAAACAAGAGAGCTTTCACATAAGTCACAATTTGAAGAGGAAAATTAAACTAATGGGACACTCGATTTGACTCAACACCTTTCTTAGCAACATCTTTGAAGGAAAAATCTTGGGAAGAGCAACAAGAGGTCGCTCAAGGACTTCATACTTCCATAGTTTGAAGCGGCTCATGAATATCTGTTTCTATTCACAGCTCAAGAGGACGGCAATCAACAGGTATAGACGGCTGGCACAACAAGACACCGTATTTAGAAGATGATGTTGATGAATTTCAACCACAAAACATCCAAGACCGTTCCATCAGCTTGACTCCATTCGCACAATTTCTGATTTTTGTGACTTCTTGTTGCAGTGTTGGGAGCTGTTACTTCTCCAGCAGTTGGGATGGAGGACCTCTGCCTTAACAGCCCTGGACTTCGTGGAACACGTCTGCCATCGTTCTCTCTGGTCTCACGCCGGAAGTCTGATGAGGAGGCACGCCAACACCTTAGCGGCTTTCTGCTATACAGGTAACTTAGTTTTCTCGATCTGTGCTTCACAAAAATAATCATGAATCTTGTGATGAAGATTTCCCGCTAGCTTTCCGTCTTTTAGAAGGTCTTCCAGCTGAGCATTGACGTTTGTCATCTATCCGCGTTCCTAGTGAAAAAAAAACTCGTTTCATATCAAATCGACCGCAACAAATGTTCGAGTATATCGTAGAGGTGGTTCAAAAGATATTGTATTTTCTTTTTAATAAATAGTGCTTGTTTGTCTTATGCCCATCAGAAGTAATTTAACATTCGAGCAATGTTTGTATGTGTACTGGATGTGTAATGTGTGTTATGAAAATTGGAAATTGATTTTGAAAATATTGAAAACGACTCTTACATTATCGTGTTCTACGTTTTTTTCGTAGCTCAGATTGTGTAGAATGTGATTCTTAAAACAATTTCATTGAAATTTCATCTTTGAATCAAATGGTGAATAAGCCAAAAAGCATTGGGGGATGAAATACCAAATAATTGGAAATATTGAAATTTTAAGAACTGAAAAGTTGGCAGTCAAAAGTGGCACTTTTTTATATTTTTTCAAGGCTGTATTCATGCATTAACCTTCTCTACAACCATTGGTTCCCTTCTCTGGGGCTTTAAAACGATAAATATAAATAATTTTTTGAAACCAATACGAATATAAGAATTTTAACATTCTGACTAACATTTTCGATATCGATAAACTGTATATCCCTCAATAGTTACTTAGTATTGTTTTTATGTAACCAATAAAATTAAAGTTTCATTTTTATCATCCCTTCGGCACACTTCAGTCCCCTAATGAGGTTGTTATTTTGTTTTAAATTGTCCCCTACGCTCCAATAGTCACTGCTCCAAACAATAAGGGAGACGGGACCCCGAATTCCATCAATTTTGGTGATTAGGACTACTTAACCATATTCTGTGCCAAAACCACTTTTTTCTTCCATCAAAATAACATTGCATTGCACGTCATACAATTTAATTATTCTAACTACATACATAAATAATACTGACACGAGATGTTTGTTAATACGTAAATTGGAGTGAAAAAATATATAAATTGTTCTACTGTTCAAATGTCTTTTAAACTTTTATGTGTTTATAATTTGTATATTTTTTAAGTTGGTACATAGTTATCTAACTAAGAAATAGAAGAAACCTTAGAAAAGGTTAGAATTTTTTTTTATCGTAATATTTTTTATTTTTAATATCGTCGGATTGTTGAACAAAAATCAACAAAGTAATTTGTATATATGCGGATCACACGACGCGCTCACACATTTTAGTACAAACTGTCGTTTACCGTGAATGGTATGTAATGCCTTTTTGTGCATTAAATAAATAAAAAGTGAGGAATTTGAAAAAATAAAAAAAAATTCAGTGCAAATAACGCTTATAGGAACTAAACTACTTTTATATTTTTGTTATCCAAATGCACACCATTTGTCGCACATTTATATTGACTTTTAAAAAAACATTATTCCATCCTTATCGCCCGCTGAATTCCTATACACAAAAGTTCAATAATGCTTTTGTGTCAAATAATAACAATAAAATAATAAAAAAAACAATGTGACGTGAAAGCTTTTCGCCAGGTGCGCGCTGCCTTCTGCGCAGTACTAACAAGAACCCCAAGCTTACGTTTAAACTCACTCACAGCGTCAAAAAATATATATATGTAAAGTAAAACGCTTACTAAAGGCACTGTTCCAGTTTACATACGTTTTTGAGTAAACGCTATGATTGTAAATTTGTATACTTGGCTGGTTTGTATGGAAAACCGGCCATTGGGTGGACAACCATCTGCCCTTTGAAAAGTTAATCGAGGTTCATGACCCGAAGACTTTTCTGGAAAACTAGAATTTCTTGATTTACCATATTTATCTTTGTATTGAAATTTGTAAAACATTTTAGGCAGAAGCCTTTACAAAAAAGGTTGGTTTCGATTTTTTAGGAGAAATACCTGTTCATGTGTTAGGTATATGTATTATGTACATATATTTTTTATAACTAAAATATAAACTCTTTAAAATCACGTGTTGGCACGCTGAAAGCGCTCGAGGTATTAAGCTTCATTTTGGGTTTATTAAATTCGTACATTTATTTTAATTTAGGAAAAAAAAACATGTGTGTTTAGAAAAACGTATTAAAATTCTTTAAAAAAATTATCGGATCTCAGAAAGTATTTATCCAATTTGAAGATATTTTACTATCAAGATTTCAAGAAATTAAAAAATATTAATTTGTATTTGACAATCACCCATTATCATAATTTTAATTTCTGTCATTTGCGTCGTAAAGAACCAAAGACAGATTTCTAGATTTTTTTTATATACCTAGTTAAATACATGCAAATAATGAGGAAATTATTTCCTACGTTTCCATATATTATATCATTTTCAAAATTTAAACAAAAAAACATAGTTTGCCGCCTTTGCATGACAACTCACATGCTGTATACATATCTGATTATTATACTATAAAGCTTTTCATGCACATTTTTATGAACAATATTTTTTATTGTATCCATTGTGCGTGGCATATGCCGCGGTAGTTGTTACCCAATAGTAATAATTACAAGTCGACACATAATCTGTGACAACGACGTCATCTCCCACCTGCCCCCCCCCCACCACCCCTTCACATGCTCACCTGCACCACCCTCCATTCCACCACCAAACTTTACGACATAATTGTTATTGGAGCATAACTCAACACCCATGCACGGGATTCGAACCCTTACCCCAAGTGACCAGATTAAAAATATGTATCTAAAATAAAACAGCGCCTCTACCGAGAGTTTTACTTTACAATCATTTTTTGTTTAACGCTATGTTAAAGTTTCAAACTTGGTTCCAGAACACACCACCCGTGAGCGTGATTCGAACCCTGACTCCAAATAACCCAATTTCAAAAAATGTATGTAAACTAAAGCAGCGCCTCTACCGAATGTTTTAGTTTTCATACATTTTCAGCTAACTCTATGCTTGAGTTTTAGCGTAATTTTTAAATATTTGGTGCTAGACCAGTTGTGTCGGTATTCAAATTAGTCCACACAGTCACCAGGTTTGGGCAGTCGCAATAATACTACCCCAGCTGTTGTTTCCCTTTATGCGCGCGCCAGCCAGCAATGGGTAATTGTTATGTTCTGCCGTGTCGGAGGGCGGCCAATGGACCTCTGGCTGATTTTTTTGTTTCATTATTTGAAAATGCGTAATGCCACTTTTTTATGGCAGATGTGTGAAACTAGATCTCGGCATCTGCATATATAGCAAGTGCAATGATGATAATGATGATTGACTTATAGGTTGGTATGAGGCTGGCCACCCATACTGTAAAAATGGTTCACTTTGCCAATGTCACCCCTGTTTCTGGGAAGGTCGGCAAGAGTTGCAGGGCTTATGTTCATTTGATATTAGGTTTTTATATTGTAGGTCCACATGCGGCATGTGTGAGCGCGAAATTACGCGTGTCTGCTGGTGGGAATGCATTTAATATGAACTTCAAATGATAAATATCTTTGCAACTTAGATTTAGATTTAGATGATGATGAGTGTATTTTAGTAGAATCGTTCTTGACAGTTTAAGGGTTTGGGTATTGACATTGTGAAGATTTATTTTTAAAATAATAATGTAAAAGTTAAACAACAAAAAAATCTTCATGAGTTGATTTATTTCTCGAGCGCTTTCAATGTTTTCCCACCATCATCAAGAGAACAATTTTGTCGAGACAACATTATCAACAGAATAAGGTTGTTCTCTTGATGATGGTGTGAAAACATCGAAAGCGCTCGAGATATAAATCAACTCGTGAAGAAAAACTATGTTTAATTTTTACATTATTATTTTCGTTCTTGAGAGTTGTCACAACTGTTTTTTTTTTTTAAACAAATTCGCCAACCTTGTCTTTTGCTAAAAACAGGTTTTAAAGTTATCAAATCATCATTTTTTTGCTGAATTATCAATTAATAATTACGCAATAACATTTGTTGAAACAGAGTCAAAGGTTTGTACGGGACTCGAACTGGAGTTGTTGTTGTTTTTATTTTATTTTAATCACGCCAGTATAAGTCATCGTCTTGACTCTCTCGGCCATAGGCTAAACCAAGTTCTTCAAAAAATATTAATTTTATTTCACTACTTTATTTCTATTCTACAGGAAAATCAATTAACCTTGTTTGAAGTTTTCTTTTAAAAGATCTTAAATTACAAATATTTAAATAACCGAAAAATTGCAACGGTAAAATTTATTAGCCTGCAATTTTCTTTTTCAAATGTTCCCCTTGCCAACGATTCTCTTGTCATTCAAAATACGCGCACATAAGGTAGTACATAATTTTATTGCAATTTCTCAAATCGATAACGGACTCGAAATTGCTCGATTGATTTCGCACCAATAATTCCAAATCTGCCAACGCCTCTAACAATGCATTTAAAGAAATGCAATTGATTTCGCTGCCAGTCTTGTATGAGCTCATTCTTCGTACGTCAGAGCCCCTTTTTTTGAAATCCTTGTCCCCATGTCGTAGTTTCCAGTCTGGGGGTCCCATTGTCTTGGGCGGCAGCTGCCTTGGGAGGCACAACCCCTCCGCCGAAAACCAAAATATTATAATCAAGAACTTGTTTTCGAAAAACCAAACTTAATTCGACATGTTTCTCCGTACTTACTCATGAAATTTATTTTAATCTTATACTACTGCATAGAGAATGCTATTTAAATTATGTTAATTAAACTAAGATTGAAAAATGATAACAACACCTTCCATTTAGATAAAGCAGAAGATACTCGTAGTATATTTTCTCTAAACCTTATTCTACCATAGTATGCAGATGAAATTTTAGTATGTTTTAATCCTGTTTTTTAAGTTGTGAAATGTCCATCGATGACCACTATTTTTTTCATTCCTCTTATTTGTTATCAAAATTGTGAATGATCAATTCTTGTACACCTGATACTTTAAATTGAATTTTAAGGTGCCCTTCGAGAGGAAAATTCAAAAAGCAATGAAGATATTTTTGACAGTCAGAAATCACATCCAAATTCATCACCAAGATTTGTGTATATTTGATTTTAAAGAAGTGTTCATGTTGACGTTTAAATTCCACTTAGTATATTATTATCTAATTCTTCATTTTCTTGTGCCTCTTCAGCGATGATCACATCAATTTTCACCTTCGATACTGCTTCACGAAAGAGGGATATTGTGCTTCTGCTAAACAACTGTCTCGGGTTCTTCAACCAAGATGTTCTCCTGCGGGAGCCCGTCGTCCCTCAATTATTACCTGCAAGATGAGAGAGAAGCCAATATTTCTTATAATGTGGCCGAAATAACCAAATTTTATAAGTTAAATCATAAAATTGCATCGCTATTTCATTATTTTTACTGAAGCATCTCTACAAAAAAAATGCCTCATCATCTGTAGTCTACTTTTCAGTCTTGCATGCATCTCCAACAATACCTTGGCCACAACGATAATAGGTTCATCCCCGGGATTAATTCAGATCCTGTCTCGGGTTCAACTGAAGGGAGAAGTAGTTACCCTTATTTGCACTCGCGTCCCCTTCGGTGCATTATTCAATCGAGACCCCTAAAGAATCTTTTTAGGATCGCCTTGCCTGGCATCTGCGGAGAAAATGAAAATTATATGGTATACCCCCTAAAGTCTGCAATCTATTTTATTTATTATGTTTTTTACAAGTAATTCTAAGGCAATTTGATCACTGCTATGTAAAAATCCAAATCTTCACCAAATAACTCAATTTTTGGATAAAACCTTTTTTTAACGATAGATATACATATTATGAACTAAGTATAATACTTACGTATGTATTTGTGAAAACATATCATACAATTAAAAATAGTAAGTCAGTCGATGATTCATGGAATAAAAAATCTAGATACAAGGCGTATACTGCGTGTTTCTAAGTATTTTTTTACTAGATTTAAAATCATCAACAGATCATCTTTACTTTAAAAATAACACAGTTGAAATTAAATTCGTAATCCCTAATATAAATGTTTGATAAAATCATAAAACCATCCCCTCCGTTTACCGTATCATTTTATTGGCCAAATATCTTTCGCAAGTAATAATAATTGTTTTGCGCATTGTGTCGCGAGAAGAAAAACTCCGAAACCACCCTTTATAGAGGGCTGGAGACAAAGCCTTCTACCCCAACGTCACGTCTAAACTAAACCATAAAGTTCGCCATAAAATGTATGAGAATAATTCTGCTTTAGTGAGCGTTTTACTTTATAAATATTTACGCGACGTTTGAGTGTGAACGCTTTTATACTTGGAGTATTTTTATAAAGGCTTTTGGGGCGGAGGCCCAGACGATATCCTTCACCCCCTCCCTCGGCCCTTTGAGGATCAAACACCTGGCTTTTTACACGTCTGCGGATGTCTTATACTTTTTCTGTATTTTTTTTATGTGAGTTTCCCTTGTAACTTCCAAAGATGCTGTCACTCGGTTGAATCTCTGGATTTGTAAACAGCTTTTATAATCACAACATCCCTTTAATCTCAATAAAATTCGTCGTATTTTTTAGTTCAGTTTCATGAAATTCAGCATCAATTTACTATTTATGAAAATAAAATCTTCGTCATTTTATTGCTCCAATATCTTGAAATAAATTTCCTTTAAATTTTGTAACATTAATAAATAAAATATGTTGAAAAATTTAATGTTTAAATCATCGTATTCGTTTCTATTATAAGTTAATAATTTCACAAAAATACTAAATTCTTCAACGTGAATGAAAGCGAATTAAAAAAAATGTATCCTCATATCATTTTATTTATTTGGTACAATCAAACGCCATATTCATAAAAATAATAAACAAATATATGCAATAATTTTGACATGGAGCTTTCAAATCATACTTACATAAAAGTGTAACATGCACATTTTTTCACTTAATCTAACCAAGATTTGTAAACAATTCTCAGTTCCTAAATTCATTAAAAAAAATTTTTTTTTGTAAAACATTTTTTAAGGGGGTACGCTACGTTTCGGCAGTTCTCTCTTCATCATTATTTTAGTATTATTTATTCAATGAACGGTATAAAGCATCTCCGTTTTCTCCAGGTGTACATCGGAAGTGAACTTTCATCTCTAGCGAATTATCATACTGACAAAAGATTTTTTTTCGTAGCAAAAAATAAAGCATTACGTGTTTATAAGCAAGCTTTTAAATTCAAACATTTTTGAAAGTGAAACCCGATGTCTTAGCACTTCGTGTATTTTTTTTTTGTAATATATCTGTCGGATACATAGAGGTCGGATAAAAAAAATTATATACCTTCAGGTAAGCAAAATTATTATTCATACTTTGTGTACATGCTACAACGCCCCCTTAAAAAAAGTTTTCAAACATTACTTCAAACGTGTTATTTTAACGGTATTTTTATTAAATTGTTAATCTTCTTCTATCTAATCTAAGTTGCAAATTTACGTTAAAAGTCCACATTTCCTAAATATGAAGCTTTGTCTCTATGAATTATGTAAAAATAATTTGCCGGCCTTCTGTAAAAATTAAATGACATGGCTGGCCTAAAGACAGGACAGACATTTGTAACGTCAATACAATACTATGTAGGTAGATTGAAAAGTAAGTAAAGCTCTACACACTGCATTTAGAACAACAACTATAACCGACGTTTATTGTCCAATGTTTATTATCGGAAATACATTTTTTTTTTGTAGATGACGTCACATAGCCGAGGGATATTTTGAATGTGCAACAACTTCAAAAACATTTAATGTACTTCACAGTACAGCAATTTCCTACTCCTATGGCGTTATTATAATTGCAGCAAGGTGCAATCGGCAATTTGAATTGTAAAAAAATCAGGCGTTTTATCGGGCCGCTTTATTCTGTACTCCAAATACAAACTCAACCATAGCGTTTTACCAAAAATGAATAAAAACTTAAACTCTCAATAGAGAACCTTTTCCAATTACCATACATTTTATGTTTGAGTTTAAACGTAAAGCATTATACTGAGGGTAGTTTTGCATAGGGCGGCATTTAGACCCACGTGTGCCGCAACGCCCGAATGACTTCAACGCATGACATCAAAACCTAACCCTGTTTTTTCAATGAAAATGCCTTGTTTTCCAAGCACAAAACACTACGTTTACACTCATAATTCCCTGTAATGTACACTAACTAAAACGCTCATTGAAAGCGCTGGTTAAATTTCCCTACGTTTCTTGTATTGAGTTTACACGTAAAGTTGTTTACTCGGGGCAGTGGTGCGTTTCACGGACCTCGGTAAGCACATGTTGCTGTAAGGGAACCGCTTGGTTGGCGCCCTTATCGTCTTCGTGTATCTACATCTGTATAACTGTTGACTGCAGTGGGCAACGCAAGACTACTTTGGCTTATGCGGTGTAGGTACTACGATACTAGCTTTTTACATTTATAAATATTTTTTTAAATAAAAAAAACACATAGATTTCAGTACATGCTTCATAGGAAACCACACCTGCATAATGTACTCGCGACATTTTTTTAATTTGGAACTTTTTTGCTCGGCAAGTAAACGAGTCTTGTATGGAACTGCCGTCTTTGGCAATCAATAACAATTTTTTTTTTTGCCTTTTTCCTAGCAACCCAACCATTTGACAACACGATTGTGTCTATGTAAATTCACGTGCGGACCTCTTCGAGGCATCGCTGATTCGAATCCCTAAGGTTAGTCTAGCAATTGAGCTAACCTGTAAATCTTACTTCTTCAGTTCTTTCTCATCACACTGGGGTTCACACTCACCTCAAGTATTTGATAAAATCATTTCATGAACCTTGAGAGTTGATTGAGTTAACATACTGTTTAACATAACACCCACCGTTGACATGGGCAAAACGTCTAGAATCTCCAGCTCTTATAAACCACGCCAGTAGATCCTGAAAAGAACTAATTCTCCAGTGCCAAACGCTTGCTGTAAAAGTCTAAAACGTCTGTTTGCCGAAACGCTTTTAAAGCTTCTGTAACGGAAATCAGTTGATTGCTTTGGTGATCTAAATCGAATAGTCTGACCTTCCAAACTTCCGATTATGATAAACCTCTCCTTAAGGTCAGAAATGTTTTTAGGCTTTCACGGCCAGCTTCAGATGCTAGATATTATCCTCCTAGATCTTGAATATAGTCCGTCTTTTTATCCGTAGAAGATCCAACGTTTCTGTGTATAATTTCTTCAGAACTATGTTACTCTCAAAGACATCCGGGACATTTAAATTGACGAAATAACTAAGGACGTGTATTTTTGGCATTATGGACAGATGACGTAAATACAATTTTAGCTACTGATCTTTAAATGTGTTTGTTCCATTACGACAACATTCAATACTCTTAATTTCCTATTGTACTTAAATGTCGCGATTCAGAAACTTCTCATTTCATTCGCTATTGATCGAAAATAGTTTTTTTTGTACACAGGAGCGCAGCACCCCACGAGAGGTCTCCCAAACAATATCTTTCAAAAACTCTCGGCGCAACAATGGTCCGCGAATGTACGCAGCTGTCAAAACGCGTTCAAGACCTTTTCCCATTCTTTGCCTAGCATCTTCCAAACTTTGCACGCTTTTTTCTGGGCAACTTCTCGCATCTGGCCCGCTGGATATGGATACGCGACCAGACAATGCCTCGGACAAAGGAGATAGGGATGAATTATTGGCAGCGGGGTTTCTGATAAGATCAAGGAAGCATTATGAGGGGAATTAAGGAATATAGAGCGCGACTTTCGTATTTTTAGTGTCACATCTGCCGAAAAGTACATTGTACTCTCTACGAGTAGATATAAATCAATGCGTGGATAAATTTTACGCAATTTTATAAATTTCAGTAGCAGGGGTACATTTTTGTAGACCTTTCGTAATTCAAATGCTGATCTAGATATAGGACACTCTTGACATTTGAGTAGTATTAGTATAGAACGAAAAGCGGCAATTTAGGATTTTTTCAAAAATGAAATAAATTGATGTACTTAAATGATGACAGAAAAAATCTATATTATTAATCCCGTCTTCGAAAACCCCAAGATTTTTATTTTATCAAGCCTTTGATTCCATACGACTAATTTACCATAGTCCATAGTAAATAAACCTTTTTTTTGTGATCCAACATACTTTTATATTATAATATTTTTTAGTGTTGATCTGTTAACACAGTGAAAGTCCATTTTTATAAATATTTAAAAATATAAATGGTAAAACATTGTTTTAATTCACTTTATTTTATTTGTTTATGCTCGAATATTTTCGAACATTCTGCTCTTGAAGATGCCTCATTAGGCGAAAATATTCGAGCATAAACAAATAAAATAAAGTGAATTAAAACAATGTTTTACCATTTATATTTTTAAATATTTATACTTTTATATTCATTCATTTAACTGTAAAAATAACACATATTTTACCCCACAAAATAAATACATAATTCTGCATTTAAGTTTTTTTCAAACTTGCAGGAAATTCCATCTACATATGTATTAACATTAATATTTGTATACGCTGTACACTTTCAACTGTTATTTTTCGTAGTAGCTATTTTACAATAAGTACCGTAAGCATACTCCGTCTCCCTCAAGTGCTTGTACAAATACTCGATTCATTATTCACCCTTTTCTTCGTCCCTCTCCCGTCTAGATGGAGAGAAGCCCCAGCCAGTATTGTACTTCATCCCTTACAGAAATATTTGCATTCAAATGCGCTCAAAAGACAGCCGCCTCTGAGGTTGTACATTATACAATCTATTCCAAAAAAAAACTAGTTTTCTATTATCTATATGGGGTGGCCTAGCTTACTTAATTTTAGGATTTAAAGTTCTATACATCAGGGAGTAACGGGCGGGCCGAAATGCAAACCTAATTTTATGTCTTGTTAAGCGTCGGTCTGCTCTCGTTTAATATGCACTTACTTTAACATATTACTGCATACATTATAAAATGCAGTTGATCCACTATTTGGACTTCCAGTAGCGACTCCTAACGAGGCAGGACAATTGATTCTTGGATGCATTTCAACTAGATTTTTTTTAGTGTTGCCCCATTTCAAAAGAATTATAAATAGCACGCTTATTTAGTATGGCATGTTTCGCTATCGAAATTATAATAATTTTAAAATCACCTCGATGTTATTATATGTAAAAATATTTACGTTTGTTAAATCCATCTTATTCTAGTTATGCTTAACATTTGAGATTTTTCTTTTGCATCTGCCTTCAACAATAAGCGTCTAAAATTCTTATCCATTTATAAAAGTATATTTTTGAAAATAATTTACATCCATGATAAAAACGTGTACAAAAAGCTTACAACCCATTTTCATACAAAATTTCATTTTTCCTTTTAACCTTGCGTTGAAATATTTTGTATTTACGCAGTTGAGTCTAGATTCAAATGCGACAGTTAGGACTTTAGTTCGTGTTTTTATGAAATGCTCTTATGATTCTCCGTTCCGATTCCTTGGCTTATACATAGGCTGGTATGAGGCTGACCAGCCATACTGTAAAAAATAGTTCACTTTGCCAATTTCACCCCCCTGTTTCAGGGAAGGTCGCCAAATATTTCAGGGTTTATGTTCATCTGAGGTTTGGGTTTTAATTTGTAAGTACACATGCGGCATTTGTAAGCGCGAACTTACACATGTCTGTGGGTTCGCATTTAATATAAATTTTAAATGTTAATTTATCTTTGCAACTTAGATTATAGATCATAGTGTCTATACGACTCATTTTGTTCTTTCAATAGGTATGATAGGAAATATTTTTAATTTAACGATCCCTGCAACTCTGCAACTCTTGCCGTCCTTCCCTGAGACAGGGGTGACATTGGCAAAGTGAACCATTTTTACAGCATGGGTGGTCAGCCGCATACCAACCTATAAGTCAAGGAACTTAGTAACGATCAAAAGGAAAAAATGATAGAAAACAAAAAGCTCATTAAATTAATATTTTTAAAAATGTGAAATTAATAATCAAGTATTATTTTGCGACCAAAATCAGTTTAAATTGAAACCCCGTAGCTGTTTTTTTTTTCTTCAAAAATCTGCCATGATTTTAATAGGGTGACCCAAAACAATCGGCCACATTTTATTCATTGTTGTAATTAATTCACGTTGGAGTTGGCGTGGTTAGGCGCGATCGACCAGAGCTAACGCGACAAATTTCCATAGTGAATAATTAACAGAGCATTCCGCCCTAACTGCAGGGGCGGTTTAACTGAAAATCAACCTGCTGTCCGTTAGGTAAAGGGCCCCTAAGAAAAGACTCCGTACGCTTCTTTGCTGAGTACAATATAACGCCCCTGTCCACCTTTGTCGACTGGTTAACTCATTCGTAACGGAGTGCGCCACGCATTTTATTTTTTGTTATTAATATTTTATTTTAAATATCTTTTGTGGTTAATTTTTCAATTTGATATACAATTTCAATTATGAATCTAACAGTGTCTAACTTACCTGCATATTTTTCATTAAACCCATTTTCATAATCAAAAACTGTTCTACATGAAAAATGTCACAATCATAAGGACATGCTCAGTTTTTTTTTTTATTATACATACTGGATCAATATTTCTTTTTTATATATATTTTTGGTTAGACAGTAATCTTCAAAGTACTGAAAATTTAAGTTAAAAATATATTCACTAGATTTATATAAGCCATCTGTATTTTATTTAGCTAAGTTAACGTTAACTAACGTAGATACTAACACTAATCACATATTTCTCACTTGTCAATTTTACTGCAAGCTTTTGATTTCAATCAACAAATAGTATTTTCTTCTTACACAATATTTTTAACTCATTCGCTTTCCTATTACTTTAAATAATAAAAAATACTAGGGGTGTGCTCCGTCTTCAATGTGTACAGGTCAATTGTTAAAGGTGTCATTTGCTTCGAGTAACGAACTTGTACAAAAATAGTTTCTTGCATTACACACACACACACACACACATAACACGAGTTCTAGTGCACTAACACACTACCACTGACTATTATATGTATACACAGGACTACGGTTACATTTCTTGTACTTATTATAAGTTGCACATGGCATTTTTTTACTCGCCAAGTCTCCCCGCTTCGTCGGAGACGCATTATATAATTTAATTTCACTTTATCAAGGATAAATATTATAATAGAACATAATTAAAGACCTCTGCGTGGTAGAAAATATAATAAGAAGACGTTATGTAGACAAATTGAAAAGTTGACATGACGTCGAGCTTCAATAATTTTATATTGAAGTGTATTTAAACTTGAATTATTATTGTAAAAACGTTGGCTGGTTTTACAAGATGTTGACGAAAATGACGCCACATTTTTACAGCTTACAAAAATTGATCCTTCAATGAACGGGTTATACCCAAATTGATTACGTTTCGTCGGAGTTACAATCGGAGTTCGACGACCAAGCTCGCAGAGGGCTCTTGAGGTGTGATACACACAAAAACAGCGCTCACCAAATAAAGCATCCTAATATTATTATTTATTATTTCTGTCTCATCTCTAAGGCCCGGTAGTTTCATCGTTAGCATAGCGACTTTATACAGAATGAAAAGGACGCACTTATGTCAATCGAGTGGGTAGTTTTTTTTATCAGTTTAAAGTCACATATGCTAACGATGAAACTACCGGGCCTAAGAGCTGTTTTTTTTTTGTCTGGCGTGTAAAGAAAATTCCCGAGGTTTCAAAAGCCAAAATCTAATCCATTTTATGAAAAAATAAATTAAAACTAGGAATACCGTTGTCAGTATATTACTGTATTCAGATACGTTTAACAGCCCTAAAAATTATTGAACTTTTAAATTAAAAAGCATCTGTTATATATTTGTTCAAAAAAACTTTTTAACTTAAAGTCAACATATTTAAAAAGTTTTCTTCGGAATTCACATGTGTAATTTTAGATCTGTTAGTTGTCCTCTTGATATGATGTGACAACATTGAAAGCGCTCGAGGAAATAAATCAACACGTGAAGAAAAACTTTGTCTTTTATTTCTACATTATTCATTTAAAATCAATCTTTACAATGTCAATACACAAACCCTTAAACTTTAATATTAATATCAGATAATTACTTAAAAATTCCAAGTATTGAATATTTTATTGGATCAGAAAGAGGTCATCGTACTTGAATTTCTTAAGGTACACAACTTAGATAGGCAGCAGGTGTAGTCTAGATGTTATATTTGGGAGCCGATAAGGATGGACTTCAAGGATATCAGAGTTTGGTCGGGCAATGTACTGCGAGGTCTTCACCCCTTGTATGGAAAAGGGATCGACTTCCTTTCGTCCGGAGTGACCCGGCACAATATAAGCAGGCTCTATGCCGATTCGTGCTTGCGACTAGTCATTTTTTTTAAATGTGTACCATTTTCTTTTTATATATTACATGAAATCAGAGGGGAGGCGTAAGTTGATGGGGTATTGTAAATTATCAACTATTAAAAGTATAAAAAAATGTCTTTAATCGAAATTACATTATCACCATTTTGATAAAGAAATTCTTTCGTATCGATGAACATAAACTTTGTAAAATTATAGTTATTACCGCATTTCCCTGTAACAGGGATAACATAGGCAATATTATACATTCACGTGTAACTTAAGGCTCATAAACATGTATGAAATTTTAACTTACTGGCAATAAACCATAATTTTTTGTTTCGTTCATGTTTATTTCAAAATCAAAATATAAAACCAGCAAGGCTTACTCAGCACTCACTCGGAATGAGAATATGCCGCTCCGGCGCAGGGAAAACTTAATTTCAAGATAAGTGGTTGACGTAATTCTAGCTCCTTACCTGTGAAAATTAATGGATTCTACAAGTCACATGCGATCCTTCGGGGACAACATGAAATTGCACTTTATATGAGTGACTTAGTATTTATCAGAAAAAAAATTACACGAAATGGTTTGAACTCGTTCACCACCACACGTGATATCGCAACGCAATATTTTGATCTTGAAGGTGCGCTCTAGGTAGCTACACATATACATACCTCGGGTTGCCACCGCCCCAGGGCCCCCGATGGCAGGGGGGCGGGGGAGGGGGGAGCAGGTGCTACGCGCCATCTGCCGGGCGCCCCCCCCCCCTCTCCCATCCCCCTCAAACACCTCCAGCATTATTGTAGTCTTGGCAAAACTACTCCAAGAAATTCAGCTCCCTTTGTAGTGCAACGAAGATAGTTACGACATTTTTTTACAAATGTGATGGTTGAGTGATTGTTTGAAAATGAAATGATGTAGTGAAGGCTTACATCATTTTAAAGCATTTGATGTAATTATCTGATTATAATTAGGCTGACCACCCATGCTGTAAAAATGGTTCACTTTGCCAATGTCACCCCTGTCTCAAGGAAGGACGGCAAGAGTTGCAGGGTGTATGTCCATTTGAGATTTGGTTTTTATGTTGTAGGCTCTCATGAGGCATGTGCAAGCGCGAACTTGTACGTTTCTGGTTGTGAGAATGCATGTAATGTGAATCTCCAATGTAACATATCTTTGCAACTTAGATTAGATTAGATCTAATGATTTGCTTGCTAGTAATTAACTGAAAGAATAGACGTAGACAAAAAATGATGTCGCTTATGTAAAAATTGGTTGCTTTTGGAGTTGCTAGAGCGAGTAAAAGGAGCCAAAAAAGAAGAGGGCATTATCCATTTATGCATTTTGATCTTTAAAATGTGTTGTATATATTTTTTATTGATATTAAAAATGGCTAAATTAAACAGCAGGGAGTTACGATATGCGTCCAAAAATAAATTAATCATTTTTCATCTGTTTTCTTTTCGATTTAAAATTTAAAAATATTTTGCGACCTGCAGCTCCCAGATATTTTAATTAAAATACGGGTTGACGTAAAATACAGTGCACCTTTAACACATTAAAAATAACCAGTTGCTACCGGTCTTCGAGCTCAATACAAAACATGACCAACTTGCATCTGTACCGCAAGTATAAAAGCAGTGTTTCACGCATACTAAAACGCTTCGTAGTGGTGTTGTTGCAGCTCCATACATTTTTTGTTAAACTCTATAATTGAGTTAAAACGTACGGTGACAGGTTAAGACGGCACAGTGACAAAACGACACGTGACATACCGATAACATGACGATAGCTCAGTTGGTAGAGTGTTTGTATTCCACGCCGTGAGCTCGGGATCGAATCCCACCGAGGGTGTCAGAAATGATTTCCCGTTTCGGTGTTTATTTCAAACCCCAAAATAAAATACCGGCACGGTTTACTCAGCCTTCACAAGAAATGAGTACCAGCCCTCTCTGGAGCTGGGAAACCCCCACTTCAACTGAAGTGGTTGGCGTAAGGCCGGCCCCCTTACACATGACAAAACGACACACAAAATACAACATGACCATGGCAAAACAACATTACCTACCTAAAACAGAACATACCATAAACCGCACATAAAAAACATCACATGTCATCATTTTGTGATGTTTTGTCTTGCAATGTTTTGTCATAGTGATGTACTGTCATGTGATGTACTGTCATTCTGATGTACTATCATTGTGATGTTATGTCATGTGTCGTTCTGTCATGTGTCGTTTTGTCACCGTGTCGTTATGTCATGTGCTATTCTGTCATGTGTAGTTACGTCATGTGTCGTTTTGTCACTGTGTCGTTTTGTCACTGTGTCGTTTTGTCACTGTGTCGTTCTAACATTGAACCTAAACGTACATGGTTATTGTTGTTCTGCCGGGTCCATCTTTCACCTGTCATTTAATGGAGGAGGCTGCGGCAATACGGGCCGGAGACTCGAGTCTCTCCAAGGCCCTCTGCCTCTGTTTCTTCCTCCCAAAAGACAGGTGCACCTCCACCTGTGCACCTTTTTAACAACCTCACAAAGAGATCGAGGATTGGATTTCTCCACATCCTTTCAATGTAAAGCCATCTCTCAGATATTATAATTTTAAGAAAACAATGCGTTATATTGGATTTGTGTTTGGTAGTTTGGTCAACCGTTTTTTTTGTTCTTTGATAAAAATTTGAATGAAATAAATAGGTTCCGAATCGCCACATGCGATCCCTTCGGAGATAACGCAGGCAAGAAGTTACACTATATGTGTAGCTTAGTTACGTTACGTTTACGACACCGTGGTATATTTCTTTACAATAGAACAGCCACATGGGAATTTTAATTTACATATAAAACCAACCAAAAAAAATACTTACGTAATTTTTGTTTCTTTCAATGAAATTAAGAGATTATTTTAACATGAAATAACTTAATTTTTGTTTTAAATACTGTTTTCTTATATAAATCGTGAGAAGTAATTTTACATCAGATTTTGGTCTATAACTCACTAATGCCCTTTTTCATATTTTGTGTTTTGTTTTTTTTTTTCATTACCAACAGTTTCTTGACTTATAGGTTGGTACGAGGCTAACCCCACATACTGTAAAAACTTGGCTCACATTGCCAATACCACCCCGGTTTCGGGAAAGGCGGCAGGAGTTGCAAGGCTTATGTTAATGTGAGGTTTAGTTTATTTTGTGTGTACACATGCAGAATTCATTGTGCACGCATTAAATATGACTAATGAGCCTAATATTTCAATACATCTTTGCAACTTAGATTACAGATTGTAGACATACCTAATGCTAACTCACACTGATGCGCTTATAACGGGATAACAACCCATAATATTACAGGTTTGAGTCCCAGCTAAGATTCCTAATGAATCAGTTGCACCACAGGAAGCGTATTCAGTTCTACCTGGATTGATGTTGGGCGTATTCCTCCATACCTGGATTGATCCACTCCTCCTTTCCATCCACGTCACACACCTGGCACAAAATAAACAAGTCCCCAACACACATGTGACACAAAAACTAATAATTCAAGAATCGTCCAGCTGCCTTTTGGTTCCTAGTCCTCACAGAAAATCTGTGTTTTGTATTATCGCATCAAAGCCGTCATATCTAGGACTGCCTGCCCTATATTATATAATATCAACTGATAATAATAGTGTTATGCAATATAAAACAAATAAAATGTAATAATATTTTGTATTGTTTGTGTATTAACGCACTTTTTTGCAAGATAAAAAAAAGCTTTTTGGTCATTTAAAAAACTAAAGGTCTATTTTTTCAATATGGAAGGAATATGAAGTTGAAATTGTAAAAAAAATATTATTTGTGGAAAATTATTTCATTTCCAGAATGAGGAAAAAAAACAGTACAATATAAAAATAATAATCTTTTCGAGATCGGGGGTAATGAACGTAAAAAAGAAAACAATCCACCGTCTGCTATCACAATCAGTCATTCGTTTGGTAGTACGTTTACACTCAACCACAGCTAACTACAAGGGCGCTATTTTAGTTTCCCCTCAGTTCAGTGGTTGAGTTTGAACGTGAACTTTGGTTTGGCTAGTGGTTGTATTTTTAATGGCGCAAGGTGCGTTTCGAGTCGGCTTCGTGAGCCACCTGTCGCTGCAGAGGTGAGTGCTCAGCCTCACAGCATCTGGCGACCCGCACCTATACACTAATGTCCTCTGCAGACCAACATTATTTCATGGTTGTCCATGGACTGCATTCAAAAATGTTCAGGACAACTTTTGACTGAGACCATTTTCTGTTCGCGGCTTTTCCATCTGCCGACGTTTCACTTTCACGAGCAGAAAGCATTTTCAAGGCTGGTTATCAAAGCGAAACCTAAAAGAATTTGTCATCAAACGCCATATAATCTGCCGAAGTCATCATTCAAAATAAATGCATGAAAATTAGATGGCCTCTAGACACGATCACTCAGCATTTAAAATTTTAGCGTGATATTTATTTCTATCGTTTTTTAAAAGTATTTTTAGTGCGTCTCACTCTTGTTTTGAAGTAAATTAATCAGACACGGCTGATTGTTTTGTATTTGTATCTTAGTGCCACATGGTCATTCTTGAGTGTCATCATTAAAGTAATATCTCATTTAAAGAGCTCTTGAGTTCGAATCCAAAGCTCTCCGAAATTTTGGTAGGTACTGTTTTCTAATCCATGTCTTTGAAATGACAAAGTTTATCCTTTATACTCGTAAATACTGCTTCTTTGAGAACAGGGAAAACTTATTTGAGCAAAGTGATATCTAAATGTGTGGCTCAGTTGCAAATACTGTCACGCAAAATTGTCAAGCACGAACGTTCTTCTGTGGGTACGCATAATGCAGCGGTCAGAAGGACAATCATTATATGGGCTACATAGCCAAACCCCACCACACACGTCCACACAAATTGCAATGCATTCGAAACAATAGAATCGCACACGTGATGCCAACATTACGATAGTAGAAGTAATTATTTCGTGTATCTAGGGCTAGGGGCAGCCCACCTTGTTTATCTGCCCCCTAATCACGCGGTTTTCACACCCCACAGAGTCAAACATACCCTCACATACTGGAACTAAAATAAATACCTAAAATAGGTAAATACGTATTGTCATATTTTATTATAGGGCTATCTCGAATCTATTGATGGTTATAATTATTATTAAGTTTGGTAGACAGCTCAATTGCTTCTGCTTTATGAGTGAGTAGCCTATGATTGGCTCAGAAAAACTTTGTTGGACTCAATACCGGTAAGGTTTACTCAAATCTCACTTTTACTTCTGGAACAGAATAAACTCACAAGCTAATAAATTTATTGGCATAAGGCTATCTCGCTCTTCAATGGAGCTACAACTTATATTGAGCTTTGGCTTCCATAAACCCTGGCCTCTTACTCCTATCTTCCGCTGTGGTCTCCAGTCCATTATCCGTTGTTGGCATCCTCGTCACCTCATTCCCGTCTTTCAGTTTAAGCTAAAATTAACCTGTGAAAATAAATCAAAATCAAAAAGAGCAGACCTCTGAGCATATAATAGAGGATTGCTTCTCTTATTGATTAGACAAGAGTCCTGAGGGCCCTAAATAGTTTGACTGATGAGGTTAGAAAATGGCTTTACGACATAAAATTTCCAGTCTACCGCTCCCCTCAAACACAGCACAAATAAATCAGCATCCTTATAATAATAATAATAATATGCGTTTATTCCAGCTTAGTCATGTGGAGGGTGCAATACATGACCAGCCATAAAAAAATAATACATCAATAGAAAAAGTACATAGAAAATTACAAAAATGTAGAAACATGAAAATATGTGATGAAATATATATATAACACTTGTATAACACTTGTATTTGTATCCAGCCGCCATTCCACTAGAGGTGGTCAATATCTCCGCAGATGTGTCTCTACTTCGCTCTGTCCTTGCACACTCCTTTCATCTCCTCGACATTCATTACTCTCATCTCTTTTTCTCAAGTTGTATATTCCAGTCATTTGCTATCTCACTTCGTATTGTATTTTATTTAAATCCAATTTTCATTATTGTTACAGAGAGTGACTTCATGCTCGTCCCGCCCTCCCAACTGAGTGCAGCATGTTTGATGTCGGCAGCCAGAGGTCTCGGAGCCGGAGTCATCATCCCAGGACAAGATGGCGCCCCCGACTTGGCTATAGATGCCTTGGCCTCCGTCTGCGCCCTAACCAGCACCTGCCCCGAAGTCATCGAGGGTCTGGTGCGACAGGTGGACCATCTGGTAGCAAGAGAATCAGCTCCCCCAAAGTCTGCCTACTCCACAAGCTCTGTTGATCCACCAGGCACCCCTACAGATGTCCAAGATGTCTCGTTTTAAAGAATAGCTAATTACAACCACAAGAAGATGTCAAGATCGTTGTGTTTTAGCCAATAACTACAATGAAAATACCAAGAATATTGTATTCCATTTTAGTCAATAACTACATACCATAAATTTGAAGGTATTGTATTAAGTTTATCTTTCTTTCATGGGTAATTAATAATTATTTTACAATTGCAATTTCAGTTTACTTAAAGTAATATTGTAATATTTTCTCAAGCAATATCTACACTAAGGGTTTGCTTATTTTTTGTCTCAGAGAATCGAGATTCTTCTCCAAGGTGTCTCGGTCTTCAATTTCCCAATAGACTGACATGAACTGTGTCTTTACATTTTTGTTATAAACAATAAGCCAAAGGTGGTAATTCAGAATTCACGCAGTTTAGAAGTGAAATAAAACTATCCATATTATTACCCATGATCTTGTTATTTGCGATAAACTTGATTTTTAATATTTCCAAATTATGGTCAATATCAATTATATAAGAACTACTACAATGAAAACTAATTGACTTAGATTCTGGCCGAAAATGGGATAAACCAAATACTTACTTCCATATCATTTTCACGTGTACATATATTCATATTAAATTCAATATTTTCGGCATAATTCAGCATAATTTTAATGCTAAATGGTTGCCCACTTTTCTGCAATACACTGAAATGATATAGATTTTGTCATTTTATTATAAGATCATTTATTTGTGTTGCCATTTGAGATGTTATCATGTTAAAATATAAAAGTAATACCATTTTGTTAGTTCCACTGGCTAAGGCTAATAAAACAAAGCTCTCTCACCTTGGACTATCCACAATAAATACAAAAAAAAACTTTATAAATTGTTAACTTTTATATCATTAACTGAAAAAAAAAGTGTTGGCAAATTGTCGTATGTTGACAAAAAAAGTTAGTTTCAATTATTAGATAATATTAATTGTTAAGTAGGCATAATTTTGTATTCTATTCTGTTAGTTTATTTGAGTTAAAGTATTCTTTTTATAGAACTTCAAAAAGTAACAAACTTAAATTATTTATTATGCGAATGTTTGATTTTTTTAGTTTATTTGTAAAATAAACCTTTCTCTAACTTTGAAATATAATAAAAATTGCTTTGAGCTATTTCATTCCACGACAGACTTATATTCCAACCAAAAGGTCAAATAATTGACTTAGAAAAATACATATACCTTCATCAAGAAATTACTTACTACTAGCCGAGCTATTTTTTCAGGTTTCTAAAAGGTCTAGTATACTTTTAAAAATAATATATTTCAACATTTATTGAAGTAAATCATCATAATCGTAACTTCACTGAAAAAAAAGTTTATTATATTATAAACTTATCAGCGTGTTAGTTCATATCTCTTTACAAATTAATTCCTAACATGATCTCAAAGTGGAATAGTTTCTAAAACTTTTTTATAAAAATAATCATAGTACTTATTAGTATTATTTATCCTAAGAATATCATTTTTATGGTTAGTTTACTCAAATACTGAAAAAACTATCCACCTAGTTAAAACCTTATATTTTAATTGTACAATGTAATTGACTCAATTTCTAGGCTTAGCTCTGTAAAATATACTAATTTAATATTAAAGTTAGGGTTAAAAAAAAAAAATGTTCAAAAGCATGTTACCAAAATTATCAATATCTCTACCATAATTTTTACATTACTGACGAGACAGATTGTTGTTCACGACAATTTCTCTCACCGCTGCTTTCAAGATCTCAATACCATTTATAAATACTTATAAGTATAGGAACATAGTAAATTGACTAATTTCCTCAGCACTTTTGAATATGATTAAAAAATATTGTGTTTTTGTATACAGACAAGTCGAAAACACATTGGGTAAACTAATTACGTCACTTTCGATAAATAGAGCTCATTAGAAAAATTTTAAAAATGTAAGATACCTATGCGAGTAAGTGACATGAATATAGGATTAATGTGTGCTTTTCAACAAGTACTGTAGTATTACTTGTATTTACAAAGTATTGATAAATGAAAAAGGTTGTGCGTTAGAATTTCTTAGCCATTTAGATTTAATTGAATAATAGAGAGTAAGCGCAGCTAAATCCAAACAATTTCTTAATTAGACTTTCAAAAGATTTGAGCTAAAAAAAAACATTCACATACACTATAAAGATATTAGTAAGAGATAATGTATAAATTACAAAAAATATGTAATTCATTTTTTGATTTGCCTTTGAATATATTCATAACGTTTGGCCTTTATTTTTATCAACAAAACCTGTTAATCAGACCAATCTTTTACTTTGATACTTAGAAATAATAGAACAGTGGTACGAACAGATCATAATGAACATGTTGACAACTGAACAGGCGCCATCTTGTGTAACATAGCGTTGACAGTTAATTGAAAACTTAACTGTCCTTTTTTGGTTGTGGTTATAAAAACCAAATTAACATGCGTTTAGATATAGGAAATCATCGTCATCATGAGCTGGACAGCCCTGGGTGAGCCTTGGCTGAATCCAGGATTCTCCTCCACTCTCTGTCTATCCATTGCCTTTACTTATAAGAAGTGATTGTGGTATAAATTAAAAAAATATTTCATTAATTGATGAGGCATTTACTTAATAACCCTTAATTTATTTTAAAATTAAAAAAAAATTGTGGTTATGGGGCGAATAAAATTTAATTATGTACGACCGGTTTCCTTAACACATTAAAGAAAAACAAAAGGATGCTTATTCATTTAATCAGTTGATTATCACAACAGCGCTCTTGCTAAAATGTCACCTACGTTCCTTAAGATCCATATCCCGCTGTACACCCTTAAACTTAGTACCTACCTATTTTATTTTATAGTTTTAGTAAGATATTTTGATTAAAATTAGGGAAATTGATTTAAGAGAATTTCTTAAATATGTGGATTGTGTCATCACAAAAAGATATTCACCAAATTGTAGTTAATTTTAGCAATTATTGGTCTCAGTGTCACACTTGTGTGCGGCAAGTTTTCTAGTCTACCGGTAATATAATTTATTGTATTGATTTCTTCAAGTATTCCTAGGATAATTAAATTAAACCGAAGAGTGTACTTAAAGACTTAACTCTACCTGTAATTATCTGTAATTTTTTCTTTTAACAAGACTATTTGTAATGGATGACCGATTCTCTGTGCCTTGGATTATTGTGCCTTAAAAAAGTATCTGTAGAAACCTGAATTCTCAATTATGAAACCGTTAAGTATTGTATCTAATAACCGTGCAAGCATTACACTCAAAGCAACATGTTGACTTGAATGTTTGTGACAGATTTTTAATGTTTGTGAAAAGATGATTGTTAACAGTTATCACATACACCAGGGGCAAGCACTTCATAGAGGCAAACATATTAATCGTGTACAACAAAGGGTGGCAAGTTAGGATTTATTTACAAAGTTAGATAGATAAATATTTGGAAACACAGAGAATGTCATTTTCTGTGTTTCCATCTAAGTATCCATCTCATTTTCTAAAACAATCCTTGTTTACTGCTTTAGTTTCTATATGACTATCAAAATTAATAATTTGACCTTTGTTTTTAAAAAAAAAGTAATTCAAGTTGAACAGATCTTTGTATTTTAGTTGTTGATTTTATAGTTTGAATCTATTTTTGCTTGTATGGAGTGCTGGCCTCTGACTTACATGTTTATTTAATGATAGCTTTGAATGCTACCGCAAAGTAACTCTATTTTAGTATAGTTACTAAAAAAAATGTACAAAAATACAGTTTAGTAAAATAAAACATAAAACAAAATACATTATCTTTTATTTTTATTTGTTTTTGTACCAGACTTCTTTTCAGGATATTCGGGCTCATTCAGAAAGACAATGGAGTCCGCTTATTTGCCACAGACAAAATAGCTATGATGTCACCAAGCCAATTTTGGAAAGCTAACCTTTCATTGGAGCCAACAAAAGAAAAACTAATATTTTGTTATTGGTTTTTAAGGACCCTAATCACATACACCTATGATGTTTACCTGTTGAGAATAGAATCTCATTTGTGACTCCATTAATGGCCTGCTTTATGCCTAAAATTTAGTGTCTATATCTTTATCTATAATCTAAGTTGCAAAGATATATTACATTTAAGATTCGCATTAAATGTAGGTACATATTCCCATAAGCAGACAATGTATAAATTTGTGCTTACACAAGCCACATGTGGGCTTACATCATAAAAACATAAGCCCTGCAACTCTTGCCGACCTTCGCTGTAACAGGAGTGACATATAAGTCTGAAAAACGAAGTGTGTACAAAAACAGTGACACTTCTCTATTTACAACAAATTGTTAGACCTTAAACTTTATTGCTATAAATACAATTCAAAAAACATCTTCATTTTACATGGCACACCTCTACTTTAAGCGCCTTTTTGAAAAGTCCGGTCTGGTGATGGATCGGAAGATTCGTAGGTAGTGATTGGGGATGTTTGTTAACTTTCACACAATCAGGCGTGGTTTGTTGATTGCATACATTTTGCGACCAGACCATATGTAAATAGTCTAATACCTAATCATGGAATGATTGTGGGCTCGGAATGGATGTTCCAAATGAGGTCAGAGCATTTGCAAATGTCAAAAAATGTTGTGACGTTACACGGCCTTGTTGCTGGAGTGCAAAATAACCAATAATTTATTATTGCTTGCTGAGGACCCTAGATGTGTGACGTTTGCCTTACCGGAAAAAAAAAATTGGAGCGTTAATGCAAATAAAAATCTTACTTTCAAAAGTCATGGAAAGAATCATAAACGATAAGCTTATGGAATATCTGGAAACCCATAAACTGCTTAGCGACCACCAATACGGTTTTCGCCGTAACCGCTCCAGCGGTGACCTTCTCACTTATGTCACACACGTCTGGGGCCAACGCCTTGATCTTATGGGTGAAACACAGGCTGTTGCTCTTGATATTTCCAAAGCTTTTGATAGAGTTTGGCACTCCAGCCTCCTTAACAAATTGTCATCATTTGGACTTCCCCTCCTCCTCATAGAATGGATTTCCAGCTTTCTTAAAGACAGATCTATCCAAACAGTCATCGATGGTAGTAAATCAGCTCTGCTACCAATCAATTCCGGTGTCCCCCAAGGATCTGTCTTGTCTCCGACACTTTTTCTTATGCACATCAATGATTTACTATCCTGTGCTCCTATCCACTGCTATGCCGATGACAGTACAATTCATGACGGTTTCTCTTTTACAAAGCCCCCAAATAGTTCAACGATATCTATTGCTCGTGAATCATTAGCTTCAAAGATCAATACAGATCTCAGGGCTGTCAGCCGTTGGGGCACTGACAACCTTGTAGAGTTCAACATCAAAAAGACTCAAGCATGTCTGATATCCTTAAAGAGGATTCCAAACAACTATCTCCCAACTTTCGACAATGTCTCCCTCTCTAACCATGAGATGTAAAAATCTTCTTGGTGTTTCTCTGTCATCAGAGTTAAAATACCATGATGCTATTGAGTCTCGCACAACTTCCGCTTTCCGGCGACTCGGCATATTATACAGAGCCCGTAGGTTTTTTACTTCAGCCCAATTATTGACTCTGTATAAATCCCAAATCCGCCCCATTATCGAATATGGCAGCCATCTCTGGTGTGGTATGTCCAAGAAGTTGAGTGACCAACTTGATTCTGTGCAAAGGAGGGCAGTGAGGTTGATCAGTGATCCTTCTCTGACATCCGATCTGCAGCCGCTCCAGCACAGAAGAAAGGTTGGAATGCTCAGTCTTTTTTATCGATATTACCACGGAGCTTGTTCTAATGAGCTCCATTCATTAATCCCTCCCCCTCTCATTTCAGAAAGGGAAACTCGTAGTACGACTCTCATTCATCCCTTTGCAGTCGATCTCAAAACTATGAGAACTTGGCGTTTTCATGACTCATTCCTTTGCCAAACTGCCCGTTTATGGAATGGTCTACCAGTATCTGTGTTCCCTTCCCAATTTAATCCGGTTTTATTCAAAACCAACATCAATCACCACTTCCTTGCAGCGCCTCACGACAGAACCAAGAACTCAAGCAACACCTCTGCGGCACCCTTCCAGGGTGACATAGACCCCCAAGACTCTCAAGAATTGGGGAGCCTCCCGCACAGGATTCCTTAAAAAAAAAAAAAAAAAAAAAAAAAATAATGCTACGACTCCATTTGATTTTTTCTCTATGTTCAAACGCCTTAGATCTATGTAATTCGAGTCCTTAACAAACAATAAAACATTAGGTCTTTTCCTCTAGCAGCCTGATTGTGTAAAATCACACCCGGATGGAATGCATATGTCCGTGAGTCACACGAGGAAGCACGAAAGGCCTTTTTGGAGTGGGTTCAATCTGGGAAAGTTAATAGTGGACCTATTTTCCAAAAAAGAGTTGAGACGCGTAAATTATTTTAAAAAAATATGCGCAAGGTGCGCATTAACCAGAACCAGATTAAAGCCGATGCGATGACTAAAAGTATGATAACTGCAGACTTTCAATCATTCTGGAAACATACCAATAGAATGAAAGCGGTGAAATCGACTAGATCAACGACTATAAACAAAGTTACAGGTGAAAAAGAAATTTGCGCCCTCTGGAAAAATCATTACAACGACTTGTATAAAGATGGTGATGACAAGGCGTATCTCAATGATAAGCTCGAAAGCAACCTAACCATCAATGTAAGTGAAGTTGAGTGTGCCATTCGCAGACTCAAGGGCAATAGGGCAGCTGGGGTGGATGGAGTCACGGCTGAGATGGTGAAGGCCGCCCACTGCAAAGTTAGTCTGCTGTGGGCCTTGGCTTTCACGGCGATGTTTCGACATGCATATCTACCGGATGATGTATGCACCTCACTCATCTGTCCAATCGTAAAAAACAAAAGTGCTGACATAATGTCAATAGACAATTACAGGCCGATAGCTGTTGCCACGACAGCAGCTAAACTCATAGAGTATATCATGATAGAGAAAGCCAATCAGAAATTAACAACATCCGATAATCAATTTGGATTTAAAAGTGGCTCTGGTACTGAAATGGCGATATTTGTACTGAAAAATATAGTCAGGAGGTATAATGATAAGAAAACGCCCATATATGCATGTTTCATGGACTTGAAAAAAGCATACGACACGGTGAGTCACAACATAATGCAAAATGTATTACAGGAGGTCAAAAACCTGCCGAAGGAGGTTAGTGAAATGTGTCAAACATTGAACAACCATCTTTTATACAGAGTAAAATGGGGATCAGCTATATCGGACAAATTTAAAGCCAAAAGAGGCCTCAAGCAAGGTGGAATATCCTCACCATGCTTATTTAATTTGTATATCGACCCGTTGCATGAAAGGCTGATAAATACTAGGGTGGGCTGCTTCATGGATGGAAAGCTCATCAACTCTATATCATATGCAGACGACATGGTGCTGATGGCACCCTCCTTGGCTGCGTAAGCTCGTGGCGGTCTGTGAAGAGTTCGCCAATGAAAGACGGCTAATATATAATGAAAAAAAATACAAAGTATTAGTGTTCAAGCCTAAGGGGTGGAACCTTCATGTACCCTCAGTCAGTGTCAATGGCAGAGAGATGAAACGAGTGCGGGAGTTTACATATTTAGGCCACGTGCTTAATGAAACATTAACTGATGACAATGACATCAAACGACAACTACGCTCGCACTGCAGGAAAGCTAATATGTTAGCCCGGCGGTTCGCACAATGCTCGGATATCGTTAAAAACAGGCTCTTCCTCGTTCTATGTACGCAACAATACACCAGCGAGTTGTGGTGTGACTATAAAGCACAAAGCATGAACGAGATGAGAGTCTGCTACAACATGGGCTACAGAGCATTGTTACGACTGCGGAAGAGCTGTAGTGCGAGTGGGATGTTTGTGGCGGCTCAACTACCCTCCTGGAATGGGTTGCTGCGAACCCGAATGGCTGGGTTCAGAGACAGAATTGAATCCAGCGAAAACTCTCTGATCGTAGCAATCAGAGGCCTGAAATGGGAGTTGGGCATATGGCGTCATTGGGCAAGGAATTTGAAGCTTACGTAGCCTTTTTTCCCTGTTTAATATGTTCCTGATATTCTAATGTACAATGAACATGTATTTCTCTTTTCTTTCACTGTTTAACTATATATTTTGTTTGCTCTTTTTTCTCATATATTTCATCACATATTTTCATGTTTCTACATTTTTGTAATTTTCTATGTACTTTTTCTATTGATGTATTATTTTTTTATGGCTGGTCATGTATTGCACCCTCCACATGACTAAGCTGGAATAAACGCATATTATTATTATTATTATTATTATTAAGATGGGGATGGGGGCCCTGGTGCGGGGAAAGGACCCCAACCCTCTACTCCCTCCCACCAACACCTCTCTGTGCCAACCAAAAAATGTATACTTATTGCGAACCAAAACGATTACCGATGGCTCTTTGAGTTTGTTTTTGGGAAACCTCTTCGGGAGGTCTATGCCACTTGTTAGAGCAAGCTTCGTCTTATCCTTTTTGAAAAAAAATGTATTGAAATATTTTTCTGTACAATTTCATATAAGCCGCCATGGGCGTCTCTGGTCTCGAAGGCTGCTTTTGCTTTGGACCCCAAAAATAATTAAAAGTAAATATCTTTAAATACTAATTTCCAAAAGTCTATGAGAGTGTGGTCGTGAATGTTTTAAGCCTGAGCCCTCGAACAAATTTATCTCAAAAAAATTTTTGAGCATATTTTTCTACAACATATCGGGGGGCCTTAGAATGCTAGGGGCTCTGGTTGGGTCGCAGAGCTCGAACTGCCCTTAATCCGGGCCTGCCTGTATAAATCCTTCTTTACAATTTTTCATAAAACACAGAAAGACCTCAAAATTATGAAAACTTGCCTTTTCATGACTCATTCCTTTGCCAAACTGCCCGTTTATTGAATAATCTACCAGCGTCTGTGTTCTCTTCTCAATTCAATCCGGTTTTATTCAACACCAACATCGGTGTTATGGCCGCGGGGATCAAGTCGGGTTATTTGGAACCGGATAACGTTGGTTCGAATCCCGCGACGATAACTTCGACCCTGGTTCAACAGATGCCGTTGCATGCACACAAGCTTCTGCTTTCGCATGAAGACAACTGGCCAGGCATTAAATAGATTTGTGGAAAGGAATGCAATCCACCAACCTATTTAGGTTGGTGGATTGCATTCCTTTCCACAAATCTATTTTTAAAAAAAACATTAATCGCCACTTCCTTGCAGTGCCCCACGACTGAAGCAACAATCCAAGCAACACCTTTGCGGCACCCTTCCAAAGGGGACATTCCTTAACGAAACCTTCATAATATATAAAAAAATAAAAAAAATGTCAACACATAATAAAATACAAAAAATTGAATGTCATAAAAACATTTTATCAATTCAAAATGACTTACAGTATTCTGAAACCGCCCCTGGAACACACCAGACACTTAACGCGAGTATTAATAAATAGTAATTTACATGTGTTAGAGCAAGCTCCCGGCTGCTGCTCCTATTTTGGCTTTCACATGGCACTTTATTTTATGTCAAGTAATCCATTGCAAATATTTTTAAACACACTTAATTCCCATCACTTTGATTAAGAATATAAAATATTTTATAGCTCTATGTGTTATTTTAATAGAAAAAATTATAAGATCGCGTTTTTTGCAAGCTTTCTCATGATGGTGCTCAGTTGAATGAAGAAGAAAAAGGTGCACGGCTAAGGGTTTATTTTAATGCGACACTTATTTTAAAAACACAAACGTGTCATATTTGAATAGTTGAAGAATCAATGGCGGAAATCTACTTTTTTTTTCAAAATGATGTCCGGACTCGAGATATAATAAGTTTATTTCAATTTTTTTTATTTAATTTGTTTATTGTTTCCACTTATTAATTTTATATCACTTTTCAACATTTCAAAAAACATTTTGAAAAAAAGTTACCCGCGAACTTTAAATTTACGAAATCAAGCGCGAAAACACCACTCATTTCCTTGCCGTTCCGGCACAGACTGCTGATAATGCGATCGAGATTATATTTAAATACTTTCTCTTGCTTAGCGACTTTCTCTCACTGTGATTGGTTGGGGGCGTGTCTAAACGAGTGCGGGGTTAATATCCCACACGGTGGGAGAGTTTTAATTTGTTATTTCTACACGACAGAGGGCTCGCTTATTTATTTTAAGCTGTTAAAAAAGATCAACAGCTTATATCGTCCCACTAAAGAACCAAAATCAGTTGTTGGGCAAAAGTAACAGATTTCTTTTCCTTGCCACCGAACTCAAAGTACAAATCATCACGTGGTACGAATGTTTCTAAGCTACACATATACTGTAACTTTACGTATAAGTTCGCGCTTAAACATGTCGCATGTGGACCTACAATATAAAAAATCAATCTCAAATGAACATAAGCTCTGCAACTCTTACCGTCCTTCCCTGAAACAGGGGTGACATTGGCAAAGTAAACCATTTTTTACAGGATGGGTGGTCAGCCTCATGCCCTTATACCAATTTATAAGTTAAAGAATCTACTTTATAAATTGCAAATTTGTAAAAGTACGTACTATGTACTTTTATGTGAGGGTTAGTTTATTTTGTAAGTACAAGTGTTATATAAACAAGACCTTACACTTGTATGCTTGTGGTCGTGCATTAAATGTGAAGGCAATTTTGCATCTTAGATTATAAATATAATACACGTTGATTTTTTATTTGATTGCAAGTACTGCATCCAAATATTGCCAATATAGATAATATATTTTATTTTCGTGAAAATTACTCAATAACCTAAATTTTAAGTGATTAATCCATTGAGCATATAAATCCGATGCTTGGATTTATTTATTTTAGGGAAATTTCACAAAAAAAAATTCTTGTGGATTAAAATTCCTTTATATATTTTGCTTATCATAAAACTTGAATTTTATTTTTACTTGCTTTTTTCACAAAGTTATTCATGTTCAAAAAATGAAGTTTGAATTTACGCGCCAAAACGCTCCTTGGATTGAATTTTCGGCTGTGACGTCATTTTCTTTGACTTTTTATAGCCATCCCAATACCAGCAGCGTTGTCGATACAAGAAAATGACGTCACGGGGGCTACAAATTTCGTTGACGGATCGCACATCCGTTTCAAAACCAGTCAAATTGTCAAAAGATCTTTTTCAAATTTAAAATTATATAAATTTATTTTGGACTTGAAATTAGGCCCTTGTTGATATGCTTATCGTAATCTAACAAAATTATACACTTTTTACCAAATTCCTCACTATTGCAAATACCCTTAGAAATCGATCCGTCTCTAGCTTCAAAAAATATTGAAATATATTTTATTTTAATGACATCCCCACAGCTTCCGGTCTAGAGCTGTTACATTTTTCCAACAAATAATACCTATTATAAATCACAAGTGACACAACTGCAGGGCAGTTGTACACATCTCTATTCTGACATTTGTTTGTTGGAAGATGGCCGCCGAGTGGGACAGTGAAATATGGGATTCATGGGAAAAATCAGGAAAAAGCGATTTGTTAGTGACTAAAATCACATTTAATACAATTTTTTTAAATTTTTAGTGCAATAAATATAAATCTTTAGTGTATGAAATAGTCACAAACATGATAAATCCTCGACTTTATCACGTGTATATTTTTATGTCGTCTGTTTTCTGTTGTGTATTTACGTTGTTTTTCTACATGATGTGTAATTGTTTTAGCTTAAATCTGTTCAAATCGTATTTGAAAGACCCAGATAAAACGCCATTGCTCAGTAAAAGTGGAAAATTGACCGGTATTTCAAGGGCTCTATACGAGCTGTTCATCCAAGGCGTACGCGGCAAACTTAAAAAAGAGGCTGTGGTGTCTACGCTCAACGAACTAAGTGTAAGATTTATTTACATTTGCATTCCAACTATTATATAAGTATTTTTTATATTACCTTTTAACAGAATCCTTTTATTTGACCTCATATGATTCAGGTCAGTATTGACATATCCTACATTTTTTGTAACCAAACCTAACCTATCCAAATGCAACATAGTCCAGAATGATTTGTACAACCCGATAAAAAGTTATCAAGGAGTTCTGAAAAATGAACTCGGCACAGAGTTAAAAGTATATTTTTTTCTTGGGGATTTGTAATTTGTGCGGAGTCCGTTGTACTATATTATTTGCGCAATATTGCCCTAATACTCGTAAGTCATCGCGGTCTTGTTATTATCAGATCCCATGCAACTGTCAAGGATGACTGTAAAACAAAAATCACTGTTTTCTTCTTTTTTGAGGTATAATGTTGTTATGTGAAGAAAGAAAATGTGAAAGGAAAAAGAGGGAAGGGACGACCGAGAAAAGTATGGAGTGATCAGATTGAGGAGATTGTGGTGAAAGAATGGGATATACAAAGTGAGTGTAAAAGAGGAAAATGTATGAAAAAGGTGATGGATATGAATGAATTGAAAGAGGTATGTAAGGATAGGAAAAAATGGAGGCAGCTCTGCAGAGGCTCTGGCCACCCCTAGCCGAATGGAGACAGAGTTACAGTTACATGTGTCTTTCATTGTGTACATATTTTGTTCTGTAGCATATATATATATATTACTGAGGGGAAAACTGATACACTTTCAATGCCTTATATTAGTCATGATATGGACTCAATATGCTTGTGTCAATTTTCATGTACAATCCAACAAGACGCAAACACAATTTCTTTGCCTAAATCTATCATTTAAATTATGTTATTAATTGTATATTTTATAATAATAATAATATTTGGATGATTTATTTTGTGAGCGCTGTTTTTGTGTGTATCACACCTCAAGAGCCCTCTGCGAGCTTGGTCGTCACTGTAGAAAGCGCCAATTCTCAAGCAAAACCCAGTTGCTGTAAGGCTTGATGGACCTTTAGTGACCGGTCTTTGGTAAAGCTATATGATTTTTTCACCAAGCGATCAGCAGTTTGAAAATGTAAATGGTATTTTTTTGTGCTCCGCCGGGATTAGAACCCACAAACTTCCATTTATGAAAGTGTTAACCACTAGACTACGGACCGGTAAAGAAAGTTATGATGCTATTTAACCTTGAAATATCTTGTCTACATGTACAGGGACTTCACGCTGATCTCCCATCCATCATATTGGACGTGGCTTGCATAATTGACTCTGAAACATGCTCGGAGAGTGTGACGGAAGATAGAAACAACTTCTGCTACATCGTCAAGGAATTGGAGAGATATCTCTCGGAGAAACTACTGAAAGAGCGTCTAGAAATAGACACACTTCAAGATGTCGGCACTCTCAAGAACAGAAACTTCTACACCAAGTTCATCAAGATCAAAACAAAGTTGTAGTAAGTATATTCTCTTCTCATCAATACTAACCTTTTGCATATTGATCAGGGACAAGCGCTGCATACAGACGAAGGTAAGCAGAATTAAAAAATATATATTCATTAGAATAGAAGTGTTGTATCTGTGTTCCCACCCCAATTTAACCTTGTCCTATTCAAAACCAATATCAATCACCACCTCCTTTCAGTGCCTCAAAACAAAGCCAACGCAACAGACAAAACAACACTACGCAGCTAACAGCCCTGCTACGAAGGATCAGGACATTAACCACCAACACCTCTGCGGCACTACAATAAGTGTCCCCTAGACTCTGAAACCTAGGGAGTCTCCCGCACAGGATTCCTTAAAAAAAGTTCCAAGGTTTCAAGATCAGTGATTGACACTGAGGAGTTGCTTTCCAGGATTTGTCAGAACTGGAGCTTCTTGACGTTTCACCCATACCTGCGATGAGCTTTTTCAGCGTCATAATTATGTGATGTGATGTTGATGAAATTGTTATGATAATTTATTTGGTGGGCGCTGTTTTTGTGTGTGTCATCTCAATGAGCCTCTGTACCCTTAGTAATTGCTATAGAAAGAAACAATCCTCGAACAAGACTGGCTGGATGACTGGTCTTTGGTAAGGGCAGATGAATTTTTTACCCAGCATAGAGCACATTTGTTAACCAATTATTTATTTTTTGTGCTCTGCTGGGAATTGAACCCACAACCTTCCGATTACCAGTCTGTAGTGTTAACCACTAGATTATTTTCTGATCGGAAATTAAGATCGCAAATCTTTTTTTTTTACTTAGGTTTAATCATTGTTTTCACTCAAATAAATTATTTTTTAGTTTAAGGTTTAGGACAAATAACTTGATCTGGAGTGTATTTGCCTCTGCTTGGTGCATGTGCCTGATATTTATGGTATTATTCATGTTTTTTTTTTTGAAATTTCAGTTATAAACAAAGGAAATTCAACCTTTTCCGTGAAGAGAGTGAAGGATATGCCAAACTCATCGTTGAGCTGAATCAAGAAATAACAGGAAACATTGATTCCAAGAGTATTTTAGAAATTATTAAATCTCTAATAGGTGAGTCTTTCAATCTTAATTTCATGCTTTCTCTCCCTTCAACGTTAAATTAATGTACATATTCCCCTATATTATATTCACAAATAAAACTATGTGTGAATTGTCACCATGTGATTTGTTGTTTGAAACAAAAGCACCAATCATAGACTTTTAAATCATATAATGAACTCTCATCATTCTTGTACAATATATAATAATTAGTTTCAATATTTCAGCTTTTACTTATTCTCTTTCGAAATCGAGCTGTAGTTTTGTAAATGCCAAGTCTCTAACTTCTGTCCCCTGCAGCTAATCTCCAACTATCCACCTCAAGAAACTGAGTGGTATCTTCAATCCTATCTTCCTATTGCATCCTGGCCGTTCCCACCTGTCTCCTTAACTTGGTAACCTTGGTATGTCAAATTGGTTGTCATTTTACAGGATGTTTCAATTTGGATCCAAATCGTGTATTGGACATTATTCTGGAGTCATTTGAAGCTCGTCCCGAGTTGGAAGATTTCTTCATTCCTCTGATAAAGTCTTACATGAGTGACCCTCTCATCATCTGTGAAGTGCTCGGCTTCAAGTTCTGCACCCTGGCTGATGACACAACTCCTCAAGGTCTCTACGTCATCACGGCTCTGCTACTCCAACACCAGATCATCTCGCTGGATGACATCTATCCTTGGGTATGAGAATATCAAGTACTGATTTAGAAATCTAACTGTCACTTGCCTGTGTATGATCCAAACTTTTTAAATCCTTAATATGTTAACCCTTAAACTGCGGGTGGCACGCATAGGCATCAAGTTTAAACTTGCATACAGTGCGGCTGTCAAATCATAGACGTCATCCAACTTTGAACTTATCCCTGACATCTGTGTTAAAGAATTCAAAAGTCTGCAAGTGAAATGTGCTAAACCTTTGTGATTTTTGTTCTTGAATAACTTATTCATGTGACTGTGCACATAGTTTGTTCACAAGTGTCGTCAATCAATTAAGGTAGGAAACAAGAAATATTTTTAAAATGTGCTTGAAAAAGCATTCCGTACTGGAGGTATTCATATAGCCAGAATATTCAGAAGCCAAAAGGTTAAAGGGGATTCTTATATGACTTGTTTATGTATTTTGTTCTGACCTTATGGTTCGTCGAGTTGTTGGTTTTATATGTTTTATCCAAAATCTTCTCGGCATATGAAATGCAACTGATGAAATGTTGACAGTTGTGTCGATCATTTCAACTGTGATTGTGTCATTTTTATACGACTTGTATTAACTTAGAAATGTGACAATAAACTTCTAACTAGCATGCTTTGCCAAGCAAAAATTTAGGTACACGGGCCTTAAATTGTGATGTTACAAGGGCTATGAAATATATTATATACTGCGTGGAGAAAAATACCACCTTTTTCAACTTATATTGATGCAGAAAATTTAGGGACGACAAGGGCCTGGTTGGAGACAGATGTTCTGGCTGGGAAATAAAAGGGAGTGCGCCGAGGTGATCACCAACATCGGGGGCACCCAGCAGGGCACATTGAAGGGATAGTATTATTAAGTGGATAATTTTTTGTTGATGTATTTTTTCAGGAATATTGGTTTTGAAAATGTGCTTTTATACTATTTTTATGTTTCTTCTTGTATCATGTATTTTTGTGATTTGTGCAATAAATGTTTGTTCAACAGCTCCGGCCAGACGATTCAGTCATGATAAAGGAGAGTGAGCGGGAAATGCGAGATGCTCAGGAGTATGTGAGGAAGCTGTCCATCATTTGCACCAACAAACAGCCGGGGGATGTTGAACCTGAAATCAAAGATGTGCCACAGGTATATGAATATTTCATTATTTGATCTAGGTTTGATGTTTGAGCTTCTGTCACGCATTACAGTGAAGTAAGAACTTCATTAGTACTTTTATTGTATTTTAAGTTGAAGATATGTTCTGCATTTTTTCTCTGATCCAATGTAGGGTTTATTTAGGTTATTCCACCTTACTTGGAACTGCTATTTATTGTACCAAGTGATATTTTGTTTCACCGCCCAATAAATGAATATTCTTCAATTGGCAATAAAAAGGTATATGATTTAAAAAAATTAAATTAGGCTGATTTATTTGGTGAGCGCTGTTTTTGTGTGTATCACACCTCAAGAGACCTCTGCGAGCTTGGTCGTCGCTGTAGAAAGCGCCAATTCTCAAGCAAGACCCAGTTGTTGTAAGGCTGGATGGACCTTTTGATGACCGGTCTTTGGTAAAGGTTTATGAATTTTACAATGCAATGTCTTCTCATTGCCCAATGGTAATTTACTGAATTGTGTATTTGTCTTATTACAATTTAAAACTTACTCTAAATTAAACATGAGCTTTTACTAGTCCGGTTTACTGAGTCCGGTTGATAGCTTAGTTGCTAGAGTGCTTACATTCCATGCCGAGAGCTCGGGTTTGAATACCATCGAGGGTTTCAGAAATGTTTTCCCATTTCGGTGTTTATTTCAAACCCAAAAATAAAATATGGGCAAGGTTTACTCAGCCTTCACAAGAAATGAGAACTAGGGAGTTGGGAAACCCCCACTTCAACTGAAGTGGTTAAGGCATAAGGCTGGTCCCCTTACCTGTAAAAATAAATAGGCTCCGCTCCCACGTGCGATTCCTTTGGAAAAAACGCGGTAAGAAGTTACACTATATGTGTAGCTTAGTAGCGAGTAGTAGTAGCATTTTAGTGACTTTACAGCTGACATTGATTGTAATATTTTACACATAACTATGTTTTTTTTTTTTTTACCATTTCTAGGAGAAGATAATAGACACGGGCAACCAGAAGCTCTCGCTGGGTGCCGCCCTGCTGAGTGTTGGTTGTTGGAGTGTGTTTGCCGCGCTGTCTGCTCGCCTGCCAGATTACCGCGCGGCCTCCCACCCCCCGGCCGCCTCTGCCCTGTGCGCCATGCTCCACGCTACCATCGACCTGGTGTACCGGCAGTAAGTGCTGAAACTCATTCTGCTATTGCTAAAGTATAGAGGTCTAATTGAAGAAAATATATTTTTTTAAGAGATCAGAGATCAATGTTTGTACTTTCTTGTTATAAATAAATGTTTTTTATTTCAATTATGACTGAATGGAAAACTTTCTTACTCTTTCAATGTAAACAGGTAGATCTTGAATCTGTTGCTCGTGAGATCTGCCAATTCGCAAGAAAAAATATTTGTACTGTTTCTTTTTCTGTGAATGCTCTGAAATGGTAATTTTTCGTGAATGTCGACACGTATATCTTTTCAGGTATTGTCCGTTGGCTCCCAAAATAAGATCCAAAGTTGCTAAACCGTTGAGTAACAGCTTGGCAGTACCGCAAGCAAGGAGCTTGGAAGACTTGAAGGAAGTAGTGGTGCCTGCATTAGCTACCTTAGGCTCTGCCCTGCACACTGATCCTGTACTTATGTATAAGGTATGAAACCAATCTATATTTTTGCCTTGTAAATAAATATAATTATTGTGTTTTCTTGCACTTCTAGCATTGTGTTATTTATTTATCAAACGTAAACTTTACTAGATTGAATTTGCCTTATGGAATAACTTTAGGGATCGGGCATTTCCAGTCTCAGGGCCAACGGCATGGAGTGAATAATCGGTGAAGGTTTACCTCTAGTGTTTCGGCGATTTTCAACCATCCTGCAGTGACGCAACTCATGTTTTTTTAATCAAATATCTCCAAAGATACAAAAAATATCTCATATCTGATATTTTAATCTCAAAGAGCAGTGAAATAATATTTTTATTAGTGTGTAATTCAGTAAAACATCATCGGCCTTATTCACTAGATTGGTTGAACCTAAAATCAGAATTTAACCCGCTTATTTGTATGGGAAAATTTACTTTAATCTCGTGTAAAAATTAAAACCATTTTATGAATAAGGGGGCATAGGTCCTGTATTTACTACACTACGTTATCTATTATTACTCTGAAAAAAAACATTGTTTCTTAAAACATACATAAAATATTGTGAATCAGCACGTATGCCAGCAGGTAGGTGAATATTTACAACTAGGGAGACCCTAGAAGTGTTACTGTAAAAGGTGCTTTTCAATTGAATTAACATTTGTTATTATTATTATCAGATTGTCCGTCTTTGCCGCGCCGCTCGTGGGGTGGAAGGTGATCCTCTCAAGCATGAAGTGCTGTCCATCTTGGATTCTGCCGTGTTGCCGGCTCTCTCCTACATGGACTGCAACTGTTGTATGGCAGAAGAAGTCTACAGTCTGCTCAAACTGTATTCTTACCAATGCAGGTAATGACCTATTATTTCTTATTGAATTGTATGTAAAAATGTCACTCAAAATCTAAGATCCACAGAATTAATTGTGTGGAGCTACCACTTGGGCTTTATGCATTGATTTTCCGAAAGACTCATTACTTGTAAATTTCAGAGATTTACCAACAAGGGCCATAAGAAAGAACAGATTGATCTATCTTTACGATACAATCAATCGAGCCTTTCTCCCTCGATTGCTAGTTATAAGCCTCTTGCAATTTTTTCCACATCTTTCTATCCCGAGCAACCGGAACCCATTGTTTTCTCATTAACTGTACAGTATCATCGGTCCATCTTTTCCGGGGTCTTTGTCTCCATTCAAAAATTCTAAAAGTCTACCTCCCATCTTTCTGAATCTCAGCATCATACAAAGCATTATTGAAGTGACCACATGGTAGTATTGAAAAAGCATGTAAATACGGTGGCTTAGTCAGCAACGCTTCCAGACAACTTCCAAGACAGCTTTAGGATAGCTCGACCAGTCGCATGAAACAAGCTACCTGTCGACCTATGAATGGATCAACCCACCGCAATTTTCATAAAAGGATTGAAGAAAATACTTGACACAAATGGCATGGCATGAGGTGATCATGGACCATTAAACGGCACCACAGTAAAGAAGTCCGTAATCCAGTGGCAACACTTCGCACTCGTAAGTGGAAGGTTGTGGGCTCGAATCCCGGCGGAGCACAAATAAAACCATTTATATTTTCAAATATGCTCTTCGCTGGGTTGAAAAATTCATAAAACCTTTCCCAAAGACCGGTCACTGCAAGTCCATCCAGCCCTATAGCAACTGGGTGTTGCTCGAGTATTGGCGTTTTGTAGCGACAACCAAGCTCGTAAACAACACCTCTGCGGCACTACAACAAGTGTCATAGACCCCCAGAGTCTGAAATCTAGGGAGTCTCCTGCACAGGATTTCTTAAAAAAAAAGTCATCCATTATCATCATCAAATTATTTGTTTGCAGGTACTGCTTGTATGCACGCTGGAAGAATGAGGCGCCCTTGAGGCACCCGAGCTTGTTGCGCCGCCGCGCTGATGCCCAGAGGCAGATCAAGGCCATCATGAAGAGAGTCAGCAAGGAAAATGTGAAGCCGCAGGGAAGACTCATCGGGAAGCTGAGCCACGCTGCCCCAGCGTTCTTCTTTGATTATGTCTTGCTGCAGATACAAATCTACGACAACCTAATTGGTAAGAAATAGTTTGGTAAAAGTATTATCCCTTGTACTATAATCCCTTGACTTATAGGTTGGTTGGAAGCTGACCACTCATACTGTAAAAAATAGTTCACTTTGCCAATGGCACCCCTGTTTCAGGAAAGGTCGGCAAAAATTGCACGGTGTATGTTTATTTAAGGTTTGGATTATAATTTGTAAGTACAAATGCAGCATTTGTAAGCTGAAACTTACACATTTCTATTTGTGGGCATGCATTTAATATGAATTTCAAATGATAAAATATCTTTGCAACTTAGATTAAAGATTACAGAACTATTAGGGTATCCACAGTGTTCATACTGTGTCAATGGATCTTTATTTGATTGATTAATTGTGGTGAAATTATGATTTGATGACAGAAGACACGGATTAGTTTGTGTTTACACATGCCGCATGTAAACTTACAACATAAAAACCCAAATCTCAAATGATCATAAGTCCTGCAACTTCTATCGACATTTTGTAAAACAGAGGTGACGTTGGCAAAGTGAACCATTTTCTACAGCATCGGTGGTCAGCCGCATACCAACCTATAGGTCAAGGAACATACACAACAAATTACATTTTTAAAATCAACAAATAATATGTATGGACATCAAAACTAAAACATAACACAAAATTCTAATTTAAAAAAAACCCTAGTCTTAGCCGCCAACATTACAGATCAACCGCCGTTTCTTTCTGTCCTTACATACTTCTTTCATTTCATCCAGAGTCATAACCTTCTTCATACAAGCTCTCCTTTTATTATGACTCTGGATATATCTAAAAACTTTTGTGAATCCTGCGAGAATTCCAACAATTTTTTACTTCAAGTTGATTATTTTTGCAGGTCCCGTGGTGGAATCCCTGAAGTACCTCACGTCGCTGTCCTACGACATGCTGGGCTACTGCCTGGTGGAGGCGCTGGGCGGAGGGCGCAGGGAGCGGGTGCAGCCTGATGGGGCCAGCGCGGCGCCCTGGCTGCAGGGCCTAGCCGCCTTCTGCGGGGCCGCTTGCAAGAAGTACACCATCGACCTGACGGCGCTGCTGCAGTTTGTCGCTAACCAGCTCAAAGCGCAGAAGAGGTATACAGTTCTGAATTTACAATGAACCTTGCATTATGACAATAGTAACTTCATGGATTAGAGTGGGATCTGGAGTGTGACTGGAACAAGTGAATAAACCATAAAACATTTAGTCGAAGAGTTTCCAGTTGTAAGATACAAGGGAGACTGGATTTCACAGGGTGACCCCGGAGAGAATCGAAGCCAAAAATTAATTAAATTACCAATCGCCATGCAAATGTGTATTTTTCTTCTTAAGCTTATTTATATATAATCTAAGTTGCAAAGATATATTACATTTAAGATTCATATTAGATGCATTTTCACAAGCAAGCACGTATAAGTTTGTGCTAACACATGCCGCATGTTTAAGACCCCATAGAGCGAATACGTCCAAAACGGTGTTCTGGGTTTTAAATGTCCATTACGTTTACTTTTTTTTTTAAATCTGTTACTGTCAGAATAAAATAAAGAAATGTATACTTTACAGATTGTCCGTTTCCAAAAATGATAAAAGTTAATTGAATTCTGTCAAAATGTACACAAACTTATGAAATATTACGAAATAATGCTATCTGGGTTCAATGAATAACTTGAATTTTATGAATGAAAGTATACAAAAAATATATATGAATAGTAAGTTTATTAATCAAACTCAAAGTTGACCGCATTTTTTTTTCGTGATAATGCATGTTAATTTAACAAAATACAATAAAAAAACAGCTCCGAAAATGCCATACAATTTTGCTAGGCGAAAAGCTACAGAATAAAAGCGGCTGTTTATTTCGTTTCAACGACATTCGAGCTTGAGATGCAGAGCTGAGAGCACGTCCCATTGTCTAAGAAATTTCCGGCGCGCGAGCTTACGCATACAACATCCGATTTTGACGTGTGTGTGTGAATCCATTGGCTCACGCACCAGGGTCGCAATCTTTAACTTAATGGGTTTTTTTCTTGATTTAAAAAAAATAGATCGATAGTTTTGAAGTTGAACGCAAAAAAAAAAAACGCAACTAAGCTACACATATAGTGTAACTTCTTGCCGCGTTATCCCCGAAGGGGTCGCATGTGGCGAGTTGAACCTATTTATTTTTACAGGTAAGGGGGCCGGCCTTACGCCAACCACTTCAGATGAAGTGGGGGTTTCCCAGCTCCCGAGAGAACTGGTACTCATTTCTTGTGAAGGCTGAGTAAACCTTGCCGGCATTTTTATTTTAGGGTTTGAAACAAACACCGAAACGGGAAATCATTTCTGACACCCTCGCCTCGGCGGGATTCGAACCCGAAGCTCACGGCATGGAATGCAAGCACTCTACCAACTGAGCTATCGACCGTCATTCTTCTTTATAAATAGTTTTGTGAATAATTAAAATTGTCTTCACCAACCAAATTTGTCTGGATAGACAATAACGCGGCAAGAAGCTTCACTATATGTGTAGCTTAGTTAAGTTGAGTTGATCATATATTTGTGTTCTTTAACTTGTAGGTTGGCATGTGGCTGACCACCCATGCTGTAAAAAATGTTTTTACTTGCCAATGTCACCGCTATTTCAGAGAAAGTAAAAAAAAATGTATGTAGGTACACATGCAACATGTGTAAGCGTGAATTTATATGTGCCTGCATATTATAGGCGTGCATTAAATATGAATAAGCCTTGAATGTCAATACATCTTTGTAACAGAGATCAAATAAGCTATATTGAAAACGACCAAAGTCCGTCGATATTGAAAATGAGGCAACTCTGCAGAGGCTCTGGCCACCCCTAGCGGAATGGTGACAGAGTTACAGTTACAGTCTGTAATAATCTATAATCGAAGTTGCAAAGCTAAATTAACAATCAAAACTCGTATCAAATGCATGCCCACAAACACGTGTTAGTTCGCGCTTACAAATGCTGAATGTGAACTTACAAATAAAAACCAAACTAGAAAATGAACAAATAAATAAAGTGGAAATATATCTACAGAGGTACTGGCCACCCCTAGCGGAATAACGACTGGATACAAGTCGTCATCCGAAAAATATTGAGAACTCATGCTGTAGTCATTTAGGGCGTTGCTTAAATTACAATTTGAAAACATTAAATAATTGGTAGATTTCTAATAATGTAGATTGTAGAGTATATGAAACTCTTTTTTTAAATTAGTTTTCGGTGAACGAGGAGTAACCCTGTGCAATAGAAATTTGTGAAAGGGACATCGCCATCCCAGATCTGTACACATATAGTATAATTTGAGGCAATGTAACATTATTAGTCAAAATAAATAACACCAAAAATCATTTTTGCGTGCAAAACTTTTAGTTACCATATCACGTCAAAGTAGAAAGGGACAAAAATATTTCTGTCTCACGGCTCGCATTTACCAGACAGAGGGAAAAGTATTGAACACAAGATGTTGTAACACACAATGCAAAAACTAATCATTTTTTGCCTTGTGTGTCACGACAGTATGTGCTCAAATCTTTAATCCTTAATTTATACATTCATTGTACTGTTTATGTGAGACATGCCTTTTATTTGGATTTCGAGAATGGAGAGCAAACCATAACACTAGGTATATATAGCGCTCAAAACTCACCGGCGTTTGAGGACGGTAGCCTCTTAATTGCCATTACAGTGAAAAGTCTCTTTGAGTTCTGAAATCAGGCGTTGTACTTTCATTCTTACCTTTAGATAAGGTGCAGGAGCCAATACAACTCATTTCTCATTATGTTCTTGAAATAAACGATGTTTTGTTGCTTTCATATTAGATAATTTATTTTGCATACAATGCTTGCAGCTTGGATCTTCTGATCCTGAAGGAGATTGTTCAGAAGATGGCTGGTATTGAAGCTGCTGAAGAAATGACTCCTGATCAACTGGATGCAATGGCTGGAGGTGAACTTCTGAGGGGAGAGGTATTGTCACGTCTTTATATTCTTTCTCTGAGTGTAAGAACCCTGATTAGTGTTTTTATTGATGTCTGAGACTATTGCTCAACATTGTACATAGGTCAGCCGAATAACAGTTGAACCACCTTCAATCTGTGCTGAAGTCACGCGCAAATTCACTTACATTACTCCACTGCTAATGAAACTGTATTGGCTTCGCTTTCCGGAAAGGTTGGTCTACTGTTTTCGTCTGATGATTTACAAAGCTGTGAATGTTCTGACTTCTTCATATTGTTACGAACCATGAAATCGAAGTACCTACACGCATCTATACATGTACTATAGTGTGAGTAGAACAATCTGGGAGTAGTCCATGATGGTGGTAGTGCATAGAACGGCTTTCTGGTGCGAGCGAGAAATCAAATAATGATCTGGAATATGCGAGAAAGATCTCTTTTGTACCTATATATAGGGACTGCAATGATGCAGAGAGCGATTAGTCGTTCCAAGCATTTTGCCGTGAAGACCAGTAAGCAGAGATTATCAATTGTTGTAAATTGTGAACCAAACCGTGTAAAATGAATTCTGTTAAAATAAATAATTGCAGTTTAATTGAAAGAGAACCGCAAGTAAAATCATAACAATATTTAGCTGACACATTCTCAGCCATTGAGATTGGCACCCTTGAGAGCACCAGTGTTTGCCCAAATCAGCTTGACATTCAAGAGTTTTGTGAAATAAATTATGTGCTAAGAATTAATGTGAAACATTTTAAATAAATCTACAGTGTCTTTATACTTTAAATGAACCTCAAATTTTTTTTACCAATGTATGAACTCTTACCAGGCGGGATACTTCAGTCAAGTCAGAAACACCAAAAAGTCCTCCCAGCGTCTGAAGGAGGCCCTCGTGAGTGGGGGCGCAGGACTAGATGCAGCCATCTGCCTCCTGGCCGCGCAACAGCGACACTGCTGTGTGTACCAGACGGGGGGCGCGGAGGGGGCGCCACGGCCACATCTCAAGCTGGTGGGGAGGCTGGTGGACCAGTGCCAGGATGCCCTTGTACAGTTTGGTGCTTTCTTGGCCGCGACACACTCGCATGATGAGTACACTTCGAGACTGCCACCGATTGAGGTAAATATATTGATAAGATGTGATCCTAAACAGCTTCTCCAGCTGGCAAGTCGAAAGACGGTTTGCTGGAGACAGGGGGAGTTAAAGATGCAGCATTTGGGAGGTAAAGGCTCAAAATGGACTGGTGAGATATTCAAGATAGAGTAGCTATTGAAAGATATCATACAGGTCGTGTTTGGATTAATTTGATATAGAAGCAAAATCAAGAGATTTTTTTCATGAGGTATATGTATAAAAAAACTCTAGAAATTAGGCAGTATATTTTTTTGGATTAAGGCTATTTAAAACTATCATTTACTTTTGTATCTCCTTAAAATATCTGTGATGTGTCACAATTTAATTTAAGGTTAAGTCTTTGTCGGTACTCGGTGGAGCAGTCGTAGAAAAAAATGTGTACAAAAAATCCTATATTTACTACAGAGGAATTTATTGAAATTTCCAAGGTGATTGCTATCATTAGAAGAAATTGCTTACTGCCATTCAGTCATCTTTGTTAGTTCTTCTTTGTCTGTTTAAGCAGATAGTGAGAGCTACTCTTGGGAGACTGAAATCCAGCTATCTTTTCACCTCTGTGGCAGTTGCTATGAGACGATGTGATATGATTTATTTCAGTGCATGTTGCGGGAGTACCACATAGGAGCTGACGTGGCCTTCTTCCTCGCCCGGCCAGCTCTGTCGTGGAACGTAAACGCCCTGTACGAAAAGCTGCGGAGGGAGAGCTCGTCTGAAGGTCGCCGCTCCTCCACCATGGTCAAGCAGCAGAGATACGCAGAGGCTGCTGCCACAGCCATGGCTCCCATCGTGGAATCTGTGGCCACTACTCTTCCTGCCAAGGTAACTTATTCGAACCATGATATTGAACTGATTTGTTATGTTACCAGAAGACTCGGTGTGGGATAGCCCTTTGCTATATGAAGAAATTACCTTCTCAGGGGGGAAAAAAACTGCTCGTTACAAAGCCGTAAATTGTGGAAGTGAAGATTGTTGAAGCATTTCATACTATAAGTGTTTTTAGGCTTTCATGGCCGGCTTCAGATGATCATCATTTCATACTATGTTAACCGTTAATTACTTTTTTTGGAGTCACAAGAAATCTGATGAACAATGTTAAACTGGAGAGTTGCTTTCCGGGATCTGTTGCCGTGGCCTGTGGGAGCTGGAGATTCCTAAAGTTTCACCCATGTCTGTGTTTGTCTTCTTCAGCATGCGGATGATGATGATGTTGATGAAACTGTTCTCCAATAAACCACGGCAACAGATCCTGGATAGCAACTCTCCAGTATCAACAGGCAAAATCTGCTTTTCAACAAAGTTATAGATTACTTGTATTCATGCAGGTTTGGGAAGACATCTCCCCCGAGTTCTACGTGACGTTCTGGTCGCTGACCATGTATGACCTGCACGTGCCCGTGGAAAGCTACGACCGCGAGGTGGACCGCCTCAAGGCGCTCGCTGCTGCCGCCGCTTCTGAGAGCGGGGCGGCCCAGCCCAGGGGCAGGAAGGAGCAGGAAAGATACAACACACTCATAGAGAAACTAGAGGTTAGTATTTCCCCTCCTCACGTCACAAAAAGGGCAACCCGTGGAACAACTCAAATTCATCCCTTTGCAGTCGACATGAAAACTGTGACAATTTGGTATTTTCATAACTCATTTCTTTACCAAACTGCCTGTTTATGGAACAATTACCAGTATCTGTGTTCCTACCCCAATTTAACCTTGTTCTATTTGAAACCAATATCAATCGTCACTTCCTTCCAGTGTCTCAAAGCAAAGGCAATACCACACTACGCAGCTAACACCTCTTCTTCAGGACATCAACCGCCAGCTTACCAAAAGCCACACTTCTGTGGCACTCCAAAAAGTGTCATAGAACCATTAGAGAACTTACATTATTCTCAACGTGACATAGCCAACGTTTTCAGCTCAACGAGGCTCCGTCTGTATGAGGATTGGGGATGAACGATGCCTCTTGAAGACGTTGGCTACGTCGCCAACGGAATGCCGATAATAATCTAAGTTCTCCCGTAACGGTTCATCTATAATCTATGTAAGTTGCAAAGATATATTAACATTCAAAGCTCATATTAAATGCATGCCCACAAACAAAAACGTGTAAGTTCGCGCTTACAAATGCTGAATGTGTACTTACAAATAAAATCCAAACCTCAAATAAACATAAACCCTGCAACTTTTGCTAACCTTCCCTGAAAAAGGGGTGACATTGGCAAAATGAACCATTTTCTACAGCATGGGTGGTCAGCCGCATACCAACCTATAAGTCAAGGAACATTCACAACAAATTACATTTTTAAAATCAATAAATCCTTGACTTATAGGTTGGTATGAGGCTGACCACCCATACTGTAAAAAATGGTTCACTTTGCCAATGTCACGCCTGTTTCAGGGAATGTCGGCAGGAGTTGCAGGGCTTATGTTCATTTGAGTTTGGATTTTATTTGTAAGTACACATTCAGCATTTGTAAGCGCGAACTACACGTGTTTGTTTGTGGGCATACATCTGAGAGCTTTAAATGAATATATGCTTGCAACTTAGATTATAGATTATAGAATAAATCAAGGTCATGATGTCCATATGTATCGACATCATAACCTTGAAATGTAATTGAAACCTATTTACTTGTACAGGAAGAGAAGCGCAAGCAGCAGGAGCATGTGGAGCGCGTCCTGCATCGGCTGCGGCAGGAGAAAGACGGCTGGTTCCTGTCGCGCGCACTCAAGGCTGCCAAGAACGAGACCATCACACAGTTCATGCAGCTGTGCCTGTTCCCGCGCTGCATCTTCACCGCCATGGACGCTCTCTACTGTGCCCACTTCCTGCACACCATACACTCCCTCAAGACCGCCAACTTCTCCACTCTGCTGTGCTACGACAGGGTGAGTGTTCACTCAATCATCCACCAAGAACGAGACCATCACGCAGTTCATGCAGCTGTGCCTGTTCCCGCGCTGCATCTTCACCGCCATGGACGCTCTCTACTGTGCCCACTTCCTGCACACCATACACTCCCTCAAGACCGCCAACTTCTCCACTCTGCTGTGCTACGACAGGGTGAGTGTTCACTCAATCATCCACCAAGAACGAGACCATCACGCAGTTCATGCAGCTGTGCCTGTTCCTGCGCTGCATCTTCACCGCCATGGACGCCATGGAGTTCATGTTTATTCTAGGAATAGGAGATCATAGTGAGTGTATTTAGTTATCAATGAAAGCTGTCCAGTTACTTATAGAAGTTTTAACCAGCAGGTTTATCCTTCTAATACTGGCAGACAAGAAATAGGTCAATGCCAGAGAATTGCTCAAAATCAATGTGTTTTCAAGCATCATTGCATCATTGAATTGATTATTGTTATGCTATTAAACCATTTTGATTGAAGCAATACTAATGATTTAGTATTATTTGTTATGTTTCAGTTATTCTGTGACATAACCTACACGGTGACTTGCCTAACTGAGGGAGAGGCAGCTCGCTATGGCAGCTTCCTTCGAGCCGTACTCTCCACAGCCATGAGATGGCACTCCGAGAAAGCCGCGTTCCAGAAGGACTGTGCACACTATCCAGGCTTTGTCACCAAATTCAGAGTCTCCAACCAGTTCTCCGAAGCCAACGATCATGTCGGCTATGAAAACTACAGGTGGGATAATTTTTATTATTCTCTTTCTTGTTTAAAATCACTGATCTAAGAAAAAAAAGATCCATCCAGCCTTACACCAACTTGCTTGAGAATTGTCGACCAAGCTCGTAAAATGTCTGGTCGATAACTCTGTTGGTAGAATGCTTGCATTCCATGCCGAGAGCAAGGGTTCGATCCTAAGGTGTACTCAGCCTTCACAAGAAATTAGAACCAGCCCCCCCGGGAGCTGAAAAGCCCCCACTTCAACTGAAAGTGGTTGGTGCCAGCCCCCTTACCCATAAAAATAAATAGGTCCCGAATCGCCACATGCGACCCTTTCGGGGATAACGCAGGCAAAAATTTACACTATAGTGTAGCTTAGTGGCATTGTGATCTGTTATTGAATGGAAGGTGTCCTCTTGGGAAGTAGAGCACCAACTATCTCTCCATCTCTGTAGCGGTCTTAATAATCTATAATCTAAGTTGCAAGGATATATTCATTTAAAGCTCTCAGATGTATGCCCACAAACCAACAAGTGTAGTTCGCGCTTACAAATGCTGAATGTGTACTTACAAATAAAATCCAAACCTCAAATGAACATAAGCCCCACAACTTTTGCCGACCTTCCCTGAAACAGGGGTGACATTGGCAAAGTGAACCATTTTTTACAGTATGGGTGGTCAGCCTCATACCAACCAATAGCGGTCTTCCTTGTAGGAAATGTCCTACAGGTATACTGTGGGCAGCCACATGGGGAATTTTATGTTTTATAATTCAACTTGATTGGATAATCTAAAAGACATAACTGATGAAGAAGAAGTGTGAAATGACCTACTTCCAAAGTAATGCACAATAGCTCTATTTGCAGAATAAGAATGTTAATTAACTGTTACTAGCTTCCAGTGGCGAAGGGTGCCATACAAGCCAATTCCCATCAGTTTCCCGTTTAAAATGAGGCAAAAATGATAATAAAGTAGACTGTATGGTTTCAATGTGGAGAAAATATGTATTGTTTCTATGGTTTTAAATGTATTTTTTTACTTTGTGCCTATATTTTTTAATTACTTTGTTACATCATTTTAAAAGGGAAGCCGATGGGAACCGGCTTGTATGGCACCCTTCGCCACTGCTAGCTTCAATATAGTTGGAATTGTAGTTTATGGTTATTATTGTTTCTTATTGCCAAATTATAGTTCAATGGACTCTGCATTAATTTGAAAATGATTTAGTTTCTCGTTGGGCAAACATTTAAATAAACTATGGAATTTGTATTTTACTACTTATGTATTGTAAAATATTTTATAATTAGTATTTTCATTAATACCTCCCTCCAATATATTGTAATTACATTATTTCTCACATTTTACTGCATATTTTTGTTGTTATTTCAGGCACGTGTGTCACAAGTGGCACTACAAGATAACCAAGGCGATGGTGGTGTGCCTGGACTCCAGAGACTATGTCCAAATCCGGAACTCGCTGATTGTACTTATAAGGATTCTACCGCATTTCCCAGTATTGGCCAAGCTTAGTCAAATTATTGAGCGCAAGATTGAAAAGGTAAAATTATACGTAAATTTAAACAAACATTCAATTACACGTTCTATAATCTAAGTTGCAGAGATATATTAACATTTAAGGCTCTCAAATGCATGCCCACAAACAAACACGTGTAGTTCCCGCTTACAAATGCTGAATGTGTACTTACAAATAAAATCCAAACCTCAAATGACCATAAACCCTGCAACTTTTGGTGACCTTATCTGAAACAGGGGTGTCATCGGCAAAGTGAACCACTTTTTACAGTATGGGTGGTCAGCCTCATACAAAAAAGAAAGTCTTCTCATGTGACATTGAAATTGATTTTTAAATATTTTCTTGAAATGTAATGTTGATGAATGTTTTACAGGTGCGTGAGGAAGAGAAGAACCAGCGTCAGGATCTGTTTATCCTGGCGACCAGCTACAGTGGCCAGCTGCGTGCCCGCGCCGCCTCCATGCTGCAGGAGGCAGACTTCCACCAGGTGGGGGTGGGCGGGGCGGAGGGGCAGGGCACCACCCCCAGCACCACCCCCGTGCAGACCACCAACGGAGGTAAACTTGACGTGACATTGCGTTATATGGCCTAAATTAGAGCACGCTATTGATATTTCACTTACAAATGAGTCACATAGACAATAGATTTATTAAACAAATAATACACATGCGAAAAGAATAAATGATGATAGACTGACAAAGTATATATACAGAGGAAGTGTGAAAGGAAAAAGAGGTAAAGGACGACTGAGAAGAGAATGGAATGATCAGACTGAGGAGATTGTGGAGAACTTGGCCCGGTCGATAGCTCAGTTGGTAGATTGCTTGTACTCCATGCCGAGAGACGGGGTTTGAATCCCACCGAGGGTGTCAGAAATGATTCCCGTTTCAGTGTTTATTTGAAACCCCAAAATAAAATACCGGAAAGGTTTACTCAGCCTTCACAAGCAATCAGTACCAGCCCCCTCGGGAGCTGGGAAACCCCTACTTAAAGTGGTTGGCGTAAGGCCCCCTAACCTATAAAAATAAATAGGTTCCACTCGCTACATGCAAAACCCTTACACTATATGTGTAGCTTAATTGCGTTTTGTGTAAAAGGAGAAAATGTATGAAAAAGGTGATGGATATGAATGGATTAAAAGAGATATGTAAGGATAGGAAGAAAAGGAGGCAGCGCTGCAGAGGCTCTAGCTACACCTAGCGGAATGGCGACAGAGTTACAGTTACAGTTTACACATGACAGGCAAAGCTTAATTCTACAGTAGAGTTCCCCCCAGTGTGTTTTTGACTATGAGGGTGCAGTAGTGGATAAAAATAATATGTTTTAAACAATGATTTGTTCCTATGTAAACTAAATAATCATTCAATCACATGTCCACCAATAAAAACCAAGTATCATAATTGTCTGAAATGGTGTGTGTCATGACCTGGTTGAAATGACTTGGAATGACTCAATTGTATCTGCAAAAGCTTTATTGAAGTGAATATTAGATTTGTATATTTTGTGAATTTCATCTATTAAAAAGTTTGTACAATTTTGTTTTTTTTTTGCAAAAAGGATTATTACATGTTTAAAAAGTGGAAATAAATTAACAAATCATTTTAAACTTCTAGATAAAGATACGAAAAAGGATTCCAGCAAAGACAAGAAGTCATCGTCCAGACCAGAAGTGACTGCAGACCGAGATGCCAAGAAAGACTCCAACTTGCAGTAGGTTTCCATTGTGTAAAATATGCTATTCACATTATTGATTGGATGTTAACACCAGTCTGTTACCATTGTTCAGGTCCCGCAGCACGGCAGAGCGTCGTGACGTGGCGCGTGGTAGCGAGTGGGAAAGCAGATCCAGCAACAAGCCAGCCCGAGATGACGACACACCCAGACGCAACAAAGACAGGACACCTAATGATCGCACTTACAGGGTAACACTCTCACTTTTTGTTTCAAACCTTGATCTTCTATAAAATGTGTCTGCAACTCCCAACTTCAGTCAGTTCATCACCTGCAGTTGAAACTTCAATAGAGACTCATAAAGTTCTATGAATCGTCTGTGTTGCTCTATAGTTCTGTGACATGGACCCTAAAAGTGAATATGATGAATCGCTTACAGGCATTTGAATGTGGATTCATATACGAATGCTTCCGATTCCTTGGGTTGATAGGGTTAGAGATTAGAAGTACTGAGAAGAGCAGGAACGGATAGAGAACTCCTGTTGAGTGCGAAGTTATGTAAAATATCATACCTTGGTCATACATTGCGCGGGACAAAGTACCACCTTCTGCAACTGATGTCAGGCAAGATAGAGGAATGCCGAGAGGGCAGAAGGCAGACGTCAGAGCTGCGCAATGTACGAGACTAGACCGGGATGAGAGGTCTAGAGTAGTTGTTTCGGACAGCCCTTTGCCACAGTGATCACCAGCGTTAGAGGTGACCACTCACAGAAGAAGAAGACTTGATGAAAATCAAACACCTTGTTTTAGAGATTATGTTAATCAGATTGCTTTGATAAAATAAATAAATTTTTACATGCAGGAGGAGCCGCAGCAGCAGCAGCGCTACCTAGAGGCAGTGAGTCCCCCGGCCAGTGGTCTGGGAGTGTCTGAGGAGATGTCCTCTCTCTCCAGCACCAACAGCAATGGCTCACACCGCGCTGGACACGAATCACAGGACCGCGGTACGTGATATTCAAAACTTACAGTCTCTTATCGTTGACCTTATAATCTTCCTCATTCTTTGTCTGCTTCGTGTTCACCAAACAATACTACCGTACCAAAGAGGAATCTTGTAACAAAGCACTGCCTCAGGTTCTTCAACCAGGATGATCATTTTGACAGGGTGCATGTCATCCCTCCATTCATTCCTCTACAATCAGATTATTCCGCTTATACCTTTTGAACTCAATAAATGTGTAATGCAATCTATCCCTGAATACTCAATCATTAATCCAACAAAAAGGATCTACTCCACAAAACCAGTGGCAGAAGAAGTATTGGGTGGCCAAAGCTAAGATAGAGCAATTGGGTAAAGAGGGACTTGCAAGCTCTGGGCGTGACAAATTGGTGAAAAGAAGTGATGGAGAGAGAAAGGTGAAGGCAACTCGTCGAGGAGGTCAAAACTCATGCCCCGTTGTAGCGCCAATCATTAATTCAGCTTGTTTACTTCATTTACAGAGGTGAAAAGAAGAAAAATAGAAGACAGTATGGGTGTGAAGGTTAGTATCAGCGCCGGCTGAATGGGCAGGTGAAGGCGGCTCTTGGTATGGAGATTGGGCTAGCACTAAACTTGTGGGCCTCCCGTGGACAATCTAAATAAAACATAAAAGCAACAACCTCACAGTTGATACAATAGACTCTACCAAAACATAATAATTATTATCTATTCCAATCTAAATACAAGTGATAAAATAAATAAAAATCATCTCAAATTTGTAAAACCAAAATTATAGTATTTTTTGCGGTTAAATTATCTATGAAAATTTAAAGATATGCAAGATTGAAGTCATTATTGAGGACACAAAATGCACGGATGCTGCAATGGAAGAATTCCAGATTTTCTACGCTGATTATACTTAAGGAAGTGCAAAGAAAACTGCTCAGAACGTAAGAAATCACAAGAAACAATGAGCATAAAATGAGGTTGAATTCAACGGTCGAAACCTGAAACTTGAAGGAGGTTTTGCAAAGCAGATGTTTGAAGCACATAAGAGAAGATAGTTATCTACAAGCTAAAGATGTATCATAAAACATTCATGGGGAATGGGTGGTCATAAAAAGCTATGGACTAAAGAGGAAATCATATTTAAAAACTGGAACAAACTCCTGATATCCTAATAGGAGAAATAAGATATACCACAGCAATTAATTGACTAAAATTACTGCAGAGTTCATATTTCAAATAGATTAATAATATTTGTTTTATCAAAGGACACGTTGGAAATTATTTAACTTGTATGGAAATAATTCTCAACAAAGATCAACCTTTTAGCTGTCCCACATTACAGAAAGCAATCATATTGATGCACTTATAACACAAATATATTTGGATTGTTTTTGGCACGGATTGCTCTTCTAGAACGTAATATGCCTTGTAGCGCATCATAAACAGAAAATCTTGGATCATAGAGAAAAAAATGGGCATAGCAAGAAGATCTAAACAAAGAGAACTTGATTATTGTTAACAACAACAAAATAAATGAAACATTGTATTGTAAGAGTAATACATTGAAGGAAGAAGACATGAACAAGAAAAAATAATAGAGAAATATATTCTTGACAGATTTCAGGAGTTAGGATGAAAGGGGAAAAAATCACTAACTTCAAGGCTACTGCATGAACGAAGAGATCAGAAAAGATCACATGCACAGATCTGTCAAAGATTAAATAAAGCATCTCTTGTTAACTAATAAGTTGAATTATTCAAATTTAAAAATAACATCTGACCTATAAAATGCAACTAAAAAACTGGATTACAATTTTTTATATAAATTGCAACTAAAAGTAATTATCAAAAAGTATTTTAATTACATTTGACTAACTTAAAAAAAACAAATAATACTATCGCGTTAAAATAAAAGAAGGAAAAATGGTTTTAATGCACTACAAAATGCAAGATATTCAAGACTCAAGAAATGATTATTTTCACTGAAGACAAACAAGCATATGAACTTTTTACAATATCTTTTGCAGAAGCCTTTACCTACGAAAATGTGTTTAAAATCCAAGGCTCCAGTGTTTTACAAAAAAAGTAGCTTCAGTGCACAGCTTGTGAACATTCAGCCCAATCTTCTTCCATTCCGCTGATTGCATATATTAACATCTCTACTGTAAGTATTCTCAATTTATTCAACCCAGGCTGTTTGGACACCTCTAATCTAATCTAAACTTAGTTGTTAATACACAACTCATGCATATACACGAGCAGACACTTGTCCACTGGCATAAGTTTCAAGTGCACCTACAGAAAGAGAACAAAAGTGCAAATCTGCTAGTCTCATTGCCTTTCTTTGGAGTAACTTTTTGTAACCTTGTAGTTAAAGATTTATTTTAACTAATTAACTCTTCATCATTCAACCATTGTATTACTATTTGATAAACTGCTAAACAAAATTGATTAAATGCTTATGTCCAATATTCAAGTTACTTTTGTGACAAAAAAACCTTTTTTGAAGCAGCTTTAACGTAACAGGAAGTACTTATTTAAAAATGACTAACAAAAGAATTAATAGATTCTTAACCCTTTTTAATATTTTGGAATAAAAGTACCAAAGCACTACAACCTTTTTTTCAATCCATGTATTATTATTTACAAGTTTGCAAAAACTTTACTTACAATTTTTAATGATGAAACATTTCTGTCCAATATTATGAGGCAGTCCCTTTGCGAAGGCAAGATTACTTTTGTATTCTGCTTATTCTTCTCTGGTCTAATCCAGATGCTGAAATGGAAAATCGATGTGGTCTTCTTATAGACTTATTATAATGCAATTCTCAGGACAGGAAAAAATCGAGGCAACTCTGCAGAGGCTCTGGCCGCCCCTAGCGGAATGGCGACAGAGTAACAGTACAGTACAGTGTTACAGTGCTGTGATTAATGAATTGCAAAGAGGGAGCTGATTGTTTTGTTTGTTTGTGCAGAGTGGGAAAGAGCGGGATTCTCCGCCCGCAGAAAAGCGTTCCCGAAGCGGGGGAAGCAAAGCTGTGGCAGGAGTGGGGCCAGGGGCAGGGGCCACCTCAACACGTAGTAAAACCCCACGGGCCACAGAAGACAGAGAGGCCAGAAAAGAGAGGAAACTTGGACGGAAAAGAGTAAATATCCAGCACACCACACTACTAAAACAATAATAAGTTTGGTTGCCTATATTGAAGAAATGTTTATGTTTTAGGACCGAGCCGATGAAGCTTTACTTCTTGAACAAAAAAGGAGAAGAGAAGAGCTCAAAGGTACATCCACTTCTTTTTGACTTATTTTCTTTGTAATTCCATGAAAATTTGGGATTTAGAATCAATATCTTGTCATAGGTATCTTAATATCTTGCTTTATTTATAAAAAATGTATATTATTGAAATTTTGGTTTATTTCTTCATGATTTTAGGGCATCAAAATGGCGACCAAGATGATCACCATCCGGAAAAACATCATCATAAAAGGGTAGGACATCTGTAAATATTTTAAGACTTTTCTTCGAACAGCTTTGAACAACATCAACTATTTTAAATTGAAATTATCCACAGGAAAAGTCACCTTATCCAGAGAGACCACATGAAAGAGCAGAACCTCGAGACAAACAATATCCTTTTCAAAAATATCATGTAACGTGAAGAGAACTCTCTTTGAACGTCTTTCCTATTTATTAAAAATTATAATGGGCCTTGTCCGCCCATGACTTTTCTTACAATTAAATATCATCCAAAATGACCAATATGCCAACTATTTTTGTATTTTTCTTCTATTTTGCTGGAAATAGAACAGAAGTTGACAGTAGATACCATTTTCGGTAGGCTTAGATCGCTGAAAATGCAGAAATTTTCAAGATGACATAAAGAACATGCCAGAAGGAAACCACCAACTTAGAAGACAGCTAAAAATGGTGGAACAGCTGGAGTTCATTATCCCAGGAAACTTCCGTGTAAAAAAACAGATCCTCCATGGAATATTATTTTATATGTAACACATTTTTTATTTGATCCTTATCACAATGTTATACCATGAAAATGACCATATAATCTTTTAATTTTCCTTAACCACAAAATTACTAGAAGATCAAATGAGGGCAAGATACGGAGGTGATAGATCCGAAGCACCAGTGACTACAGGATATTTTTGATAATCATGTTTATTTCAAATGTGATAAAACTTCAGTCATCTACAAGAACTCTTTTTATGTTTTATCAAGCAACTTTCATCAGTGCTACTCGATTCCTTTCTAAAACCATCCTTGTTTTTGAAATGGTTGAACGTCCACACTATTTCTGTCGGCAAATTGATAAATATTTAATTTTACTTTCTGTGAACTACGCAAATGGAGACCCGCGTTATATTTTGAATCATACAACTGTAGAAAGTTACCTATCTGCATTCTTATTTTAATATCTCCTGATTATTATTAATATGGATGTTGAATAAAATTGTCATTACTTTTGATGTGAATAATAAAAATGTATAAAATTATTGAATTTTATTTCTGAGTCAAACTTGCTTTGTTAAATGAATATTTGATTAAAAAAAGCACTAACGGGGCTATTTTTAGACATTTTAGTCGTCGGTTGAGCCCACGCTTTGACAAACAAATGGTGTCCGGTCTGAATTTTTCATCACCACGGTCATTCTTACCTACCGAATTTTGGTAATATTTGTATGAAGACTAATCAGCTGTTTACTTGCCGCCATCTTGGATTGACAGGTCTTCATACAAATGCATCATTAGTTTGTCAAAGCGTGGGCTCAACGGATGACTAAAATGTCTAAGAATAGCACAGTAAGTGTCATCGTGATAACACTGAGAAAAACAGAAAATATATTTAAACTTAAGAAATATTCATACGGAGTAGGTATTAAATACAGAGTAGGTACCTACTCTGCTTTTTGTAAAAATCCGATTTTTCTCAGTTTGATTATGCCACTTCGTGCCATTTTTAAATCACATTTTAATGTTTTCAGCCCTATCAAAACCTATTCACAGCATTTATGGTAGGCATTGACCTTATCCAATAAGGTCTGCACACAAATTGGCATAGGCAAAATTGTGATGTCACCCAATTGTGTCGCTAAGGAAAAGGCAACAAAAATGATATTGGCTGCCATGGACGTAGTGACAAGTGTGACTTAGCTTGCTGAGAATAAATTCAGAGTCCATAAATATAGGTAGGTACCAATACTGAAGATGCATCCAAAAATGTGAGGAGAGTAAGGAAGGTTACTGTTTTACAATGATCTAATCTAAGCTGCAAGGATATATATCATTTAAGATTTATATTAAATGCATTCCCACAAGCAGACATGTATAATTTTGCGCTAACACATGCCACATGTGGACCTACATTATAAAACCCCATCTCAAATGAACATAAGCCCTGCAACTCTTGCCGTCCTTCCCCGAGACAGGGGTGACATTGGCAAAGTGAACCATTTTTTTCGCAGTATGGGTGGTCAGCCGCATACCAACCTATAAGTCGAGGAACATACATGACAAATTACATTTTTAAAATCACTAAATTATAATATGTATGGACATCAAAAACTAACAGAAAACAAATTTTAATTTAAAAAAAACCCTAGCCGCCAACATTACAGATTAACCGCCATTTCTTTCTGTCCTTACACACTTCTTTCATTTCCTCCAGAGTCATGTGTCAATGATGCCTTTGGAAATATTAAATGTAGAAAAGCAGGCAGTATAAGGCTGACCACCCATACTGTAAAAAAATTGTTTACTATTCCAATTTCACTCTATGAATTTAGAATCAATGGATTGCACGCTGATGTGGTAAATGAGTTTGTATACTTGGGATGTAAGTTTAAAAAATATGGAAGAATGACAGGCGAACTTGAAAGAAGAATAATGAAGGGCAGGTGTGTACTGTGTGCCACAGCTTGTATCGCCAAAAATCAAAACATATCTAAAAATGCTCGATTGGCGGTACACAGTGGCATGGAAGTGAAGCCTGGACGGTGAATGAAAGTGAAATTAGTGAGGTCCATACTGTTGAAATGGACTTTCTAAGAAGTATGATTGGGAAAAAACGGAGTGACAGGGTGAGGAATGATTTTGTAAGAGAAAAATGTGGTGCAAGAGAAAGTGTGAAAGTGAAGATTAAAAGAAGTTTGTTAAGATGGTTTGGGCATATGGAGAGAATGAATGAGGAAAGACTGACGAAGAAAGTATATGTTGGTAGAATGGATGGATGTCGTGGTAGAGGAAGACCGAGAAAGGTATGGATGGACCAAATATCCGAAATTGCGAATGAATGGAATATCCAGAGTCAAAATAAAAGAAGAGCTTGTATGAAGAAGGTTTTGACTCTGGAGGAAATGAAAGAAGTATGTATAAGGACAGAAAGAAATGGCGGTTGATCTGTAATGTTGGCGGCTAGGGTTTATTAAAATAAAATTTGTTTTATGTTTTGAGTTTTTGATGTCCATGTAAGTATATTATTATTTATTAAAAATGTAATTTGTCGTGTATGTTCCTTGACTTATAGGTTGGTATGCGGCTGACCACCCATGCTGTAAAAATGGTTCACTTTGCCAAAGTCACCCCTGTTACAGGGAAGGACGGCAAGAGTTGCAGGGTGCATGTCCATTTTAGATTGGTTTTTATGTTGTAGGCTCACATGAGGCATGTGCAAGCGCGAACTTGTACATGTCTGGTTGTGGGAATGCATGTAATGTGTAACATATCTTTGCAACTTAGATTTGATTAGACCCCTGTTTCAGGGATGTCGGCAAGTATTACAGGCTTATGTTCATTTGACATTGGGTTTTTATTTTGTAAGGTCCATATGTGGCATGTTTAAGTGCAAACTTATATGTGTCTGCTTGTGGTAATGCATGTAAAATGAATCTTAAATGTAGTATTCTTTGCAACTTAAATCATAGTACATTCCTGCTTCTTCTTTGGCTTAGAGCAGGTATTGTATTCCTTTTATTAGTTGTACTTGCTCCATAAGTAGGCAACCTTTTTGAAAATATTAATTCACCAACATGTCCCATTGAATACAACTCTGAAAATTACTTCAAACTACAAATTATGGCATTTTATAATTCATTCCTTTGCTAAACATTGTTATTTAGCAACTTCTTGCATTTGGCAAGTGGAACCTGCGTTAACACGATTAATAATAGATAGGTTCTACTTCTTGTGAAGGCCGAGAAAGGAAGTCTTACCAGCCAAACATTTAATACAAAACGCCGCCTATTTCTTGTTCACTGTTAGGTATGTCTTTATATGAATAGGTACTCAATGAAACAATGTACGATGTTACTAACTATAGCAATATTCATCATGGCGGGCTCGCAAAAGAATCACGTCTGTGGATACTCTGAGAAGTGGGGTTTTTTCCTGTTACTTAACTATCAGGTTTTCAGCCAGTCGATAGCTCAGTTGCTAGAGTGCTTGCATTCCATGCTGAGAGCTCGGGTTTGAATCACACCGATGGTGTCAGAAATGATTTCCGGTTTCGGTGTTTATTTCAAACAGTAAATTAAAAAAGGCAAGGTTTACTCAGCCTTCACAAGAAATGAGTACCAGCCCCCTGGGAGCTGGGAAACCCCCACTTTAACTGAAGTGATTGGTGTAAGACCGGCCCCCTTACCTGTAAAAATAAACAGGTTCCATTCGCCACATGCGAAACCCTTCGGGGATAACGTGGCAAGAAGTTACACTATATGTGGAGCTTAGTTGCGTGCGTACTGGTTATGAAGGCTGAAAAAGTAAAATTCAAGATCTCTTACATAGTAAGTAGGTAATTTCATATCCAGCCAGCATTTTTTTAATGTTTTAGGAGTCACAATGCGTAACTAGGTACTATTTAAGTATTCAACCCTGTTCTCAAAATTTTAAGTCTCGATGTTTGAAATCTTGCATTAAATGAATTGACAGATAACAAATATTTTTATTGCTAAGGATCGGAGTCCCGTCGAGAACAAAGTTTTAAATTCAAATTTATATGCAGCGTCCACTGACAATGGCAGAGTCCATTGAAAGATGAAATATGAAACAGATATTCGGTAACCGGAAGTATAGTTTTCAGTGATTTTCAAAATACCGCGAAAACGTTAAGATTACGGAATACTTACTTAATATTCTCTTTTTATGTTACGAGATTTTCTTTTCAGATAAAATTTGATTAACCAAGCTGAGAATGAAAAGTAGGCATCTTCTACAGGTAGGTACTTTTCGAAACGTGTACAAAATATAACCTAACTTTTTCAGTTTAAGCCAGGTCAACCGAAATCATTTCTTGAAAAAAAAACAATTCATTATTGCTGAATCCACGCAGTACGTTTAATAAATAAATTAATCAAGTTGAATGTCGATCAAAATATTTATGGCACGTGATACCATTGGCGTGATACAACCCACAAATATAACCATCGACAACCTACGATTCACCATTTTTGTGTAGTATCCACAGAGGTAGTATCATAGTATCTAATACATTAATATTATCGTTATTCTTGACTTCTCTTAAAAGGCAAAATAAATGTTATTTTAATTTAGTAAATGTTTTTAGGTTACACATTGCACATAATATCAAAATACGTAGTCAATAACGACAGGTGTGATGACATGTGGTAGGTATAATAAAGTAAGAATATTGTCTTTTGTACACCATAAAGTTTGTACATCCGGTTTATATTATTATATTATTTTACCTACAAAAGATCACCGTCCGCCATCTTTAACGTTTTTGGTAATTTTAGTTATTTTCGTATTGTTTCCAATGCAATTTTATTACAGTTTTTTTTTAAATTGTACGCCCGGAGTCGCTGTTTCATGATTTACATGAAATCTAGCTAAAACATTGAGTGATTGCGCTGTAATATTGATATTAAAAAAATGTTAGTAGGTACTGTCAAACGCGCCCACGTGGACCATAGACAATTGTAATGTATTATTATTTCTAATACAAGATGGCCGTTTTGCTATACTAATTTCACCAGTTTATAATTATTCTGTGTAGTCAATGATAATTTCAATAAAGAATCAGATTTGTGATTTTCAAGAGGAATTTAAAAAAATTATCAAAACATAGGTAAAGTAGAAGTTTTTATTAAAAAAAAATTAAGATATTGCTTTAGGGCTTTGTGAAAACTTTCAAAATAAATATAACTGTAGTTATTTGATTGTTTCCTGGGTCTCTACTGTTAAGCTCCTGGGCAACTTTTTCAGAATTTTTAATATCTATACCTACGTACTTACCTATAAGAAAATTGGTGTTTGATTATATTTGTTTGTCTAAAAAAACGTTTTTTCTCTGATGATGCCTATAATCTGATTCTATAATCGAAATTACAAAGATATATTACAAATAAGATTCATGTTAAATGCATGCCCACAAGCAGACATATATAAGTTCGCACTGACCTATGCCGCACATGAACTCACACATGCCGCATGTGGACCTACAATATAAAAAACCCAATCTCAAATGAACATAAGCCCTGCAACTCTTGCCAACCTTCCCTGAAACTAGGGTGGCATTGCCAAAGTCAACCATTTTTACAGTATGGTTAGTCAGCCACATGCCGACCTATAAATTAAGGAAGGTTGCAGAGAAAACAACATTTGAGGTTTGCTCAAAGCTCGTAACACTAGCAGCCACTTGTAAGTTCGCCGTTGCACATGCTGTACAAGCACTTGTAAAAAAATCTAAACTAGAATTTGCAAAGGCTCCTCAAATCTTCCTGGCTCGTGCACAAGAGTGGCGTAGATAAAACGTGTGCCACACTGACTATTACAAAGACAACGGTATTTTTTTATTAAAAGTGATTATAATTTTTAACATTTCTAAACCATAAAGGTAAAACTAAATAATTTACATATTAAGGTAACGCGGGGTTGTCCGATAAATACTCTTTTTTATCTATTTACTGCGAGAAAAAACACTAAAAATATGTAAAAATTCTGTAATCTAGAAGTTTTTCATGAACACTTCATTATAATTGGTTCACTCACTATGAGAATACTACCAATAAAATGTTAAATCCACGATTTCTCAAATCAGTGAATCAGCATTTAGTTAGTTTTACCTTTAAGGTGGCAATTTTTTTACATAGCCAATGGGCTCAGCACATATTTGAAATTATATTGGCGGGCAAACGTCTCACCTGTATGTGTCTAGGCTCCATAGTGATCAATGACAAAATATTTTTGTGCATTTTCTTCAGCAACCCGGCCACGCAATTTTTTTTGTCTGTGGTATTTGTTCAGAATCCATAAGTACTCTTCGAATGGTATAGTTTTTCTCGGGTTAGACCATGTTCTACTTGCAGTTATTATCTCTGCCGACGTTTCATTCCCTCGAGCGGGGAACATTATCAAGGCTCATAGCGACGGGGGACCTTTATCCTCCGTTTACTTTTGGCAACTGGCTGGCTGCTGTTCAAATGTTCATAAGTACATTTTTGATTCTGCGTTTTTTTTATTTTAAAGATCAAAGTTGATGAGAGACGTTGGTATCATAACCATACATCAGAATAAGTATATATTTTTTTAAATTAATCAAAGATTAGATCGAAATATGTAAGTGTTTTAATGGAGTCCACACACATTTAAATTGGGAGCAGAAATATGATGTCACTTGATAATGATCCCTTGACTTATAAGTTGGTATGAGGGTGACCACCCATACTGTAAAAATTGGTTCACTTTGCCGATGTCACCCCTGTTTCAGGGAAGGTCGGAAAAAGTTGCAGGGCTTATGTTCATTTGCGGTTTGGTTTTAATTTGTATGTACCTACACATTCAGCATTTGTAAACGCGAACTTACACATGTCTATTTGTGGGCATGCATTTGATATGAGTTTGGAAACTTTACATATCTTTGCAACTTAGATAGATTATGAATTATAGAATCGGCTGGCCAGCCATTGCTTAAGCATTGGTTAAGTGGTTGCCAAGGTTGCTAGCTCCAAATCAAACCGTCATAGTGCTGTCATTCATAGAAAATAAAATATACTAGAGACAGAACATACAATCATACCTCTTGTTGTCTTGTCTTGTATCCTGCCGCCATTCCTCTAGGGGTGGCCAGTACCTCCACATAAGTGCCTCCACTTGACTCTGTCCCTGCATACCTCTTTCATCTCATCCAATTTCATCACTCTTTTCATGCATGCTCTTCTCTTGTTTCCACTCTGTAAATTCCATTCATTCGCAATCTCACTCATCTGATCAATCCATTCCTTTCTAGGTCTTCCCCTTCCACGCTTACCTATTACATTCCCTTTATACACTCTCTTCGTCAGTCGGTCCTCACTCATCCTTTCAATATGTCCAAACCATCGCATCACACTTCTTTGAACTTTCACTTTCACGCTTTCTTTTACTCCGCATTCATTCAGAACCCATTCGTTTCTCACTCTATCTTTCAGTGTTTTTCCTGTCATACTTCTTAAATGAGCCATTTCTACGGTGCATACCTTATTTACTTCTCTTTCATTCACCGTCCATGACTCGCTTCCATACATCAGGGTCGGCAACAATATACAATTGTGTACCGCCATTTTCATTTTCTTTGGTATCCTTTTATTCTTCGCTATTCTACCAAACGCTCCTATCACGCATCTTCCTTTGCTGGCACGCTTCTCTAATTCCTTCGTCATCTTACCATTCGCCTCAAACTTGCTTCCTAAATAGTCAAACCTAATACCTCAATAAAATATTATTTATGTTGGGAGAATAAAAGATGTTTAAGTGTTTATCGCATTTGTCATTGAATGTCTCTGCACATAATTCTGTTAAATTTAAAAAGTCCCGGATTGTATGGAATCCATTTTTTAATTCACCATAGATGACAAGCTGTGACATCTAGCTGAGGGAAATTTTGAATTGGTTTTTAAATTAAATTAAAAAAAAGGTTGATTTGTTATAGTAATGTTATTAATTTAAGGTTGATGCAATACTGCACAAAATCTCATACTATTATGTTTTAATTTTTTGCAGTGTCAAAATGGATGTGTTCTCAACAAATTTAGTTATTGAGGACTTCTACAGTATTATTGAAAATAAGGATCTAGAAACTCTTATGGAAGTGGGGCCTCCGAAACGAATGATATGGTCTCCAGATCAACAAATTCGTGCCAAGTCTCGGGCTATCCCTACGTCTTTTAAGGAAAAACCAACAGAAAAAACTACAAAACCAGTTTACACAAAGCATGTAAAATCTGTTGGTAAAATACGTCAAAAATTTGAGTTGGAGCAACTTGCTAAATGGCCCCACATTCTTCAAAGAAAAGATAATTTCTTCTATCAACTGCGACAAAATAAAAGAAAATCAAACGTGAAAGAGATTGTGCAACCTGTACTAGACGATGATTCACCTCTCACCAGATTGAGTTGGAAAATTATGTGTGATCTGAATCCCAAATCACAAAAGTATAGACAACAATTCATGCAATGCACTAATGGAAAGAAAGTTCTTTTATCTGGAAGCTTGGGAGGTCGCATTGAGCTGTACAAAGAACCTAGAAAAATGCGGCCAGTTGTAAAGAAAACAAAAATGATGAGTAAAGCATTCAGTTCAACAAAAAAAGAGTTACTTAGCTCAATGAGTATGCCATTTAAGCCAGGCCCATTAAGCAGAAAAGTCACATTAAAAGATTATAACAAAAACAGTTGTAATAAAATAGAACTTGTAGAATTGCCTGCCATCGGGATAGAGGTGTTTCCCCAGTTAGGTGTTCGCTTGGATTCTGCCGTTTGTGCCAGACTAGAACAAGCAAGAAGACCTGATGGACTCATGGATGCATCTTGGGCCATGTTCGCTGCATCTGTAGTAAAACAGTCTGACAAAGAATCGCAGTGCCATTCACATACATTTCCGCTACCTTATAAACACAATCAATCAAAGATTCTGATGCAAAGGGATCCTGATAAAAGTCAAAAGTTCTCAGAGCGGTCTTTGTCTCCGGATCAAGTTTTATTGGAACTAGAAGATCTGGGTTCTAATTTGTCATACCTTAATAAATATTATCCAACTGATGACGCTGAAGCAACTGTAAAAAATATGCTCGTTGATATGATAAAAGCAACCGCTTTAGGAGCCATTCAAGATAACATTGCAGAGCCAGATTTGGACTATAATCCAGAGGGAGATGGTAGCATTGAACCGTATTCAAAGTCAGATTCTTTAAAACCTTCAAAAAGGAAGTATTCTGAATTAAAAAGATTGGATGTGACAGTAATAGATGTAAGTAATGATAATGTTTCCAAATTATGTTGTAATAACTTTTGTAGGCTTGGTTGTGTGTGTGCAAGTCTGCAGACACCCGTTATATTTAATGACCACTGTGGGCAACCAGAGTGTATGTTCAAATGTACTTGCCATTTTAATAAAAATAATTCATATTCCACAAATACGGATGTGACAATATCTGATAAGGCAGTATTTAACTTGCAGCATCAAATGAACCGTTTTCTTTCAAAAGAAGAACGGAAGTTTCGTCGTACTGTAATACATGCTAATGACAATACAATTGTCCTTGGCGCTAGCCCACGAACCTTAAGAAAACCGAAGAGATCTGAAGATTTTGTGTCTTATGATGATCCAGAATTAAGCACTTCAGCCTCTGATGTAAAAGTAGTATTACATAAACTTCCTGAATCAATGAAACTGGAACCATGGTGTATGACACATCAATTGTATAAATGTTTTTGTAAAAATAAGTTGTGCACTGGTCACGGCTACAGATTCTCTTATTTAAATGCAGAGCACAGTGACCCTGTTGATTCTAAAACAACAAAGGAGTCTAATTCAGAAAGATACATTATTGCACCTGATACCTGTAGCAGAACTACGGCGCATTCAGATCAGAGAAAAGAGACTAAAGTAAAAAATATTGTGAAGATCCAAGAAAAGGAAAAACTTCTAGAGACTAAAGAAAAAAATATTATGAAGATCCAAGAAAAGGGAAAACTTCTAGAGGCTAAAGAAAAAAATATTATGAATGTTCAAGAACAGGAAAAGCTTTTAATGACTAAAGAAAAAGAATCAATTGAAAATATTCCAAAAAGTGTGGTGCGTATTTCAATTGATGATGAAACCGACGTTAATTATATCAGGAGTATTTTGTGTGATGAACGATTTAAGCCACGTAAATTAGAAAACATGTCAAATGATGATTGTAGTAGGAAGACAAAGCAAATTCTACCATCTCAGAGTCGTAAAATGATCAAATTAGTTAAAAAATCAGTATCCAATCAAAATCAAAATCAGTGGTTTCTTCAGCCTCCTCTTCCCAACCTTCGGAAAGTGTTATGTTGGAATTACTTTTTATCTTGTTTTAGTAAGGGGCAAGTTCATATTTGGGCTTCAGTGAGTGCCCCATATAAATTGTATGCAACTCTCCAAAATGAGGCTAGACTATCAGACACTTGCATTAATATTACTCATCCTGACTTTCAGAAATGTAAGTGGCATCTGTACCCACCTCTTTTACAACAAATCCTGTCAAAAAATTGCACGGCTTGCAAATTTATTCTTTTAATCGGAAAAACTTTTGCATGGCAAATTTCTGGGATGGTGAATTCAATTATTTCTCGTGGTAAATGTGTGAGTCTAGAAAAATCTTTCAAAGATTATCAACATTCCCAAATTCATGCAACTCCGCAAATAGTACGAGTTCAAGGATCTCACCAATTGAAAGACAGAGAAAGTGCACCAAAAATCAGTCAAAATGATTCCAACACATCTCTTGAACTTTGGAAATTACTACCAAGTCAGCCTAATGCTACCATCACATCTAAAATTGAGTCTCAAGTTCTTTCTACAGCTTCTGAAAATATATTCAAATCTTGTCCATCTCCTGAACTGTCAGATGAAATGGAATCACAACCAGACAATCAAATTCATCAAAAAGCCCTCCTCACTTTACCAATACACACGGGAAAGTTTAATAGATGGATGTTGTTAACATTGGAAAATGATTTTCTCCAATTGAAAATCATTTCTAGAGGTGTGACAGTTCTATATTCTAATTTGATCATAGGAATCAATGAGGCACGCTCTCAAAAAAAGATTTCTAGAGTCAGAGGAGTTGAGTTAGTAAACACAGATGATATTTTTCAAATTTATGGTGTCCCGAATACCTTAAAAATGCAAGTCTGCATGGGCCCCTTTAAGAAAGATGAAAAAGCAAATTTACAAATAGTGAGTAATGGGGGTTCTCGAGGAGGCAAGCATACCAAAGGAATTTGGTTGTACAATAAAATTGATAAACTAAATGAGTCAATATGCAACCAACTTGATCTCGTGAAGCAAAGTGTACCTACAAGTGATTCATCTCCAAGCGCCAAGAAGCTTCCTCATGAATCCGTCAACAATCCAAAACCAAATGTCGAACAACTTGATACAAAACCAAAGGTTAGTTCTAGTGATCAACTGCTTACCAATTCTCAGTCACCTGAAAAGAAAGTAGTTGTGCTCAAAGGCAAACAATTTGTTTTGAAAAAGATTGCTAATCCTGTGAAAACGGATCTTCAAAAAAAAATAGTGAATATATTGAAAATTAAACCCCCACCGAAATCCCTGTTGAAGCTTAACACATCTGATAAAGACCAAAATTCCTTGCGTGTGAATTCAAAGCCATCAAATGAAAAAGATCTGCCACGCTTACTCCCACTGCCACTATTACTATCACCATCACCTAAAAAGCACGTTCCCGTAAATGATACTACAAAAATTCCTCCTCTTATACTAATCTCTAATCAACGACGAAAGCAAACTCTATTGAGCGGAGAAAATTCTCAAGTCGATAGTAATACAATCACTGTTCAACCTCAGTTATCATCTACTCCAGAAAGTACTGAGAAGTCGGACAAAGATGATCCATCAAGGATGAACAAGGATGAACCATCAAGGATGAACAAGGATGAACCATCAAGGATGAACAAGGCAAACATAGATGAAGACATGAGTGCCAATTCAGAAACACAAATAAAAACTGATGAAACAAAAATACTGACTCAAATGCATCCTCTTATACTAACCTCTAATCAACGACGAAAGCAAACTCTATTGAGCGGAGAAAATTCTCAAGTCGATTGTAATACAATCACTGTTCAACCTCAGTTATCATCTACTCCAGAAAGTACTGAGAAGTCGGACAAGGATGATCCATCAAGGATGAACAAGGCGAACAAGGATGAACCATCAAGGATGAACAAGGATGAACCATCAAGGACGAACAAGGCAAACATAGATGAAGACATGAGTGCCAATTCAGAAACACAAATAAAAACTGATGAAACAAAAATACAGACTCCTATGAAGCAACCTCGCGGGCAGGAATGTGAAAAATTGACAGAAGTAGCTTCACAGGAAAATCTGCAAGTACAAAATGATAAACCATCTGTAGAAGAAAATCAGCACCCAACTCTTCCACATTCATATATACTGAAATACCTCAGCAAACTGGAAGGTGACATACAACATAAGGAAAATGAAGAGGAGAAAATAGATATTAATGATGACAACGGGGAAGATGGCCAAACTTCTGATGACGATGATGTTATATTCTTACCGCAGAAACAAGAAGTTGTGGAAGTATTAGATTCAGATGAAGAAGAGACTTATGTCGAAGAAAGGCTAGAAGATGAAGAAAGATTAGAAGAAGAAGAAGAAGACATGTATGAAGAAGAAAGACTTGAGGAAGAGTTTTTGAAAGAAGATAGGATAGAAGAAGGAGAAGAGAATATGAACATGATATTCAAACCAGAAACTGCCGTTTAAGGCAACCCTCCAAAAATCACCCATTGACCAACTCGCAACTCATAATTGCAACTCGCGTGGGTTAAAAAAAACTCCCATGAACTGTTCTTGTTTATAATTTTTAACGCCTTTAAACATGTGATTTACGACATACAATTTCCAAAACTTCTCAGTTTTATTTTCACTGGGAATATTATCAATGGTATTATTAACTGGCAAAATGAGACTTTCAGATAAAGAAAAGCACACTCACAACCAAACAAAAGTCACTCGCAATTTGCGAGCTAGCGAGTAGAATTTTGGAGGGTTGGTTTAAGGTGACATGGCTTACAGGGACTCAATTCTTTTTACCTCCTCATCTCAAAATTTGCATGCAAAGCCTTGAACAGTATGAGAAGACTTTGTTCTACAAGGATTAGTCCAATCTAGAGTGAGAAGAAAAATTTAATGAGAAAATTATTTTTTTATTTTACAGAACTATATAGGTTTACAAAACTATGTCTCCTGTACCCTTAGTACGAGTTGCAAAACTTGAGTAATGTCAAGTTTACGGCAATTATTAAAGAGTGATTACCCCATAATCTACCGTTTTTGTTTGTTTTAACTTGATTTTCTTCATCACTGTAACTCTTTTGCTAAGAGCATAAAGTGTAAGAAACCAAAACTGCAGGTTTTGGGAGAAATCACTCTTTAATATTTTCCGTAAACTTTACTTTTCTCAAGATTTGCAACTCGTACTAAGGGTACTGTACAAAGTCAATGTACTTGTAATGTTTTAGTTTTGAGAGATTAATTTACTGGGACCTAACAATTTTAGAAGTGTGAAAAATAATTGATCTCAATGAAAAGAAATTAAGATTGCCAAAATGTTTTTATTAAATAAAAATAAGTATAGTGATACTTCCTAATATATTATGCCTTTGAAATTACTGCGCCGTATTACAACCACAAACTTTTAGTTTTTCTTGTACATTTTTTTCCCATGGTTTCAATACAAATCCAATAGGCAAAAGAGTGTGCCAGATTACTAGAGACCTGAAGCGCTATTCTGCTAAATTCTTTACGACAATGAGATAGCGGTTCGTGTCCAAAATTAAGGTGTACTGTGATTTTTTATCTATGGAGTTCTTTCGCAAGCGCTAGCAAGCTCTGACTTGGATTGATATCCAAAGTGTAAGGAATTTAGCAGAATAGCGCTTCTGGCTAACAAATATTTTATTTTGGTTTTGGTTTCTAGAACTAGTTACGTAGGCCTGTGACATTTACTTATTAAGAAATGGAGCATCTGTTCCGAGTCCATGTTTCATTGTTTATAATGTATAGTATACCTATTTGTACATATTTGTTACCTTATATCCTATTTTCTACTGCATTGTTTCATCTGGTTATACCTTCTTGTACCTACTATCCACTGTTAAATAGGTTTCATGTAAGTAGTTCATTAATTTAAATACTTAAGTTTACAATATTCTGATATTATGATGGGCAGTTATGTTTTAGTATAACTTGAAAAATTCATAATAAAAAGATAAGCCTTCTACATATTTCATTATTTCTTTTATTTCTTAATTAGTAATTAATTTTCCCTGTGTCAGGGAAGGTCGGCAAAAGTTGTAGAGCTTATGTTCATTTGAGGTTTGGATTTTATTTGTAAGTACACATTCAGCATTTGTAAGCGCGAACTACACGTGTTTGTTTGTGGGCATACATTGAGAGCTTTAAATGAATATATCCTTTCAACTTAGATTATATATTAAATAGTGCTTTCTATAATCTAAGTTGCAAATATGTATAAACATTAAAGATTCATATTAAATTCATGTCTACAAGCAGACACGTGTAAGTTTTCAAAAACACTTACTGCATGTGCACTTACAAAATAAAGACTCAAATCTAAAATGAACATAAGCTCTGCAACTTTTGCTGACCTTCCTTGAAATAGAAATGGCATTGGCGAAGTGAACCATTTTTTACAGTATGGGGGGTCAGCATCATGCCAAACTATAAGTCAAGGCACAGTTCATTTATTATTCAGTTATTATATTAGTCCGGTCGATAGCTCAGGTGGTAGAGTGCTTGCATTCCATGCCGAAAGCTCGGGTTCGAATCCCACCGAAGGTGTCAGAAATGATTTCCCGTTTCGGTGTTTATTTCAAACCCCAAAATAAAATGCCGGCAAGGTTTACTCAACCTTCACAAGAAATGAGTACCAGCACTCTCGGGAGCTGGGAAACCCCCACTTCAACTGAAGTGGTTGGCGTAAGGCCGGCCCCCTTACCTGTAAAAATAAATAGGTTCAACTCGCCACATGCGACCCCTTCGGGGATAACGCGGCAAGAAGTTACACTATATGTGTAGCTTAGTTGCGTTTTTTATTTATTTTACAGCAGTCTCATGAACCTGTTTATAAATAGAGGTTCTACAAGCAATGAGGCCTGAAATTTTAAGATTTTTATATAAATCTTAGTCTCTCTTGTCCAGAATTCTATTTGATCCTAATAAACTCGGCACGAATTCCATAGACAGAATAATTGTGACGTAGGCTGCAAGGTAAAAAGTATAGTGTTGCACTAAACCTGCAAGGATAAAAGTGCTAACTCAGAAACTGACAAAGTTTACCCAGTTTTATCAGCCACCTTGTGGTGTTATTTATTGCTTACTGATTACCTTTATTTTCATTAACTCAAGAACCAATCACAGAACAAGAATCATATTATGTTGATATTTCCCATTAATATTAGGTCCTTACATATGAAATTGGTGTTTGCCGCACTGGCCACTTTGATGTCAAATATCTCCTCTTTGGTTAAGAATTCCAAATTCAAATTGATACAGCTAGTTACTCATGTATTCGTGTTTTGAAAATTGTAATTCATTTGTTCGTTCCTCAATTGTTTTTTTCTTTGCGTCACTCATTTTCTAAAATGGAATACTTGAAATATCGCGTTATTTACGAGTAAGAGTTCCACCGTGGCACCAGTGCTGCAGAAACGGCTATAAGGATTAATGATGTGTATGGCGACGGTGTCCCAAAATAAAACATAGCGCGTTTTTGGTTCCAACGTTTTTGTTCTGGAAATTTCGGCCTGCAGAACAAGCCTCGTGGACTGCCGGAGACCAAAGTTGATAGTGAGGAATTTAAGGCTTTTGTGGAAACTGATCCATCGCAAACCACGTCCAAGCTATCTGTTGGCTGCAAAGTCACTGATAAAACTGTTTTAATCCACTTGAAGCAAATTGGAAAGGTCAAAAAGCTTAAAAGGTGGGTACCTCACTTTTAGTGAAGCAAATCAATAAACGCGCGTCGACTGCTGCGTTACATTACTCAACCGGCACAATAATGAAGGGGCTTTACATTGAATTATTACCTGTGATGAATAATGGATCCTGTAGAATAATCGGAAGCGCTCATTGCAATGACTAAACCCTGCCGAACCAGCCAAATCATGCCCCAAGCGAAAATTGACTCAAAAAAGCTATGTGTGAGCGTTTGGTGGACTAGTGCCGGTGTCATTCACTACACCTTTCTTTAATCTGGTCAGACGATTACGGCAGATATCTATTGTCAGCAACTGCAAACCATGATGGAAAAGCTAGCTGCTAAACAACCGAGGCTGGTCAATCGTTCTAGGCCACTGCTGCTTCGTGACAACGCTAGACCACACACTGCACAACAGACGGCTACCATATTAGAGGAGCTTCAATTGGAATGTCTAAGACATCCCCCGTACTTTCCGGACCTTGCTCTAACATATTACCATTTTTATCGAAATTTGGATAACTTCTTGCTAGGGAAAAAAATAATTTCTAAAAATAATTTCTTTTGTAGTTTTTTAATTTTTTACTGATTAATTGTTTAGAGTTTATTTGTTTTATATATTTGATTGTATTAATTGCTTGTACTCCTTGACTAATAGGTTGGTATGCGGCTGACCACCCATACTGTAAAAAATGGTTCACTTTGCCAGTGTCAACCCTGCTTCAGGGAAGGTCGGCAAGAGTTGCAGGGCTTATGTTCATTTGAGATTGGGTTTTTTATATTGTAGGTCCACATGCGGCATGTGTAAGCGCGAAATTATGCATGTTTGCTTGTGGGAATGCATTTAATATGAATCTCAAATGATACATATCTTTGCAGCTTAGATTTAGGTTTAGGTTTTAGGGCAGTCCAAACCGCCTTCAAAGATTGAATTGATTGCTGTCCGAATGGTCCGTAACTTCAGACCGATTAGCCTTCTTAGTGTGCCAGGTAAAGTGCTATGCAAGATTCTTATCCATAAGGTAAGATTATCCACCCAGGAGAGGGTCTCAGATATACAATCTGGCTTTATGCCGGAAAGAGGTTGCGTAGACCAGATATTCGCACTTCGACAGATAGTCGAAAAACAGCTGGCCGTAAATAAAAAGTTATACGCGGCTTTCGTAGATCTTGAGAAAGCCTTCGACTCGGTGGATAGAAGTATGATGTGGTGTGTGCTTGAGAGGTATGGTGTGAACGAAGCACTTCTGAACGCGATACGCGCCATCTATCTAAATAGCAGGGCGTGTGTCAGGGTGGATGGAAAATACAGTGAGTATTTTAATGTGTACAAGGGTGTGAGACAGGGTTGCATAATGAGCCCATGGTTATTCAATATAATTATGGATCATTGTGTTAAACAAGCGAATCTGGAAGGGCATGGCATACAGATTGGAGAGAGAAAAGTCGGAGTTCTGCTTTATGCTGATGACGCAGTATGAATTGCTGATTCAGCAGCGGAACTTCAGGCAATGCTCTCTAGTCTGAACCATGCTCTGTGTGTGAACAAGTTGAAAATTAATGCAAGTAAGACGAAAGTACTGATTTTTGACAGAACGGATGATAATGAAGAATGCACGGTTATGTTGAATGATACGAAAGTTGAAATTGTGGATGAATTTAGTTACTTGGGAAGTATGTTCGAGAAGAATGGAAAGATGACAAGAGAACTTGAGACTAGGATGTGTAAGGGAAAGCAAGTGGTCGGTGCAATAGGAAGAATAGCAAAGAACAAGCGATTGACGATGGATCTGAGAATGGCGGTACACAATGGCATATTGTTACCGACTTTGATGTATGGAAGTGAAGCATGGACAGTGAACGATAGCAAAATGAGTAAAGTATGTAGGGTGGGCATTTGAGAAGCATGACAGGAAAAACTCTGAAGGATAGAGTTAGGAATGACTGGGTAAAAAAATAATGTAATTTGAAAGACGATGTGAAAGTTAAGGTACAAAAGAATGTGATTGATGGTTTGGGCATGTGGAAAGAATGAATGATGATAGACTGACAAAGTATGTATACAAAGAAAGTGTGAAAGGAAAAAGAGGGAAGGGACGACGGAGAAAAGTATGGAGTGATCAGATTGAGGAGATTGTGAAAGAATGGGATATACAAAGTGAGCGTAAAAGAAGAAAATGCATGAAAAAGGTGATGGATATGAATGAATTGAAAGAGGTATATAAGGATAGGAAAAAATGGAGGCAGCTCTGCAGAGGCTCTGGCCACCCCTAGCGGAATGGCGACAGAGTTACAGTTGCAGTTATGGTTATTTTAATAAAAGGATCAATGAACTACCTATGATATGTAAAAGTACATAGATAGCAATGGTACATACTTTGATTAAATAAATATATTATTTTAAAAAAAAGAGTTTTTGTTCCTCCCATACATAGAGTTATTAAGGTAAAGAGATGAAGTCCAGGCCAAAATAATGTCCCCTTTTTTTTGGACTGAAGCGCTGAACCTCGACCGCGTGCAATTTGTAATGCTCGGTTTTGGTCTCATTATTTCTCCAGCGCTCGGATCGTAAACATCTCGTTAAAAGTGGTTTTCTGTGTGAAAGGGCGCAAAAATAGGTCCGAAAAAATAAAATAAATGGATGAAATCACATTTCACATGTAAATTTATGTTTTTAATACGCTAATTAACGTTTTATTTATATTTTGTACGAATTATTGACAGGCGCGTGCTAGAAGAGTGCGTCTACTTTAAAGATAGTGTTCTACCGTGTGAAAGAAAGGGACAACAGCGCCCAGGGCTGTACTCGAAATAATCGAGCCTCTTAAAAAATATTTTCCACTGACTACTAAAAAACAAAGTGACACAAAAATGATAATTTTAGGAACTCTTCGACTAATAAATGGAATATATGTACAAAAAAATGAGGCTTAATACGGTATACTCTTGCAAAAGTCGCTATGATATTTGACAGTTCAAATTATAACAACTCAAATTATACGTAACTTAGCGAGTTTTGAAATAGTACAATAAAATACAGAATAACATTTTTTTAAATCCAATGCAACGACAGCCATTGCAAAAAAATTTTTTTTTAAACTAAGCGTGGTTTGCAAGTGGATTCCTCGATTATTTCATCTAAATTACTATGATTACAATGTTTAACGAGTCGTATTATTTTTAAAATTAAAATAATAAAATCTTTAATTGATGAGGCATTCACTTTGTAATCTTTCTATATTCTACAATCTAAGTTGCAAATATATATTTACATTTTAGTCTTCATACAAATATTATCAAAATTCGGTAGGTAAGAATGCCCGTGGTGATGAAACTTTCAGCCCATGCATCATTAGTTTGTCAAAGCGTGGGCTCACCGACCACTAAAGTGTCTAAGAATAGTCGCAATACCAGCAGCGTTGTCGATACAAGAAAATGACGTCACGGGGGCTACAAATTTCGTTGACGGATCACACATCCGTTTCAAAACCGGTCAAAATTTTCAAAAGATCTTTTTCAAATTTAAAATTATATAAATTTATTTAGGACTTGAAATTAGGCCCTTGTTTATATGTTTATCGTTATCTAACAAAATTATACACTTTTTACCAAATTCCTCACTATTGCAAATACCCTATTGTACAATCAATGTTACAATATGGCATAATTGGATGGGGGGGATCATATGATAATATTTTAAATTCAGTTAAAATAGCTCAGAGATTAATTATTAAAGTAATTCTAAAAAAGCCACCAACATTTTCAACAGAATCTTTATTCAAAATTTTTAAGGTACCAACTATAGAACAAATTTTTAAACTGTACTCTATTCTGGAAATAATAAAAATTGACAAAGCAAAACAATTTGAAAGAGCTATATCAAGGAGAAGACAAAATTTTATAACAATTCCTAAATTTAAAACAAAACAATTCGAGAATAATTTTATCTGTAGGGGAATAAAATACTATAACATATTGCCAAATGAAATCAAAATAATTAAGGATGTTAAAAAAATTAAGTTTAAAATAAAAAAATATATATATTCATAGTTCTACTTATTGATTGGTTGTTTCTAATTTTTGGTTTTTTCATTTTTTATATTGTTAATTTATTTTTTGATTTATTCTTGTGTATTACCTATATTTTTTTCCTTTAAGTATTATATTAAGTTTTTATCTCATTATATTATATAGAATATAATTTAAGAACATAATTTATTTAAGATAGCTGCGATTCCCTCACCAAGCACAAGAGCTTGGCTCTTCAATTGGTGAGGAAATAACAATTAAGTTTTTATTATTATTTAGAAATATTACTTGTTTTAAAATAAATTTGTATTTATATTTTGTTAATTAAAAAAAAAAAAAAAAAAAAAAAAAAAAAAAATGTAAGTAGGGTCAGTGTGGCAACAGTGGATCATTTTTTTTCAAATGCACAGAATTATTGTTGTATAAATGCAATCAATTTACAACTTTTATCAAACGATTGATAAATTAAGTACCTACCACTTGTTCAAAGAGCTCCATCTTTTTTATCCAATAAATACAGAGATATTTTGCATTTAGTGAAAAATGGAAAATGATCCACTGTGTACCCTATGGTGTACACAGTGGATCAAACAATAAAAAGCCAGATTACTTCTATTTCAAAAAAACATATGTATAAGACAGAAATATCTTTTTCTGTTATACACCAATTTTAATCAAACGGAACAAAATAAGTGGATGATAATCCAGGAAAAAACCACATTGAAGAAGTAACAAGAATATTGACGGGCATTGCTGCGTCTTCCGAGGTAAACGCAACTATGCTACACATATAGTGTAACTTCTTTCTGCGTTCTTCCCAAAGGGTCTCATGTGGCGAGTGGAATCTATTTAGATTACAGGTAAGATGATCCACTATGTAACCTATGATGTTGATCCACTGTGTACCCTTTTGACAAATTTCTTTTAGGGCAGCAATTTATGTATTTCACTTTGAACAAAGTAATGAAGTAATGTTATAATGGAAGTAGGATTGTGGTTAATGAGGATAAATAAATAACTTCTAGCCGAACTTCAATACTTTAAAAATAAGAAGACAACAAAGCGAAGCTTAATTTTTACTTTTGACTGTCAGAAACACATTTTGTTACTCAGCACAACCAAGCTGCATTGAAGTAGGACTTTGATTAGTCCAGACATGTTCAGACATGAGCACCATGCCAGGGTGAAAGCAATAGCCCTGTATAACTACTCATCTGGAAGAAACTGCCCTGATCCACTGTACCCACATGATCCACTGTACCCACATGATCCACTGTTACCACTTTGACCCTACACATTCAGCATTTGTAAGCGCGAACTACACGTGTTTGTTCATAGGTTTAGGTATGCATCTGAGAGCTGTAAATGAATATATCCTTGCAACTTAGATTATATAGTATAGATTATATTTTAGTATCTGTAAACCGACATAATATCCTTAGATTGGGTTTTTATGCTGTAGGTACGTCCATATGGGACATGTGTAAGTGCGAACTTATACGTGTCTGCTTGTGGGAATGCTGTAATATATTTTTGCAACTAAGATTACAGATTTAAATCCATTTTTATTTTGTTTCTTTGTTTTTTTTTTATTTGTATCAAATAAAAAAAAAAATCGTACAAAACAAAAAAACTTTCTAATTTTGCCGCTAGATGTCTATATTGTCTTTTAACATTTTCCATACATTTTCAAAAATTTTTATACATTTCAATACAAAACAAAAAGAGGTCTAAAAAATTGAGGAAGCTTTTTAAATATTTTTTCAGAAATTATAATTACTTCTACTAAAAACTACTGTTTTACGAAAAAAAAAAATTTTTTGTAAATATTGAAAGAAGTTACATGATATTATAAGTGTCTTGGAACTGCTTCTCAAACACATATACGCGAATCGTACTGTTTTGCAGCATATATACAAAATTTGATTTGCCTTACACCGGGAATGTATTTCATCTGCTGTGATGGCATTAATTTTGAAAATCGAAACTCCAAGCGAATGACGACGGCCTGGAGTAATATAATAAAGGATACAATCCACAAACCTATTTTGTCTGGCCAGTTGTCTTCATGCGAAAGTAGAAGCTTGTGTGCATGCAATGAAATCTGTTGAACCAGGGTCGAAGTTATTGTGGATAGGACAAGACCGCCTTGAACCGGCGTGTTTTGCCAAATTCAAGTGCCAACGCCTTATCCGCTCCACCATCCCAGTGACTATCTATCTGCATATTATGTTTGTTCCTCCACATGAGACTACACAGGCCTTTGTATGTATGTTTTATACCTTTGTCTTATATTTTGCTCACCTTTGTGTCAGATAATGATTTTCAGTTGTGATCCATCCAGCCAGATTTAAATTTGACAATAAGTAAAACAAAGTACATTAGATGTATATAATTGCATGTATTTAATACAAAGTAATAATGTAACAGGATATAGGTGATATTATATGATACTTGCAAGCTCTAACACAACAACAATATTACTGTAATAGAAAATAACAAACTATCTAATTGGTATCCCAGTCAATAATCCCAACCATATGTGTGATGTTGTCAATATTTCATCTTAAATGATTGTAATAATGATACCTTATATTGAAGGTAAATATTAAAAGTGTGTATTTACAAAAGTCTACAAATTCTCTATTATTCTATAAGAAATTCAGTCAATCGTTTAACATTTCAATAATCCATTTTCGGGAAACAATATGTGCAACACATGGATAATATCATTGAAATAACAAAAATTATGAAATCACAGTAACCTATAATATACAAGTATTGATGATTCTTATGGTATCCCATTTAAGTTCAAGTTAAAGTCTAGAAAGGATTTGCAATGTTGTTTTATTCACCAATAATGCTCACTGCTGAGTGGGCACTCATATCAAACAATAACTTAAACCGGTAAAACTTGGACCGGTCCGTAGTCCGTAGTGGCAACACTTCGGACTCGTAAATGGATGGTTGTGGATTCGAATCCCGGCGGAGCACAAAAAATATACCATTTATATTTCGAATGTGCTCTTCGCTGAGATGAAAAATTCATAAACCTTTACCAAAGACCGGTCACTGAAAGGTCCATCCAACCTTACAACAACTGGGTCTTGCTTGAGAATTGGCGCTTTCTACAGCGACGACCAAGCTCGCACAGGGCTCTTGAGGTGTGTTACACACAAAAACAGCGCTCACCAAATAAATCATCCTAATATTATTATTATTTAATAGCTAACATATATGAAGAGGCTCTGAAGCGCTATTCTGCCAAATTCCTTACGACCTAAAGGCGACGAGCTGGCGATTTGTTTCCAAAAATAATATGTACCGTATTTTTTATCGATGGAGTTCTTTCGCAAGTGCTAGCAATCTCAGACTTGTATGGATATCCAAAGTGTAAAGAATTTAGCAGAATAGCGCTTCTGGACACTGCTCTCAAACATAAACTGCATTCTACATTACCAAGGATGCAACAATCCCATAATCAATAAAAATAACAACAGCAGGTTCTTACAACACAATCACTTTAGCCTTCAAAGTCAAAGGACTAGTTACATTCCCACTGAAGGTTTTGAAAGATTTACCATTTTGGTGTTTTCTAGTTAACCCAAGTCATATACCATCTACGTTTACACAACCTTCAAAACAAATGGGAGCCTTCTCTTAGTAAAGATGTGCCTTTAAGTGTGCAAACAAATATGTTCCATTCAGCAAATGGGAACCGTGGGATAGTGTAGTGAAGTAACTATAAAAATTGTAACAATGGTGCACACCATGAAGACATTTAAATTTTGATCAATAGTGGCTACATGAAAGTAGGCTCATTTTAAAGTCTAGTTCGGACACGGCGACTATTTTAGTCGAGTAGCGAGTAATTTAGTGGTGGGCGGGGCGCTACTCGCCCGTTAAAATAGAGTAAAATGTATCGACTCGACTAAATCATTGACTAAACTACTCGACTAATTTTTTGTGGTTCGCACACGTTTAGCCACTAAATTACTCGCTACTCGACTAAATTAGTCGCCTTGTCCGAACTAGGCTTAAGATATGAGGTCACTTGAACCCTAATCTTTATTGTTTTATAATTTTTTTATAAAGGCAAATCTCAACTTAATTATTTACTTATTGATTTAGGTATATTTATATGAACAAAATGTCAATGTATAGCAATTATTAATTTGTATTGTTGAATTTTTATAGACGAAGGTAGGCTCAGGTGATTATATTCCCAAGTGGTTTGTATTCTCTGGGTCTTTAATTTCCCTAAACTAATAGAAGAACTAAAACTTTCCAAGAGATTGTTTCTATTGCAACCACTAAAAAAATCTACATGGTCCTTGGAAACAAATTGAAATTAAGATTAAATTGTTTGGGAGAACATTTCAAAAAGTTTAACAAAATTCAGAACTGAATTAGAATGCCAGGATGACTTTGAAGAATCAATATCAAAGCGAGATCAAATTGAATGTTTGTTCATAAATGCAATAGTGTGAGGGAAATAGGCTTTAATTTAAAAAAAACGGTCACTTCTAATATCGTCCAAAGTCAACCTAGCCACATTAAGAAGATTGACATGCCAAAGCTCGATGACAATTACAATAATTCATCTTCACAGTGGTGATCCATGAAAGTTGGAGGATATCAAAAATAGAGAAGATTATATATTAGAAAGGCGCTTTAACTGGATCGGTCGGAGACACAACTCAACACAACTGGCAAACAATTACGGGATTGCATTAGAGCTTCTCACTAACAGGTATGAGAACAAAATGTCTTCATACACGATCCATCACCTACAGCCTATGCAGTGCAAGAATCTGCAAAAATATACCATTGGAAACAAGAGTTCATTGACAGGGTCAAGGAAGATCTGAGATAGTGATTCAATTAATAACTGGGACAGGATTTTATTTTTCAATTTTTGGGGCAACATGGAGAAGTTCATGTAGTCTTGGGTGGCAAGCATCTCAGGTACAGGATGGCAGGCTAGAATTATTGTTGCAATTTCTAGAAAAGATTGCCACAAGTCAGAGGTAGGTTATGTGAATTGGCATCACAGTTGCAACATGCCTCCATCTAAACGAGCACACAAGACATACAATGTTCTCTCAAGATGAACTAGAAACAAGTTGCATGTTATAGAATAAATAAGGACATGGAATCAAGCAGTGCTAATTGAACAAGAAATTGGCCAAGAATGGACGACACATTCAGGTAGGCAAGTTGAAGCTGCGCTTTGATTGCCTGAAGCCAGGCCATCATGTCAACGGGTGCAACATGTGTTACGGCACGCATCACAGCTTTATGCTCAAACAAGGGAATCCTGCTTTGCCAGTAGCCTGCTGGTTAGCGGGCTTTGGATGTGGATCCAGGAGCGCTGCAGCCAGGACAAGTGTCTCAAATGAAACTACATTACCTCCTGCAACCGCAATATTGGTTGACAGGGAAGTGTGTTGTCGAGTATTGTTGGCCAGTGGGTCACAAAGCAACTTCATCCCTATTCATTGTGCCAACTAGCGAGGAATCAAATTTTGGTAAGCTCTGTAATGAATTCTCTAATGACAATAATCTTTTCTACCTTCCTTAGGTAAATTTCCATACTGTAAAAAAAAATGGTTCACTTAGCCAATGTCACCCCTGTTTCAGGGAAGGACGGCAAGAGTTGCAGGGCTTATGTTCATTTGAGATTAGGTTTTTATATTGTAGGTCCACATGCGGCATGTGTTAGCGCGAAATTATACATGTCTGCTTGTGGGAATGCATTTAATATAAATCTTAAATGATATACATCTTTGCAGCTTAGATTAGATTATTTAATTATTTGGACACAAATTGAATAACTAAAGATAAGATGAATTTTCACAGTGTTAATGCACCAACCATCCAAAATATAGTATATTTGACTTTAAACTGATAAAAAAACTAACCACACGATTGACAGAAGTCCGTCCTTTTCACTCAGTATAAAGTTGATATGCCAGCAATGAAAACATCGGGCCTCAGAATACAAAACAGGGTGAGAACAGTATGTTTATAAAAATAGAAAGATAATTTCAAATTTAACATTTGAAAATGAAATAGTTACAAGTTAATCTGAATATTTTGCAAACTTATATGGAACTGCCATCTTCTGCAGTGTACAGCTCAGTTGCTTATACAGAGGCTTGTGATGACAAAGGTATGAACTGAATTTTCTGCTCAACACCTTACGCAAGCAACTCAGATTTTTCCTATTTCAATGGGCGGGCACTCAGAACAGCTGCTTCTGAATATGATATGTACTCTTTTGTTGTATGATCATTTATTAACATTCTATGAAATGTTTTGCAAACTTTATACAAAACATCTTCCTACCTACATACCAAATGGGATAGATATACAAGGCGTGGGCTTGTGGCGGGAGAACATGTCCCTATCTACGTCGCCCCACATGACATCAAAGCCATTTTCCCCGCATACCTAAAGCATACCGTCCCATAACCCTTTTGCCTGCCCTCGGGAAAATACTTGAAAAACTTATAGCTAATCGTATCAAATCCCACCTCAACCTAGCCGGAATGCCAATATCTGGCCGCCAATATGGCTTCCCGGCGTCTCTACAGAGGATGCCATAAGTTACGCCATGGAGGCATTTTGATCATCAGCCTCAAAATACATACTGGCGGTCCTCTTCGATATATAGCCCATGGTTATGGCGAAACTTAGACAGTGCAATATCCCATCTAATGTCTACGTGGCCTCATACTTCACTGAACGATGCGTCACTATGGACGCAGGCCCCATGCTTATCGAAAAGTGCGAATCTAAGGGATGTCCCCAGGGCTCAGTCCTGGGCCTTCTCCTCTGGAACATCCTATTTGATTATTTTAAATTATGATTACGGTCGTTAGACCATTCTATAAAATTCTATTTGATGACCTTCTGTCACTCCCCTTGCCTACGCAAACGATGGGCTACTCAGATCCCGCGCCGATGTACCGAAAAGCCGTACGGATGTCGTCGCACAGCATCCTATAACTCGGAGTATAAAACTCTTAACCCCTCAAGTGCCGGAACGCCTATAGGCGTCACATAGTACTAATCGCGATTTTTTTAATTTTTCTTTAGTTTTTACAAAGCAATAAGATCGAAAATCGCGTGAAGTACTGCTATTGGGTAGAACCATCCACCAATGAAGTCAAATCATTAATTTTTGTTTGTAGGTATTTAAAATATAATATTAAAGTTGACCTTGAAAACGGACTCTTGAAAAAGCCGAATTCCACAATTTTTTGACATAAGAACACTAACACTCAAAAAAAAATCTTTGTGTAAATTAAAAGGGTCATTAATTCTTCTATCTTTTGCGATGTATTTGGATTTCGTGCCTACGCATACTAATGAGGTATATCTATTTTTAGAATTTCGATCTTTTTTCCGTAATCTAAATTATAATCGAGTATAATAATAATTTCACCAAAGTTTTTTTTTTTTTGGTAGGCCCTAAAAAAACTTTATTTCACTGTTTTTTGAGATAAAAAAAACCCACAGGAGATATGTTTTGTATCTTTGGAGATATTTAATATAAAAACCACGAGTTGGGTGTCTGAATTAGGCAGAAAATCGCTGGCGCCTGAGAGGTTAAATGACTCTAATATAGATATATTCTACTGCAATATAAATAGATTTAAAATTTTAATCAGAGATTTTCTCCCAGCGTGTTGATGGCTGAGCCGGTGCACTGTAATTAGGGAAACCTGTTGTGCACAAAAAAAAAAAAAAAAAAAAAAAAAAAAAAAAAAAAAAAAAAAAAAAAAAAAAAAATAAGGATTAATGGCATGAACACAACAAGTTTTCCCACAGAAAAAGGTGTAAGACAGGGATGCATCCTCTCCCCTGACCTGTTTAATATCTATGGGGAATACATAATGCGCAGGGCTCTGTACCAATGGGATGGAGGAGTGTCTATTGGTGGCGTAAAGCTGTCCAATTTAAGATATGCGGATGACACAACACTTTTGGCCAAAAACCCGAGAGAGATGGCAGATCTCCTTAAACGAGTAGAGACCGAGAGCAAGGCACTGGGACTCGAGATCAACCAGAGTAAAACCAAGATCATGATCATAGATCGATCAAAAAAATTTGGTCATCTGGGAAACTCATTTCAAGGTTTGGAGATCATAAACGAGTTCCAGTTCCTTGGATCTCAAATTAGTAACGAAGGATCTTGCGAAGGAGAAATTAGACGCCGTATCGCCATTGCCAAAAGTGCCATGTCTAAGTTGGACAAAATATGGAAAGACCGGGGTGTGAGTAACAGCACCAAGATTAAGCTTGTCAGGAGTCTGGTCCACTCTATTTTTCTCTATGCTGCTGAAACATGGACCATAAAAGCAGCAGAAAGAAGAAAAATTGACGCTTTTGAAATGTGGTGCTGGAGGCGCATGCTTCGAATCCCATGGACGGCTAGACGCACCAATGAGTCCATTCGTCGGGAGCTGCGTTTGGATGGCTTGACTCTGGCCAACATGTGTACACGCCGTATTCTTCAGTTCTTCGGACACGTTGTCCGTGGCAATGAGGATAGCCTGGAACGACTGGTTGTGATCGGTAACTTGGAGGGGAAGAGAGGAAGAGGTAGATCCCCCACACGATGGACCGATCAAGTGAAGACAGCAGCAGGCACCTCGGTAGTTGGAGCGTTGCGGGCAGCGCAGTCGAGGGAGAGCTGGAGAAGATTGGTTGCTTCCACAAGGGTCACAACCCTCAGTATGAGGAATAGGATTAAGAAGAAGGACACAGTGGAGGCGCTTCATAACTCAGTAGACGGTGCCAAACTTAAACAGTCGGCGGAGAGCCGTTTGTCCACCGACTGGGTCAATGCGAACTCTCCCTCGATTCCGGGCGGAGACTACATTAACTATCATAGAACTCACATTAATGCACTCCCTTGTCGTGTTCGCACCAGCCGTGGGGAACGGCGGCAAGCCAGGGTCATGGCATGCAGGGCTCATTGCGGGATTCCCCAAGAGATTGCTGCTCACATTATCCAAAGCTGCCCCAGAACCCACGGGGGTCGAATGTATCGACACAATGCTGTGGTGAAATACCTAGCATCAGCACTGGCCGCGAGGGATTGGGCCGTGGAGACGGAAAAGTGCTTCACGGCTGGTCACTGTGTCCTTAAACCTGACATAGTGGCATGGCGTGACAGGACAGCCATTGTACTGGACGCGCAGGTGGTATCTGGTGATGGTAACCTTAATGTCGCTCACACACTCAAAGTTAATAAGTATTCCGGTTTGGCTTTCCTGACCGCGGTGGAGGGGCGGACAGGCGTGCCTGCATCCGATACAAAGGTCGAATCAGCGACTATCAGTTAGAGAGGCGTATGGTCTGGGGTGAGTGCCGCAAGATTAGCGGCAATAGGCATATCCAGGGTGGTGTTGCGTGGCTGCACCACGCAGGTACTGTGGGGTCCCACTGTAACTTCGTTACGTTCATGAAGGCAACTAGCAGGGGTCCCTCGTTTCGGAGGACCGGTGTTGGGTAGAAGGTCGGCTCTCCATTATGCATTACATTCTGGTCTCACGGGCGGGTGAGGGTGACCTACCTGCAGCAGACCGTCGACCGGGTGTGCCGGCCGCCTAGGCAGGAACTGTCCAAGTGTAGGATTGAAACATGGGTTTGTGGTAGCTGGGGATCTATGGGTTTGGACGGTTGGTTAATCCAGATCCGCTGGGGACTGTCTATCTTGATAGTCCCCATGATCACCAGTTTGGCGTCACATAATGAGATGACAAGGCGCACGCGTTCCCATGTACCGTGCTTGCTCTAGCGTGACAGTTTCATCTTTTTGGCATAAATGCGAACATTTAGTTCAAGACTAAATTATTTGAAAGGCGAGGTAAAATTCAAATCTTAGCTAAATGCCTCGTCATCTAATTAGTGACGCGCATGAATGGATTAACGAGATTTCCATCTGTCCCTATCTATCTGCACTTCTCGCCTGGCAGCCGACGCGTTTGGCTGTTTTACTGCGTAGTAGTGATTAAAGAATTTTAAAAAATTCATAGAGTGGCTTAAACCAAGTTTTTTTCCAAAATTTTTTGCTCTGCAGTGTAGTGCTCATCATTGTGCACACTGTTGTGTACTTTTTGTGTTTTCAAATCTTTTATTTAAGTGCTTTTTTGTGAATTTAAAAAAAATCTCTTAATTTTTTGGTTTTGTGGATACGCCAGTCTTCGGGCTGGTCGTAGAATTTTCATTTTAGTTGCATTGTGTCGACAATAATTTTCTGTACATTTTAACTAGTGGTGAGACTTGTCCCGGACCTTCGGTTCGGGAGCCATTGTCAAAAAACAATTTTTTCAGGGACTCTTTGTCATTGTTTTTAATTATATTCCTCCGCCGCGGGTGCATTTTCCTCATAACTGTGAGTGCACTTGCACTCCAGTCCTGAAAACAATCTCAGTGCGCCGCGCGACCTGTGCGTTCGTACTAGCTACTTTTTCTTCTTTTATTTCAAACCGTGTTTCTAATATTGTGACGTCTGTGTGTGGATTATTTTTATAAAACTTTTTTCTATTTACTTTTATTGTTATTCTTGACGTGTGGTGGTGTTTGATTTTATTGATTTTATCAATTATCCTATCGGGGGGGGGAGTTCCCTTCTGGAACTCAAGGAGTGGTACCTGCCCGCGGTCCCCCCTGCAACGGCGCTATGGGCGGAGATGTGACGATGGACCAGGTCCCCTATACTATATTTCGACTTAATTTATTTTTTATTTTTTCTATACTTTGGATAGCAACCTCGCCGCAAATTTAACGCAATACCAAATTTTATTCTAATCCACCACCTCAACCTTTGGCTATAGAAGCGATCTGGCAAGGGAAAACCTCGGAATAACCAGTCACACACTTAAACCCGTCCCGTACTAAATCCACTACCTACATAGGGGGGTAGCGTCTGTCAACACGTTACTATTACCCCTATAACTCACATGTCCTGGGTGATACCCTTGATATTTTTGACATATTCTAATACACTATGGCCTCAAATAACAACATGCCTCGGACCCGGGCGCCCCGCAGGGCGTCCCGCACCAATGTGGGTGCCCAAGGCCGCAGCCAGAGCGGCCCAACTGGAGCGGTAGATCCGCCCCCAGTTTATGATGCACCTAGGTTCACATGCCCAAACTGTTCTCGAGTGTTTACCACCAAGTCTGGGCTTGGGGTACACCGTAGGAGGACCCACCCCGAAGAGACCAACGCTGCCATTGTGGTCGAAAGATCACGTGGCAGATACACTGATGAGGAGCTGGTCTTCTGGGCGTTGGAGGAAGCCCGGTTTGTGGTGTTAGGCGGTACAAGGTTCTATAATCAGGCACTGCTGAAAAAATTTCCGGGGCGGCGTACCCTGGACGCCATAAAAGGCATCAGGAAAACAGCCGCCCACAAGGAGCGAGTGACCAAATTTATAAGGGAGGTTAGAGGTGAGGCGGACAATGCTCCTGGCCCCTTTACACCATGAAATTGAGATAATTCAACCATAACTTCAAACATAACTTTAACCTCAAATTCCAACAATACGACTTCTAATATTAATATAAATTTACCACTTCATGCCATTCCCGGCACTTCAAGAGTCACTCGCTCCGGAGCCCATACTGTTGCACGGGCTCTCAAACAAACTCAAAATTTAATACTAAGACCTATTGTAGAGACCTCTGAAAATGAAACAGATAACGAAATTAATGACAAGATTGATAATCAAATTACAACTAATATTCTTAATAACGATACCGCCAACACCTCCGCCAGGATCACTCCAATCCCGGGGAGCGTATTGGGGACAGTAGCTACTGACGATGACGTCAGAGAAAAACTCATTACCATCGTTGGCCTGTTCGCACCGGGGATGGGGTATCACTACCCCCAACTGGCGCGTCTGATCGACGGTGCATTAGCGGGAGACGACATTAGCCATGACTTTATTGCTTGGCTATCGCTCATCTTCCCTAAATCTGACCAGCAGAGCACTTCCGCTAATCGCGCCCCGGAGCGGGCCAATGTTGCGAAGGATCAACCTGCAGTCGGAAGAAAAGCCAAACAACTGATGCGTCGGCAGGCTTACAAAAAATTCCAGACCACCTATAAGCTAAATCCTGATGTGGTAGTGAGGGAAGTGCTTGACGGCACTTGGAGAGGATCAAGGCCCATATTCCCATCAATGTCGGCGTTCTGCGATACGTGGGAACCGATATTTGGTGCGGAAAGCAAGCCCCTCACGTGCAAAGCACGAAAGATCCTTCTCCAGTGAGTCCGACGACAGTGGTATGTCGATCAATGCAAGCAAGTGCCGAACCCAATCCTGGGTGGCTTCCGGGAGAGACAAAAAGGTCAAGGTGGTGGGGCAGGACTTCCGGGTCGGCGGAACAACGCTCCCCACTGTCCCCTTGGCGTCCTCCTGGGACTACCTAGGGCTGGAGAGTTTGCCAACGAGGGTCTAACCAGAAATGCTAGGCCGGAGGAGGTGTTGAAGCAGGGGTTGCTAAACCTATCCAAAGCACCCCTGAAGCCCCAGCAGAGGCTACAAATTCTTAGGCTCCACCTCCTCACGGCACTCACAAACAGCCTTGTCTTCAGCCGTCTCACGGCCAAAAGACTAAAGGCGATGGACATATCCATCCGAGCTGACATCAGGCGCTGGTTACGCCTTCCTGCGGATGTCACTACGGGGTACTTCCATGCTCCAATAGTTGAAGGGGGACTGGGCATTGTCTCTCTCCTACACTCTATCCACTTATTACAGAAGCGACGTGTTGAAGGATTGCACCTTCAGTCGGCCCTACAGGCGGGACAAGCGATTGGACTTCTCCAGTGGAAGCCTATGCTTACCTAAGCCAACAAATTATATTATAGTAGTGGTCTTACAGATTCGAAGACCGTTAAAAACTTTTACACGGAGAAGTTGCGCGCCAGTGTTGACGGGGCGGAACTTCGTGAGTCCGCCAGGAGCAGAATTTCCACCGACTGGGTGAGCGCTCGTTCACGAGAGATACCAGGAGGACACTACGTGAGCTATCACCGAACTCGCATAAATGCTCTTTCGGGCAAAATAAGGACTAGCCGGGGGAGGCGCACGGCAAATTTTCTGGATGTGGCGTGCTAGGTACTGGAGTGGTACCTGCCCGCGGTCCCCCCTGCAACGGCGCTACGAATCCCATCCATCTTATCAGCAGAGTGCCCTTGCGGCGCCAGCTCCCAGGACGTGCCTCATATATTATGGTACTGTCCATTGCGACACTCTGATCGGGTTGCGCTCCTTGCTGCAGTACGGCCGGCCATTGGCCCAGTCGGTTACGCAGACTTTGTTGCTACAAAATCAAATTTCTCCGCTTTTGAGCGATTTTGCGCTTCATTTTGCCAAGCTGCATACGCAGCGGATTCACAGTAATCCTGTCCTTAGATTTAAATTATTATTATTTCGTATTATGTGTATCATTATGTCGTGGATGTCGTGGTAGAGGAAGACCGAGAAAAGTATGGAAGGATCAAATCTCTGAAATAGCGAATGAATGGGATATCCAGAGTCATAATGGTTTCCAGTGTAAGATAAGTGTAAATTTAGTGACTTTAATTTGAGTTGAAATAGGTTGCTTTTCATTGGAGGAGTATGTTTTAGTGGCACTTGAAAGCTGTACACCTTATAAAATATGGTTATTCTCAATAAAAAATGTATGTAAATTAAAATGCTCACAGAGGCATTATTTTAGTTTCCAAACATTTTTTGGTAAAACGCTATGGTTGAGTTTAAGCGTTAAGCTTCATACTGGCGGTACTATGCAAAACTTATCCTTGATCATTTATGGTTGTAGAGAATTATTCATAATCTCAACGCTGAAGTCTAACTTCTGAAATAGCTGTTTGGGTTGTTAATCATTGTAAAGTGTGAATTTCATACATCTTCATAGTGGTTAAAAACTAAACTCAAGTTAACCTATTTAAAATCTGCACTCTGTTACGGCCCTCACAAGTATAATGTCAATAGATTATTTTAATGTTTGGATTTAGCATGTAGGTAGATTTGCGCACAAATCTGATAAATTAGTTATAGTTTTGCACGAGTACTATTTATTTTACACAAGAATAATTAATATTCCCGCAGTGGCACACACTTTCATCTTATCTGAGTAGAACTATGTGGGTTCTCCGCTGACACACACATATTTGTCCCATATTTTATTTATTGTTAATACGTGCATTTGAGATAATTTTGTATCCATTGTGCAACTGACCCTTGTCGGTTTGAATCACACACTCTTGTTGCATTTTATCTACACTTGGACCATGGATGGCCAGCATTTTAAGCTGACATATTTGAGAAATTACATACAGGGTTAGGGTTAGGTCAATTTATGCATTTGTAAGTCCGGTCGATAGCTCAGTTGGTAGAGTGCTCGCATTCTACCCCGTGAGCTCGGGTTCGAATCCCACCGAGGAGGGTGTCAGAAATGATTTCCTATTTCGGTGTTTATTTCAAACCCCATAATAAAATTACCGGCAAGGTTTACTCAGCCTTCACAAGAAATGAGTACCAGCCCCCTCGGGAGCTGGGAAAACCCCCACTTCAACTGAAGTGGTTGGCGTAAGGCCGGCCCCCTTACCTGTAAAAATAAATAGGTTCAACTCGCCACATGCGACCCCTTCGGGGATAACGCGGCAAGAAGTTACACTATATGTGTAGCTTAGTTGCGTATAATAAAAGGAGGACTTGTATGAAAAAGGTTATGACTCTGGATGAAATGAAAGAAGTATGCAAGGACAGGAAGAAGTGGCGGCTAATCTGCAATGTTGATTTCTAATGTTGGTGTTGGTAATGTTGCGAATGAATGGAATATCCAGAGTCATAATAAAAGAAGAGCCTGTATGAAGAAAATTATGACTCTGGAGGAAATGAAAGAAGTATGTAAGGACAGAAAGAAATGGCGGTTGATCTGTAATGTTGGCGGCTAGGGTTTGTTAAATTGGAATTTGTTTTTTTTTTTATTTGTAAATGGATATTTTGTATTTGGATATTATTATTTAGTGATGTATAAAATGTAATTTGTTGTGTGTGTGTGTCCCTTGACTTATAGGTTGGTATGCGGCTGACCACTAGGTTGGAGCGTGCTTGTATGGAGTTTTTTTTTTTTTTCGAATTTTAAAAAGGCGGGGTGCGAAATCGGTGCTCTGGTACATACATATTAAGCACAGAAAATTTGGATTCAATATCTTATCTGCAAATTGTGCCCCAAAGCCCTTGAAATATCACAAATATTAAAAAAAATGGGTAGTGCAATAACTGGTTTCGTATAAATTTTAACCATAAATTATACAATTTCTCACTTGCTGTTGACTAACGATAAACACAACTAAAGAATAATAGTGAAAAAATCCTAAAAAAACATGTGTTTACCCGCGAAATATCGTTGTCGATTAAGTAATTTTTCGCGCAAATTTGCTATGTTCAAAACAGGGAAAACTTGTCGGGTGGAGATCAACCATCCACGTCTGGCAGTCCAGTAGTTGTAGTAAACTCGGATACAGCTACTACAGCTACTCCTATAGCAAGCAAGCAGCTCAATAAACTTAATTTGCCAGTTGTAGCCAGAACACTGGATCGTTATGGCGTTTCCGATCGGGCAGGAGCTGCCATCGTGTCTGCTGCATTACAAGATATCGGATTGGTGACTGAAGATGATTGCAATAATGTTGTAGATCGCAGTAAGATCCGCCGAGCCCGTACTCAAACTAGGAACGTGCAGATTTCCACTCAACTTGACCTAGGGCAGTCCATTTGTATCTCGTTTGACGGACAAAAGGATAAAACGTTTGTCATGGAAGGCAAGCGCAGAATATTGGTAGTAGAAGAACACATCACTCTTTTAAAAGAACCTGGGTCACAATACATTGGCCACATTATATGCAAGTCAAGCGATGCTAAAACTATTGCCAACAAAGTTTTAGCTTATTTTGTAGCGAAATCGATCGATACAACTACAATCACAGCCATCGGATGCGACGGTACTGCCGTTAATACTGGAATTCATTCAGGTATCATACGCTTTATAGAAAAAACATTTAAACGACCGCTCCAGTGGCTAGTGTGTCAGTTACATGCGAATGAATTGAGCTTGCGTCACCTTTTTGAATCTATCGATGGGACGACAACAGGACCCAAGAGCTTCAGCGGTCAGCTGGAAAAACAGCTGAAAAACTGCGAATACCTCCCAGTAGTTGATTTTATACCAATAACATGCAACCTGCCAGACATTACAAAAGTTCGCGGGGATATAAACACAGACCAGCTATATTTGTTGGAAATATGTCAAGCTATTAGTGCAGGACATTGTGATGAAAACTTGGCTAAGAGGTCTCCAGGAAAAATATGTCATTCGCGTTGGTTGACGACAGCCAACTCACTTCTCAGGCTATACATTTCTACCAATAATCCGACTGAAAAACAGATGACTGTGACTGAAGTCTTGAAGGTTTACGCACCGATGTGGTTCCACATTAAAACAAAACCTTTGTGCGTTTACGGGGCAAAACACCTACACGAAATCATTAAATTGACTCGGTATCTTCCAACACACTTGCAAGAAATTGTCGACCCCGTGATACAAAGGAATGGTTATTTCGGTCACTGCGAAAATGTACTAACTGCAATGTTGAACGACGAGAGAAGCCACATCCGAGAACTAGCTGTCAGGCGAATCGTGAAGATCAGGGAATAAACGTCGGGGTTCGCTCCTATCCGAGTCTTCAAGGTGCCAAGCTTGAACTTCAACGCAGAGCAATATTATGACCTGATTGAATGGGACAAAGTTTCTGAACCACCAGTCCTGAAACAAATTAGCACCGAATTATTGAAGGATGCCATCGTCAATCCAGATATAGTGGAAACTCAGATTTTGATACTCTTTCGCCAAATGCCCTGTCACACTCAAGCAACTGAAAGATGCATCAAACTTGTGACTGAAGCGTGCTCTGCTGTATGTGGCCCCGAAAGACGGGAAGGATGGATAAAAAATAAGTTGGAATCCTGTAAAATTATGCCGATTTTCAAAACCAAGAGAGAATACAAAACTAAGTAATTTTTAGAAATTTACCGTATTTTCAACCATTTTTCAAAAAAAAAATCTTGTGATATTTGTGTTAACTGTTTCACTTTATTCTTTTGTTGGTAGTCAACAAATAATATTAATATATAAAATATGTAAAAATACTTTTTTTACTGATTTTAATTTGAACCCCTGTTTTTGGACTTTTTTGTTTTTTTCAGTGGCTTTGTGGCACAATTTCCACTGAAAATTTTGAAATCTTGTAATAGTGTCTTTGTTCGTATCCCTATGGAGCACCAATTCCCCACTCCGCCCAAATCAAAATCCCAAAAAAAAGTTCACGCTCCACCTTACTGACCACCCATGCTATAAAAATGGTTCACTTTGCCAATGTCACCCCTGTCTCAGGGAAGGACGGCAAGAGTTGCAGGGTGTATGTCCATTTGAGATTTGGTTTTTATGTTGTAGGTTCACATGAGGCATGTGCAAGCGCGAACTTGTACGTGTCTGGTTGTGAGAATGCATGTAATGTGAATCTCCAATGTAACATATCTTTGCAACTTAGATTAGATTAGATTAGATTAGTGTATTCATTTGCTACATTTTTTGCATAGGAAATTTTTGACTTTTTTTGTATAGATTTCTTTGTAAGGTTTTGTTCTTTTTTATATTTAAATGTAATTTATTATTCATATTCCTTGACTTATAGGTTGGTATGAGGCTGACCACCCATACTGTAAAAAATGGTTCACTTTGCCAATGTCACCCCTGTTTCAGGGAAGGTCGGCAAAAGTTGTGGGGCTTATGTTCATTTGAGGTTTGGATTTTATTTGTAAGTACACATTCAGCATTTGTAAGCGCGAACTACACTTGTTGGTTTGTGGGCATACATCTGAGAGCTTTAAATGAATATATCCTTGCAACTTAGATTATAGATTATAGATTTATAGATTATTCACGCTACTCGTGATCTAGCAACAATCCCACAAGGAGTGCCACCCGAGGTATGCTATTAGCTTCAGTAACATCGAACCATTTACTTTTAGAGTCATGGGCACGCCTCTGACCTAGAGGTTCTTGTTTTGTCGTGCCGTTGCTTTCACTTCACGGGAAGGCCTTTCGCCACTTGAGAAAATATATAGCTTTGCATGAGCGTCCATGTGCTGTGGGACCTTCTGACACATACATACAGGACGGGTACGAGGAGGGTTTGAGCTACGGGCGGAGATGTGACGATGGACCAGGTCCCCTACATTATAATTCGACTAATTTTTTTTTTTTTACTTTGGATAGCAACCTCGCCGCAAATTTAACGTTATGCCAAATCCTATTCTAATCCACCACCTCAACTTTTGGCTATAGAAGCAATCTGGCAAGGGAAAACCTCGGAATAACCAGTCACACACTAGGGCTGGTATTTTCACATTTTAAGCTAAAGTAGTTTACATAGCATTTTTTTCGCCCGAGATATGCTATAGTAACACCAAAACAGTATTTTCATTCGCATTTTGCCTATAGGCTATCTGTAGTATATATACCGAAGATACCCGAAGTAATTGCATTGCTACCATCATGGCTACCATCGTGACAAAACTTGAAAAATGTAAAAAAAAACCTCAAATACTGCATTTGGCCACATAAATAATATGGTCAACAGCCACGAATTCAAGATTTCTTTTGTCTATGGTAGTTTTTTATAACTGTCAGATGCCATATTGACGTCCGCCTGCAATGCACCAACAAGGATGGCGCCCTGTGATAATATATGATTTTTAATTATAAGTGCGTAAAACATTTAGTGAGGCATTTAAAAACGGATTTTACAAACTGTGTTGTAGATAGGTTCATAAATCCGTTGTGATTTGCTTGCCAATAATTTCAAATGTTGTGCCGAGTGAATTCTTCCGCGTTCCTACCAAATACTCCGACACATTGAGGGAGACGAAATATTTTCGATTTGCACCTGCAAACATAATCAGTAATTCTTTCCACATCTGACCCGCTGCTTTCCATGACAAAATTGAAGTAAGTATTGTGTGTTTCCTAAGGGAATAATTGCTAAAATTCGACTCAAAACTACTAGCCGCTGTAAATAACAGATGAGAAAAGACGCCATATTGGAATTAGCTATAGCATAAAACGTATGCTCCCCAAGATTGGCTAGCAAAAATATCGTTGCTATTAGACTATTTTCTTGCTAAATGCTATTTCAAAATACCGTTTTTAAGATTTTAAGCTATAGTAAGTCATTTTTATTCTATAAGCGCATATGCTAACGATGAAACTACCGGGCCTTAAACCCGTCCCGTACTAAATCCACTACCTACATAGGGGGGTAGCGTCTGTCAACACGTTACTATTACCCCTACAACCAAATGTCCTGGGTGAAACCCTTGATATTTTTGACATATTCTAATACTTTATGGCCTCAAATAACATGCCTCGGACCCGGCCGCCCCGCAGGGCGTCCGGCACCAATGTGGATGACCAAGGCCGCAGCCAGAGCGGCCCAACTGGAGCGGTAGATCCGCCCCCAGTTAACGATGCGCCTGGGTTCACATGCCCAAACTTGTTGTGATAACAATAACCAACCCACAGGCCGTTGACAGTTCCGCGCTAAGGAAATCAGAACGCCTGAAAAACACGCTGAGGAGGTCCATCGCAGATAATGGGCGAAACGTCCGGAAAAAGTGAAACAAACTTCCGTATAGAACACGGCTACACAACCCGAAAATTTTTTAAAGATTGAGATTGTCAAGATCTTCTTCGGTTGAGTCAGACTTAAGCCTAATGGACCACCTTCTATTATACAGGTACGAGCGCAGCCATTCGATGACAGTACCACAGATGCCATACTCAGACTCCAGACATTGAAGAAGCATTTCATGATCGACAGTGTCAAAGGCGGCACTCATGTCGAGAACCGTTACTAAACCAATGTCACCTGATGCCACTCCCACAATTAAGTCAGATGTTAGCCTTGTGAGGGCGGACTCAGTTGAATGATGCTTCCTATAAGCGAACTGATATTTCTGCAATAAGTTGTTATTCTCGAGGTGAGTTATCAGCTGGGATGCAATGGTACGCTCGAGCACTTTAGATAAAAAGGGGAGGCCTGAAATTGGCCTATAGTTGGTTGGGTCGTCAGCGTCAAGTGTATTTTTTTTAATTAGAGGAGTCTATAATCTATAATCTAAGTTGCAAGGATATATTCATTTAAAGCTCTCAGATGTAAGCCCACAAACCAACAAGTGTAGTTCGCGCTTACAAATGCTGAATGTGTACTTACAAATAAAATCCAAACCTCAAATGAACATAAGCCCCACAACTTTTGCCGACCTTCCCTGAAACAGGGGTAACATTGGCAAAGAGTGACATGCGAAATCTTCCAGGATGCCGGTACGACTCCATGCATCAGATATATATTAATCATTTTAACAGTCAGGGGTAAAAGGAGATCAAGGTTCTCTTTGAGCAGTCGTGTGGGTATGGGATCCAGCTGACAATGCTTGGTGGGAGAATTGCTGATGGTCTTCTTAAGCTCAATCTCAGTCACAGGAGCAAACGAGTGACCGAATTTATCAGGGAGGTGAGAGAAGTGGCGAACATGGTTCCATGCCCCTCTACACCACAAAATTTAGACAACTCAACAGTAACTTCAATTATAAATTCACCCCCAAGATTAAACAATTTGACTACTAATATTAACATAAATCTTCCAACTCATGCCATTCCCGGCACTTCAAGAGTCACACGCTCCAGAGCCTATGACATAGCACGGGCTCTTGAACAAATACAAAATTCGACTTTAAGACCTATAGTAGAAACCTCAGAAACAGAAACCGAAACAGATACTGAAACTAGCGAAATTATTGATAACCATATTGCCATTGATACTCTAGTTCATGTGTCGGCAACCTGCGGCCCGCGAGACATCTCGGTGCGGCCCGCGAGATTCTCGCCGCAACGCACATGACGGACGATATTATACACAATCGAGTGCTGATTGCTGAGTGCTGAGTGCTATTGCTGATTCAGCAGCGGAACTCCAGACAATGCTCTCTAGTTTGAACCATGCTCTGTGCGCAAGCAAGTTGAAAATTAATGCAAGTAAGACGAAAGTACTGATTTTCGACAAAAGGGATGAAACTGAAGAATGCACGTTCATGTTGAATGGTACAAAAGTTGAAATTGTGGATGAATTTAGATACTTGGGAAGTATGTTTGAAAAGAATGGAAAGATGACAAGAGAACTTGAGAATAGGGTGTGCAAGGGAAAGCAAGTGGTCGGTGCAATAGGAAGAATAGCAAAGAACAAGCGATTGACGATGGATCTGAGAATGGCGGTACACAATGGCATATTGTTACCGACTTTGATGTATGGAAGTGAAGCATGGACAGTGAATGATAGCGAAATGAGTAAAGTATGTACGGTGGAAATGAAGCATTTGAGAAGTATGACAGGAAAAACTTTGAGGGATAGATTTAGGAATGAATGGGTAAATAAATTGTACAGTGGACTGCACATGACTTTATAGCACAAAATACGGTCATGTTTAGGTCATAGCCAATTTTCATAACAAAACATTTAGTTGTGTGTAAGTAATGAAGCTAATCTTTTTAAGCAATCGTCTTTTTGCAGTATTATCATTGATCCCGTTTGTATCAAAACTAACACTTTGTTTGGTGGGTACCTATACTTTTCATTGATATTTTGGAAAGTTATGATTCACTTAAAATGGTTCACTTTGCCAATGTCACCCCTGTTTCAGGGAAGGTCGGCAAAAGTTGTGGGGCTTATGTTCATTTGAGGTTTGGATTTTATTTGTAAGTACACATTCAGCATTTGTAAGCGCGAACTACACTTGTTGGTTTGTGGGCATACATCTGAGAGCTTTAAATGAATATATCCTTGCAACTTAGATTATAGATGATTGATTATTATATGAGTACAACTTACTAGATTGTAAGACTCGTAGCCTAGTATTTTATAATAGGCGTTTTAGTACCAAGAATATTACAATTATTTTTGTATTAAAATTTGTCACTTTGTATGGTGGCTACACCTTATAATATTTATTTGAAAAAAGTAATGATTAATGTATGTAGGTATATATAAGAGCTTTTCAATTGTAGAACATTATTTTTTAGTTAACCCTTTCTCTGCCGAGAAATTTTAAATTATTTTTTTCTCTTGTATGGCAGCCCCCAAAATAAAGAAAATTATGAGGCAATGGTTATTGTTGTTACATAGCAGTATTTTAATGACAAATATTTATCAGTGATAGAAAAACGCAACGCAACGCAAACGCAACTAAGCTACACATATAGTGTAACTTCTTGCCGCGTTATCCCCGAAGGGGTCGCATGTGGCGAGTTGAAACTATTTATTTTTACAGGTAAGGTGGCCGGCCTTACGCCAACCAATTCAGTTGAAGTGGAGGTTTCCCAGCTCCCGAGAGTGCTGGTACTCATTTCTTGTGAAGGCTGAGTAAACCTTGCCGGTATTTTATTTTGGGGTTTGAAATAAACACCGAAACGGGAAATCATTTCTGACACCGTCGGTGGGATTCGAACCCGAGCTTTCGGCATGGAATGCAAGCACTCTACCACCTGAGCTATCGACCGGACTAGATATTTATATAGATAGAAATTTCTAAAATTCTAAGCAAGAGGTACAAGCACCTGTCTGCCAAGGAGAGAGCTGCCTACGAGAAGAGGTTTGCCCTGCAGAAGGACGCCTACCATGCCCAGATGAAGACTTTCTTGTAAGAATCACAACGTCTATAAAAATCACTAATGATGTAAAGCGCCCTTGAGGGGATTTTTCACAGTACGGTGCTAAAGGAAAAATGATTAGGTTTAGGTTGGAAACAGAATAAAAGTGTTAATATTCATGACAAACCTAATCATAATTACTACCTTCGCTCGATGGTATGCTGTGATTTGTGACATGTGTTATAGAAAAAATCCGTTCATCCTCAGTCGTCGTGCAGAGAGGGTGTCTCCTGAAGACGTTAGCTACGGCGCTAACGAAACGTCAAGAATAATATAAATTCTCTTATAACATTTTTAAGGGTTTGGTGGTTTACACAGTGAAAGTCAATCTCTTGAGGTGTGATACACACAAAAACAGCACTCACCAAATAGATCATCCTAATATTATTATTATTATTACAAAATTCGGTAGGTAAGAATGACCGTGCTGATGAAACTTCCAGCTCAGGCACCATTAGTTTGTCAAAGCGTGGGCTCAACCGACAAAAAAATGACTAAGAATAGCCCCGTTTGAAATTAAGGAAATCATCAAAAGAGTGAGTATCTGAAATAAATGGACAATAGAACTTATTTCATAATAAAAATTCACATTAATAATGGTTTATCTTTCAAAAAATATGCATTCATCACGTATTTCATTTTATTGCATTAAAAAATATTGTGTATTTCCATAAAAATGCAAACTTTTAAGATTTCTCACTCACGGCGCGCGTCTAGACTACAGAGTAACTCCATGTTATACCGGCTTATCTTGATCATTATTACCGCCATAGTTCCTTGACTTATAGGTTGGTATGCGGCTGACCACCCATGCTATAAAAATGGTTCACTTTGCCAATGTCACCCCTGTCTCAGGGAAGGTCGGCAAAAGTTGTGGGGCTTATGTTCATTTGAGGTTTGGATTTTATTTGTAAGTACACATTCAGCATTTGTAAGCGCGAACTACACTTGTTGGTTTGTGGGCATACATCTGAGAGCTTTAAATGAATATATCCTTGCAACTTAGATTATAGATGATTGATTATTATATGAGTACAACTTACTAGATTGTAAGACTCGTAGCCTAGTATTTTATAATAGGCGTTTTAGTGCCAAGAATATTACAATTATTTTTGTATTAAAATTTGTCACTTTGTATGGTGGCTACACCTTATAATATTTATTTGAAAAAAGTAATGATTAATGTATGTAGGTATATATAAGAGCTTTTCAATTGTAGAACATTATTTTTTAGTTAACCCTTTCTCTGCCGAGAAATTTTAAATTATTTTTTTCTCTTGTATGGCAGCCCCCAAAATAAAGAAAATTATGAGGCAATGGTTATTGTTGTTACATAGCAGTATTTTAATGACAAATATTTATCAGTGATAGAAAAACGCAACGCAACGCAAACGCAACTAAGCTACACATATAGTGTAACTTCTTGCCGCGTTATCCCCGAAGGGGTCGCATGTGGCGAGTTGAAACTATTTATTTTTACAGGTAAGGTGGCCGGCCTTACGCCAACCAATTCAGTTGAAGTGGAGGTTTCCCAGCTCCCGAGAGTGCTGGTACTCATTTCTTGTGAAGGCTGAGTAAACCTTGCCGGTATTTTATTTTGGGGTTTGAAATAAACACCGAAACGGGAAATCATTTCTGACACCGTCGGTGGGATTCGAACCCGAGCTTTCGGCATGGAATGCAAGCACTCTACCACCTGAGCTATCGACCGGACTAGATATTTATATAGATAGAAATTTCTAAAATTCTAAGCAAGAGGTACAAGCACCTGTCTGCCAAGGAGAGAGCTGCCTACGAGAAGAGGTTTGCCCTGCAGAAGGACGCCTACCATGCCCAGATGAAGACTTTCTTGTAAGAATCACAACGTCTATAAAAATCACTAATGATGTAAAGCGCCCTTGAGGGGATTTTTCACAGTACGGTGCTAAAGGAAAAATGATTAGGTTTAGGTTGGAAACAGAATAAAAGTGTTAATATTCATGACAAACCTAATCATAATTACTACCTTCGCTCGATGGTATGCTGTGATTTGTGACATGTGTTATAGAAAAAATCCGTTCATCCTCAGTCGTCGTGCAGAGAGGGTGTCTCCTGAAGACGTTAGCTACGGCGCTAACGAAACGTCAAGAATAATATAAATTCTCTTATAACATTTTTAAGGGTTTGGTGGTTTACACAGTGAAAGTCAATCTCTTGAGGTGTGATACACACAAAAACAGCACTCACCAAATAGATCATCCTAATATTATTATTATTATTACAAAATTCGGTAGGTAAGAATGACCGTGCTGATGAAACTTCCAGCTCAGGCACCATTAGTTTGTCAAAGCGTGGGCTCAACCGACAAAAAAATGACTAAGAATAGCCCCGTTTGAAATTAAGGAAATCATCAAAAGAGTGAGTATCTGAAATAAATGGACAATAGAACTTATTTCATAATAAAAATTCACATTAATAATGGTTTATCTTTCAAAAAATATGCATTCATCACGTATTTCATTTTATTGCATTAAAAAATATTGTGTATTTCCATAAAAATGCAAACTTTTAAGATTTCTCACTCACGGCGCGCGTCTAGACTACAGAGTAACTCCATGTTATACCGGCTTATCTTGATCATTATTACCGCCATAGTTCCTTGACTTATAGGTTGGTATGCGGCTGACCACCCATGCTATAAAAATGGTTCACTTTGCCAATGTCACCCCTGTCTCAGGGAAGGTCGGCAAAAGTTGTGGGGCTTATGTTCATTTGAGGTTTGGATTTTATTTGTAAGTACACATTCAGCATTTGTAAGCGCGAACTACACTTGTTGGTTTGTGGGCATACATCTGAGAGCTTTAAATGAATATATCCTTGCAACTTAGATTATAGATGATTGATTATTATATGAGTACAACTTACTAGATTGTAAGACTCGTAGCCTAGTATTTTATAATAGGCGTTTTAGTGCCAAGAATATTACAATTATTTTTGTATTAAAATTTGTCACTTTGTATGGTGGCTACACCTTATAATATTTATTTGAAAAAAGTAATGATTAATGTATGTAGGTATATATAAGAGCTTTTCAATTGTAGAACATTATTTTTTAGTTAACCCTTTCTCTGCCGAGAAATTTTAAATTATTTTTTTCTCTTGTATGGCAGCCCCCAAAATAAAGAAAATTATGAGGCAATGGTTATTGTTGTTACATAGCAGTATTTTAATGACAAATATTTATCAGTGATAGAAAAACGCAACGCAACGCAAACGCAACTAAGCTACACATATAGTGTAACTTCTTGCCGCGTTATCCCCGAAGGGGTCGCATGTGGCGAGTTGAAACTATTTATTTTTACAGGTAAGGTGGCCGGCCTTACGCCAACCAATTCAGTTGAAGTGGAGGTTTCCCAGCTCCCGAGAGTGCTGGTACTCATTTCTTGTGAAGGCTGAGTAAACCTTGCCGGTATTTTATTTTGGGGTTTGAAATAAACACCGAAACGGGAAATCATTTCTGACACCGTCGGTGGGATTCGAACCCGAGCTTTCGGCATGGAATGCAAGCACTCTACCACCTGAGCTATCGACCGGACTAGATATTTATATAGATAGAAATTTCTAAAATTCTAAGCAAGAGGTACAAGCACCTGTCTGCCAAGGAGAGAGCTGCCTACGAGAAGAGGTTTGCCCTGCAGAAGGACGCCTACCATGCCCAGATGAAGACTTTCTTGTAAGAATCACAACGTCTATAAAAATCACTAATGATGTAAAGCGCCCTTGAGGGGATTTTTCACAGTACGGTGCTAAAGGAAAAATGATTAGGTTTAGGTTGGAAACAGAATAAAAGTGTTAATATTCATGACAAACCTAATCATAATTACTACCTTCGCTCGATGGTATGCTGTGATTTGTGACATGTGTTATAGAAAAAATCCGTTCATCCTCAGTCGTCGTGCAGAGAGGGTGTCTCCTGAAGACGTTAGCTACGGCGCTAACGAAACGTCAAGAATAATATAAATTCTCTTATAACATTTTTAAGGGTTTGGTGGTTTACACAGTGAAAGTCAATCTCTTGAGGTGTGATACACACAAAAACAGCACTCACCAAATAGATCATCCTAATATTATTATTATTATTACAAAATTCGGTAGGTAAGAATGACCGTGCTGATGAAACTTCCAGCTCAGGCACCATTAGTTTGTCAAAGCGTGGGCTCAACCGACAAAAAAATGACTAAGAATAGCCCCGTTTGAAATTAAGGAAATCATCAAAAGAGTGAGTATCTGAAATAAATGGACAATAGAACTTATTTCATAATAAAAATTCACATTAATAATGGTTTATCTTTCAAAAAATATGCATTCATCACGTATTTCATTTTATTGCATTAAAAAATATTGTGTATTTCCATAAAAATGCAAACTTTTAAGATTTCTCACTCACGGCGCGCGTCTAGACTACAGAGTAACTCCATGTTATACCGGCTTATCTTGATCATTATTACCGCCATAGTTCCTTGACTTATAGGTTGGTATGCGGCTGACCACCCATGCTATAAAAATGGTTCACTTTGCCAATGTCACCCCTGTCTCAGGGAAGGTCGGCAAAAGTTGTGGGGCTTATGTTCATTTGAGGTTTGGATTTTATTTGTAAGTACACATTCAGCATTTGTAAGCGCGAACTACACTTGTTGGTTTGTGGGCATACATCTGAGAGCTTTAAATGAATATATCCTTGCAACTTAGATTATAGATGATTGATTATTATATGAGTACAACTTACTAGATTGTAAGACTCGTAGCCTAGTATTTTATAATAGGCGTTTTAGTGCCAAGAATATTACAATTATTTTTGTATTAAAATTTGTCACTTTGTATGGTGGCTACACCTTATAATATTTATTTGAAAAAAGTAATGATTAATGTATGTAGGTATATATAAGAGCTTTTCAATTGTAGAACATTATTTTTTAGTTAACCCTTTCTCTGCCGAGAAATTTTAAATTATTTTTTTCTCTTGTATGGCAGCCCCCAAAATAAAGAAAATTATGAGGCAATGGTTATTGTTGTTACATAGCAGTATTTTAATGACAAATATTTATCAGTGATAGAAAAACGCAACGCAACGCAAACGCAACTAAGCTACACATATAGTGTAACTTCTTGCCGCGTTATCCCCGAAGGGGTCGCATGTGGCGAGTTGAAACTATTTATTTTTACAGGTAAGGTGGCCGGCCTTACGCCAACCAATTCAGTTGAAGTGGAGGTTTCCCAGCTCCCGAGAGTGCTGGTACTCATTTCTTGTGAAGGCTGAGTAAACCTTGCCGGTATTTTATTTTGGGGTTTGAAATAAACACCGAAACGGGAAATCATTTCTGACACCGTCGGTGGGATTCGAACCCGAGCTTTCGGCATGGAATGCAAGCACTCTACCACCTGAGCTATCGACCGGACTAGATATTTATATAGATAGAAATTTCTAAAATTCTAAGCAAGAGGTACAAGCACCTGTCTGCCAAGGAGAGAGCTGCCTACGAGAAGAGGTTTGCCCTGCAGAAGGACGCCTACCATGCCCAGATGAAGACTTTCTTGTAAGAATCACAACGTCTATAAAAATCACTAATGATGTAAAGCGCCCTTGAGGGGATTTTTCACAGTACGGTGCTAAAGGAAAAATGATTAGGTTTAGGTTGGAAACAGAATAAAAGTGTTAATATTCATGACAAACCTAATCATAATTACTACCTTCGCTCGATGGTATGCTGTGATTTGTGACATGTGTTATAGAAAAAATCCGTTCATCCTCAGTCGTCGTGCAGAGAGGGTGTCTCCTGAAGACGTTAGCTACGGCGCTAACGAAACGTCAAGAATAATATAAATTCTCTTATAACATTTTTAAGGGTTTGGTGGTTTACACAGTGAAAGTCAATCTCTTGAGGTGTGATACACACAAAAACAGCACTCACCAAATAGATCATCCTAATATTATTATTATTATTACAAAATTCGGTAGGTAAGAATGACCGTGCTGATGAAACTTCCAGCTCAGGCACCATTAGTTTGTCAAAGCGTGGGCTCAACCGACAAAAAAATGACTAAGAATAGCCCCGTTTGAAATTAAGGAAATCATCAAAAGAGTGAGTATCTGAAATAAATGGACAATAGAACTTATTTCATAATAAAAATTCACATTAATAATGGTTTATCTTTCAAAAAATATGCATTCATCACGTATTTCATTTTATTGCATTAAAAAATATTGTGTATTTCCATAAAAATGCAAACTTTTAAGATTTCTCACTCACGGCGCGCGTCTAGACTACAGAGTAACTCCATGTTATACCGGCTTATCTTGATCATTATTACCGCCATAGTTCCTTGACTTATAGGTTGGTATGCGGCTGACCACCCATGCTATAAAAATGGTTCACTTTGCCAATGTCACCCCTGTCTCAGGGAAGGTCGGCAAAAGTTGTGGGGCTTATGTTCATTTGAGGTTTGGATTTTATTTGTAAGTACACATTCAGCATTTGTAAGCGCGAACTACACTTGTTGGTTTGTGGGCATACATCTGAGAGCTTTAAATGAATATATCCTTGCAACTTAGATTATAGATGATTGATTATTATATGAGTACAACTTACTAGATTGTAAGACTCGTAGCCTAGTATTTTATAATAGGCGTTTTAGTGCCAAGAATATTACAATTATTTTTGTATTAAAATTTGTCACTTTGTATGGTGGCTACACCTTATAATATTTATTTGAAAAAAGTAATGATTAATGTATGTAGGTATATATAAGAGCTTTTCAATTGTAGAACATTATTTTTTAGTTAACCCTTTCTCTGCCGAGAAATTTTAAATTATTTTTTTCTCTTGTATGGCAGCCCCCAAAATAAAGAAAATTATGAGGCAATGGTTATTGTTGTTACATAGCAGTATTTTAATGACAAATATTTATCAGTGATAGAAAAACGCAACGCAACGCAAACGCAACTAAGCTACACATATAGTGTAACTTCTTGCCGCGTTATCCCCGAAGGGGTCGCATGTGGCGAGTTGAAACTATTTATTTTTACAGGTAAGGTGGCCGGCCTTACGCCAACCAATTCAGTTGAAGTGGAGGTTTCCCAGCTCCCGAGAGTGCTGGTACTCATTTCTTGTGAAGGCTGAGTAAACCTTGCCGGTATTTTATTTTGGGGTTTGAAATAAACACCGAAACGGGAAATCATTTCTGACACCGTCGGTGGGATTCGAACCCGAGCTTTCGGCATGGAATGCAAGCACTCTACCACCTGAGCTATCGACCGGACTAGATATTTATATAGATAGAAATTTCTAAAATTCTAAGCAAGAGGTACAAGCACCTGTCTGCCAAGGAGAGAGCTGCCTACGAGAAGAGGTTTGCCCTGCAGAAGGACGCCTACCATGCCCAGATGAAGACTTTCTTGTAAGAATCACAACGTCTATAAAAATCACTAATGATGTAAAGCGCCCTTGAGGGGATTTTTCACAGTACGGTGCTAAAGGAAAAATGATTAGGTTTAGGTTGGAAACAGAATAAAAGTGTTAATATTCATGACAAACCTAATCATAATTACTACCTTCGCTCGATGGTATGCTGTGATTTGTGACATGTGTTATAGAAAAAATCCGTTCATCCTCAGTCGTCGTGCAGAGAGGGTGTCTCCTGAAGACGTTAGCTACGGCGCTAACGAAACGTCAAGAATAATATAAATTCTCTTATAACATTTTTAAGGGTTTGGTGGTTTACACAGTGAAAGTCAATCTCTTGAGGTGTGATACACACAAAAACAGCACTCACCAAATAGATCATCCTAATATTATTATTATTATTACAAAATTCGGTAGGTAAGAATGACCGTGCTGATGAAACTTCCAGCTCAGGCACCATTAGTTTGTCAAAGCGTGGGCTCAACCGACAAAAAAATGACTAAGAATAGCCCCGTTTGAAATTAAGGAAATCATCAAAAGAGTGAGTATCTGAAATAAATGGACAATAGAACTTATTTCATAATAAAAATTCACATTAATAATGGTTTATCTTTCAAAAAATATGCATTCATCACGTATTTCATTTTATTGCATTAAAAAATATTGTGTATTTCCATAAAAATGCAAACTTTTAAGATTTCTCACTCACGGCGCGCGTCTAGACTACAGAGTAACTCCATGTTATACCGGCTTATCTTGATCATTATTACCGCCATAGTTCCTTGACTTATAGGTTGGTATGCGGCTGACCACCCATGCTATAAAAATGGTTCACTTTGCCAATGTCACCCCTGTCTCAGGGAAGGACGGCAAGAGTTGCAGGGTGTATGTCCATTTGAGATTTGGTTTTTATGTTGTAGGTTCACATGAGACATGTGCAAGCGCGAACTTGTACATGTCTGGTTGTGAGAATGCATGTAATGTGAATCTCCAATGTAACATATCTTTGCAACTTAGATTAGATTAGATTACCGCGAGCCTGCGCGTCAATTGGCCCCTCCCCGCGCCTCCAACTTGTTCCCCTCTGATACCATGGTCTGTCAGAACTACAAGCCGGTGATCTAAATCTAAATCTAAGCTGCAAAGATATGTATCATTTGAGATTCTTATTAAATGCATTCCCACAAGCAGACACGGATAATTTCGCACTTACACATGCCGCATGTGGACCTACAATATAAAAACCCAATCTCAAATGAACATAAGCCCTGCAACTCTTGCCGACCTTCCCTGAAGCAGGGGTGACATTGGCAAAGTGAACCATTTTTTACAGTATGGGTGGTCAGCCGCATACCAACCTATCAGTCAAGGAATCCAGACAATCAAGGAATCAAGACAATCACGTCGGGAATCAAGACTCGGAAGCATACTTGGGAGTGTTCGTGAGTCTGCAGCCTTATTTTACACGATCGTAAAAAAATCGTGCAATTTAATTTTTTTTTTTTTAACTTTATAGTCACAAATGAAATAAATACTTTTATACATTACTTTTTGCATAATTTCAAAAGGCAAGCCGATGGCAATTGTGTTATTCGGACCCTTCACCACTGATAGATAGGTTTCACTTTTCACATACTAGCCTTTCTGGGACCGCGGAGCAAGAAGTTGCACTTAATAATAATAATATTACGCTGTTTTTGTGTGAATAACACCTCAAGAGCCCTCTGCTAGGTTGGTCATCGCTATAAATAGCGCCAATACCCTCAAGCAAGACCCAGTTGCTGTAAGGCTGGATGCACCTTTTGTGACCGGTCTTTCAAAAAAGGTTTGTGAATTGCTCAACCCAGAGAGGAGCATATTTGAAAATATAAATGGTAATTTTTTTGTGCTCTGTCGGCATTCAAACCCACTACCTTCAAATCACGAGTCGGAAGTGTTAACCATTAGACTACGGACCGGTCATGTGTTATGTGTAGGTATCTTTGCTGGTTTTTTAACTGTCATAATTATGTTTGTATTCAAATGTTATACATGGATAACTGTTTGTTTGATTATGATTAAAAATAATAAATCTTCTTCGTCATGTGGTTCATGTGCAATCTTTCAATGTAACCTTTTTTGTGCTGAATTCAGGGACCAGCACCCGGAGGCAGCTGTGAAGAAGGATCACATCATGAAGAAGAAGGGCCAGATGACTGCGGACAAGCTGTTCATCATAGAGAAGCTCAAGGACAACGTTGGCAGCGAGGAGGTCCCCATGGAGGAGATGCTGCCCCAGCTCAAGAGGCAGTGGGAGGAGATGCCGGAGGAGGAACGCATCATGTGGATGAAGAAGAATGAGGATTACAACAAGGTGAATCTATAATCTAAGTTCCAAAGATATATTGACATTTCACATCTGGTGTGCCGGCGATTTTTAACCATTATCGAGCAACCGATCTTTTGGTTTTGATTTGAAATATCGCCAAAGATACAAAACATTTCTCCTATTAGTTTAATTTTAAAAATAAAAATTTTAACAGACAGGAAGAATGTTTAAAATTAGACAAAACCTGGTTGAGAACAATTGAAGCTGTGACAGAGGGTAGTTTAATACCTAAAAATTAAGCCACGCCCCCTTTAGAATTAGCAAATAAAAGCACGCCGTCTTTTGTTCAGACCTCAGAAGTGAGCAGAGCTCCGAAGAAGTCACCCACAGAGGAGACGAAACGTCAGCTGAAGAAGTAGCAAGAAAGAAGAAAAAGATGGACCACGGTCAAAACCCGGAATGAAAAAATCAAGCATCTGAATCCTCCCGTGAAAGCCTAAAAACATTTATAATATTTTCAAAGCGGAGGTCAAACTTAAATGAAAATTGATTTAAATAATACATTTCAGTCGATGGTACGGAAGGACAGGCCGATGTCATCGAAGGAGCAAAGGAAGAGGGACGCCATGCAGGGCCGGCCCACCAGGCCCCCGCACAGCATTTACAACTACTACACGCAGAAGCTGCTGTCTGGCGGACAGCTCAGCAACATCCCCAGCAAGGTAACTTCTTCTAACAGGCCCGCGAGCCGGATCCGGCCCGCGGAGCTATTTTGTCCGGCCCTGATTCATCTCGGCGAAGTAATTGAGAAATACATTAGTTAAAATAATGCAGATGACACGGGCGCTTGCAGTGATTCGGGGAAGCTCGTATACGCACCGAAGGATTACGAGCGGGGCCCACCCCCTCCGCGCTACATAATATAATAATATATATTGTTTTTAAATTTGTGACAATGTCAGGGGTTATGTCAAAAAAAAGAAAAGTTGATGCAGAGTGTCGAAAATTTCAAGACAAGTGGACGGAGGATTATTTCTTTATCCTGAATAAAGGAATGCCCGTATGTTTGCTGTGTAAGGAGTCCGTATCCGTCAACAAAGAATTCAACTTAAAGAGACATTTTACTTCGAGGCATGCGGATCACCAACAAATAAATGAACAAATTCGAAAAGATATGATACAGAAGTTGAAGAAGAACTTGGATACCCAGCAACAAATGTTCAAAAAGCAAATAACGCAGCACGATAGCGTTGTTAAAGCCAGCTTTGTTGTAAGCGAAAAAATTGCATTAATTGATTTAAATAATACATTTCAGTCGATGGTACGGAAGGACAGGCCGATGTCATCGAAGGAGCAAAGGAAGAGGGACGCCATGCAGGGCCGGCCCACCAGGCCCCCGCACAGCATTTACAACTACTACACGCAGAAGCTGCTGTCTGGCGGACAGCTCAGCAACATCCCCAGCAAGGTAACTTCTTCTAACAGGCCCGCGAGCCGGATCCGGCCCGCGGAGCTATTTTGTCCGGCCCTGATTCATCTCGGCGAAGTAATTGAGAAATACATTAGTTAAAATAATGCAGATGACACGGGCGCTTGCAGTGATTCGGGGAAGCTCGTATACGCACCGAAGGATTACGAGCGGGGCCCACCCCCTCCGCGCTACATAATATAATAATATATATTATTATCGCAATGCATCCGATGGTTTGTGTTTCGGCAAAGTTCGTAGGCACGAAATATCCCAAGTGCAGCACACTAATTCCGTCCCCCTCCGCGCCGCATTCCCCTTATTTAGTGTTCACGCGACTTCTGGTCTGGTTTGTTCTGTTTACTGGTGCGTTCTGGCGTAGAAGACAGTTTTGTTTGTCAGTTCTGAATATTGTTTTTAAATTTGTGACAATGTCAGGGGTTATGTCGAAAAAAAGAAAAGTTGATGCAGAGTGTCGAAAATTTCAAGACAAGTGGACCGAGGATTATTTCTTTATCCTGAATAAAGGAATGCCCGTATGTTTGCTGTGTAAGGAGTCCGTATCCGTCAACAAAGAATTCAACTTAAAGAGACATTTTACTTCGAGGCATGCGGATCACCAACAAATAAATGAACAAATTCGAAAAGATATGATACAGAAGTTGAAGAAGAACTTGGATACCCAGCAACAAATGTTCAAAAAGCAAATAACGCAGCACGATAGCGTTGTTAAAGCCAGCTTTGTTGTAAGCGAAACAATTGCATTAATTGATTTAATTAATACATTTCAGTCGATGGTACGGAAGGACAGGCCGATGTCATCGAAGGAGCAAAGGAAGAGGGACGCCATGCAGGGCCGGCCCACCAGGCCCCCGCACAGCATTTACAACTACTACACGCAGAAGCTGCTGTCTGGCGGACAGCTCAGCAACATCCCCAGCAAGGTAACTTCTTCTAACAGGCCCGCGAGCCGGATCCGGCCCGCGGAGCTATTTTGTCCGGCCCTGATTCATCTCGGCGAAGTAATTGAGAAATACATTAGTTAAAATAATGCAGATGACACGGGCGCTTGCAGTGATTCGGGGAAGCTCGTATACGCACCGAAGGATTACGAGCGGGGCCCACCCCCTCCGCGCTACATAATATAATAATATATATTGTTTTTAAATTTGTGACAATGTCAGGGGTTATGTCAAAAAAAAGAAAAGTTGATGCAGAGTGTCGAAAATTTCAAGACAAGTGGACGGAGGATTATTTCTTTATCCTGAATAAAGGAATGCCCGTATGTTTGCTGTGTAAGGAGTCCGTATCCGTCAACAAAGAATTCAACTTAAAGAGACATTTTACTTCGAGGCATGCGGATCACCAACAAATAAATGAACAAATTCGAAAAGATATGATACAGAAGTTGAAGAAGAACTTGGATACCCAGCAACAAATGTTCAAAAAGCAAATAACGCAGCACGATAGCGTTGATAAAGCCAGCTTTGTTGTAAGCGAAAAAATTGCATTAATTGATTTAAATAATACATTTCAGTCGATGGTACGGAAGGACAGGCCGATGTCATCGAAGGAGCAAAGGAAGAGGGACGCCATGCAGGGCCGGCCCACCAGGCCCCCGCACAGCATTTACAACTACTACACGCAGAAGCTGCTGTCTGGCGGACAGCTCAGCAACATCCCCAGCAAGGTAACTTCTTCTAACAGGCCCGCGAGCCGGATCCGGCCCGCGGAGCTATTTTGTCCGGCCCTGATTCAACTCGGCGAAGTAATTGAGAAATACATTAGTTAAAATAATGCAGATGACACGGGCGCTTGCAGTGATTCGGGGAAGCTCGTATACGCACCGAAGGATTACGAGCGGGGCCCACCCCCTCCGCGCTACATAATATAATAATATATATTATTATCGCAATGCATCCGATGGTTTGTGTTTCGGCAAAGTTCGTAGGCACGAAATATCCCAAGTGCAGCACACTAATTCCGTCCCCCTCCGCGCCGCATTCCCCTTATTTAGTGTTCACGCGACTTCTGGTCTGGTTTGTTCTGTTTACTGGTGCGTTCTGGCGTAGAAGACAGTTTTGTTTGTCAGTTCTGAATATTGTTTTTAAATTTGTGACAATGTCAGGGGTTATGTCGAAAAAAAGAAAAGTTGATGCAGAGTGTCGAAAATTTCAAGACAAGTGGACCGAGGATTATTTCTTTATCCTGAATAAAGGAATGCCCGTATGTTTGCTGTGTAAGGAGTCCGTATCCGTCAACAAAGAATTCAACTTAAAGAGACATTTTACTTCGAGGCATGCGGATCACCAACAAATAAATGAACAAATTCGAAAAGATATGATACAGAAGTTGAAGAAGAACTTGGATACCCAGCAACAAATGTTCAAAAAGCAAATAACGCAGCACGATAGCGTTGTTAAAGCCAGCTTTGTTGTAAGCGAAAAAATTGCAAAGCATTTTAAGTCATTTGGTGAAGGAGAATTTATTAAAGAGTGTCTGCTCGACGTTTCAAGTATAATCTGTCCTGAAAAGAAAAAAGACTTTGAGAGAATATCTTTGTCGAGACGTACTGTTGTCCGACGTATAGAAATGATGGCTGATGATATCAAAAAAAGTTTGAAAGAGGTGATTACTGGATTCGAAGCATTTTCAATTGCTTTGGATGAGAGCACAGATGCCTCTGATACAGCACAATTAGCAATATTTATCAGAGGAGTTGACGTGGACTTCAAAATCACAGAAGAATTATTAGCTCTTCAGCCGTTAAAAGGAACGACTACCGGTGAAGATATATTTGAAGCAGTCAACATAGTCTTCGAAAGCTTTGGGATTAAATGGAGTGCACTATCTGGCATATGTACTGATGGTGCCCCTGCAATGGTTGGCTTACGGAAAGGATTTATTGGAGTTGTTAATGAAAGAGCAATAGAATTACAGATCCAGCCGGAAAATTTAACAAATTTTCATTGTATTATCCACCAGCAAAATTTGTGCGCAAAATCGATGAAATTCAAGAATGTTATGGATGTAGTAGTAGCAAGCATTAATTTTATTAAGTCACATGCACTTAATCTTATCTGATTTTTGAAAAATCAGATAAGAGGTAAAAATTGTTACCATTTTCCTAATCTATCAAGGCATACAAACATCACATATAATTCTTATGGAGATGAACTGAAGGCACTAATAGAGCAATTTGATACGAGGTTTGCCGACTTCCAAAACAAAGACTCAACATTCGCTATATTTGCTCGTCCGATGGATGCTGATGTAAATAATGTGCCAGCAAATTTACAGATGGAACTTATTGAGCTTCAGGGGGATTTAGCGCTAAAATCACAATTTGACAAAGTTACTTTGACGGATTTTTATAAATTATATTTGGTGGAAGAAAATTATACAAACTTACGTAGATTTGCAAGAAACATCATTTGTCTTTTTGGCAGCACGTATACATGCGAACAATTTTTTTCGAGGATGAAGTACACCAAATCGAAAATTCGAACGAGGATAACAGATGAAAATCTCGAAAATTCAATGAGATTATCATTAAGCAATATCAACGCCAATATTGATAGTCTCGTAATTCAAGTACAAAGTCAATCGTCACATTAAATTTTATAAGCAATTAATGTCGTTCATTATATAAATAAATAAAATATGCAAGAAGTAGCAATGTGTTTTATTTAATTTAATATTACCTTAATATAGTTAATAATTTGGTCCGGCCCTTGACACGGAGACAGAATGATAATGTGGCCCCAGACCTAGGAAAGGTTGCCCATGCCTGGTGTAAACGGTACTTTAAGTAAACAATTTTTTAAAGTATTCTTTAAATTTTTGTAGAAATTTATATTGCGCGTAATATTGTAGAACATTTTTTTTTGTCAACCCAGCCATTTCCGAGATAATTACAATCATTTTTTTATTTCATATGGCAACTCATAGACGCAGGTTGGGAAGAGTGTTGCCATAACAAATTTTCTTCGCGACAATTTAAGCAATGACCACGCTGAAATTTTAAAGAAAATCGTTAGAGCCGTTTTCGAGAAGAGTGCAATTTTATGTTTTTTTTGTATGGCAGCCATCTTGAATTTTCAGGGTGGTACCATGCCAGTCAGCCCATCAAAATCTGTGGTTGTCAATTCTCTAAGCCCAAAAATTGGTGTCTCTACGATCAGTAGTTTCGGCTGGGACATACACTCATACGGACGGACGGACGGACGGACAGGTTTGACAAATTAGGTTTTTTTGCATGTCCTGGTGCAGGACAACTCATTTCCGTTGAAACCTCGAAATTTTTTTTTCGGACGAATACAATACTTTATAACAGTCCTTCGGACTGGTGTCTCTACTTTATATATATATACTATATAGACTATTATATCTACTATACATTACTACTATATTTTATTTTATTTATAACAGTCCTTCGGACTGCTATAAAGTAAAAAAGAATGTAATTTGAAAGAGGATGTGAAAGTTAAAGTACAAAAGAATGTGATGAGATGGTTTGGGCATGTGGAAAGAATGAAAGATGATAGACTGACAAAGTATGTATACAAAGGAAGTGTGAAAAGAAAAAGAGGGAAGGGACGACCGAGAAAAGTATGGAGTGATCAGATTGAGGAGATTTTGAAAGAATGGGATATACAAAGTGAGCGTAAAAGAAGAAAATGCATGAAAAAGGTGATGGATATGAAGGAATTGAAAGAGGTATGTCAGGATGGGAAAAAATGGAGGCAACTCTGCAGAGGCTCTGGCCACCCCTAGCGGAATGGCGACAGAGTTACAGTTACAGTTACAGAGTGAAAGGAAGTGAGAAAGGGAGCGAAGGGATAGTGAAGTTGGAGCGAAGGGGGAGCGGGGGAAAGAGAAGGAAGGCAAGAATGCCACACGCACCTCCCATCATTCCGTTGGCGACCGCCAGTAACACTACTCGTTCGCTCGCGCTGCGCTAACTACCCACCCACGTCGGCGTTTACATTCGCTGCAAGTTTTATTTTTTTATAAAATCTGTTTTGTGAATTCTCTTAGCGTTTTTGGTAAGTACCTACCTACTGCATGATAATAATATTATTCCTAACATTACAAGTAATGAATATAACAATGCAATATTAAAGTATCCATGAGTTTACGACAGTTTAAAAAAAATTACAATGATAAACTTTTTAAGACGAGGGAGGTGCACTATGAATGTAATATTTTTATAAGCCTGAAAAACTCCATACACATTAAAAATAGCTTCCGAGAAAGAATAAATACCGCCGATGGGACTCGAAGTTACAATTGCTTTTTCTACAAAAAAATAAAGTTGGTAGGTTCAGGTGAAAAAATCAATAAGAAATAATTGTTGAAAAAAAAAAAGCAATGACTGTTGAATGAATAAACTTGTACATATTTAGTTATTTGGCGGAATGGGAATAAGCCGACGTTGCTCAATGGCTAGAGCATCTGACCGGCAATCAGAAGGCTGCGGGTTCGAGTCCCGTCGGCGTTATTTATTCTTTCTCGGCAGATATTTTCAATGCGTATGGAGTTTTTCAGGCTAATGCAACGCAAACGCAAAAAAAAAAAAAAACGCAACTAAGCTACACATATAGTGTAACTTCTTGCCGCGTTATCCCCGATTATATCCCGAGGCTAATAATTATTGCTTTTAAAATTTTCAAAACGATAGTATTTGTTTACTCGTCAATAAAGGTGTACTTTAGGTATACTTGACATAAATTTTACGATTTTGTTTTTTGAATAAAAATATTGCTCACTGGGGGAGTATTTATTTAAGGATTTTATATAAGACAAAACTATGACTCTTTCCGTAAAAATAAATACATATTTTTATGTTTCTGTATTGTTACAGATTTATACACCCAATATGGCTTCTAAAAAAAGGAAGATCGTTGATGAAAGACGGATTTTTAATGAAGCATGGACAAATTTATATTTTTTTATCGAATTTAAAGAAAAACCACTATGTTTAATCTGTCAAAAGAGTATTTCCGTAGTAAAGGAATATAACCTGAAGCGACATTATGATATTGAGCACAAAACTAAATTTCAGTGTCTTGAAGGGGAATCTCGAAAAAACAAAATCATTAACTTGAAATCGTCACTCAAAAATCAGCAGAATACCTTTAAAGTTGTAACAGACAAAAGCGAATCAGCTGTTCGTGTCAGCTACAAAGTAGCAGAGATAATTGCAAAGCATTGTCGCCCATTTACTGACAGTGAACTTGTAAAAGATTGTGTCTTAGCTATCGCGGAGGAAGTATGCCCGGAACAGAAAAAGTGTTTGAAAACGTTAGTCTCTCTGCTAGAACTTGCACCAGACGCACTGAAGACTTGGGTGCTAACTTGCGTGAACAACTTAAGGATAAAGCGCAGTATTTTACTTACTTCTCTCTTGCGATGGACGAAAGTACGGACGTGTCGGATACGGCACAATTCCTTATATTTGTACGAGGAATTGACGAAAACTTTTCCGTTGATGAGGAGTTATTAAAAATGTGCAGTCTCGAAGGAACTACAAAGGGAGAGGATTTATTTCACCACTTGGACCAAGCTCTGATTTCGTGTGGCTTGAGCTGGGATAAATTAACTAGCATCACCACGGACGGCGGAAAAAATATGAGCGGTCATAATAAAGGTGTTGTCGGAAGAGTCAACAGCAAACTGCAAGAGTTTGGATCGGAAGTTCCATTTACATTTCACTGTATTGTCCATCAAGAAGCATTGTGTTGCAAAGTTTTATCGTGGAAAGAAATAATGGATACCGTTGTATCTGCTATTAATTTTATAAGAAAAAATGGGCTTACTCACCGCCAGTTCCAAAAGTTTTTGGAAGATGTGGAAGCTGAATATGGTGACGTGATGTATTACTGTGAAGTAAGATGGCTAAGCCGAGGAGCAGTACTTCAACAATTTTTTTATTTGAGGAAAGAAATTTGTAACTTTATGGAGATGAAAGGAAAGGCAATACACGAACTTTCCAACCACCAGTGGGTTGTAGATCTTGGGTTTTTAACTGATTTGACTGCCGAACTGAACATACTCAATACACGTTTACAGGGGAAAAATAAATTGATATGCAATATGTATTCAGATGTTAAATCATTTGAAATGAAACTAATATTATTTATCAAGCATATCGATGAAAGGAAACTCGATCATTTTCCAAATTGCAAGAAAGCAGTAGAAGAAGCTGGAATAAATTTTGTTTGGCAAAATACTAAAATGAAAAGTGCATTAATGCAACTACAAACTGAGTTTGAAAAACGGGTTGCTGATTTCAAAAAGATCTCACGTAAGATGAAGATTTTCGAAAACCCCTTTGCAGTAAATATCGGTAATGTACCAAGCGATTTGCAAATCAGCGTAATAGATTTGCAAAGTGATAACACTTAAAATGGCTTTTAAGGAAAAAACTAATTTGGTGGATTTCTATGGGAGTTTGCCTTCTGAAAACTACAAGGATTTAAAAAGGTTTGCTCAGCAAATAATTACTATGTTTGGTAGTACATATATTTGTGAACAAACTTTTTCAATTCTGAATTATCGAAAAAACAAACATTGTTCTCGGTTATCGAATTCACATTTAGACGCAATACTACGCGTCTCTACTTCAAAAATGCAAGCTGATATTAAAAACTTGCAAGTCAAATGCAATCACAAAAATCTCATTGATTTTATTAAATACAATAAATGTCGTTAAAATATACACTTAGCGTTTTATTTTTAAAACTAAAATATTTGTACATAAATATTGTATGTATACCTACTGCAAGTGCGGCCCGCACTGATCCCCATGAAAAATATTTGGCCCTTTTACAACAAAAGGTTGCCGACCCATGCTCTAGTTAACAGTGCCGCCAACACCTCAGCCGGGACCACTCCGACCCCGGGGAGCGTTTTGTGAAGTGTCACTACTGACGATGACATCAGAGAAAAACTTACTGCCATCGTTGGCCAGTTAGGGCCGGGGATGGGGTATCACTACCCCCAACTGGCGCGTGTGGTTGACGGTGCACTCGCGGGAGACGACGTTGGTCGCGACCTTATTGCGTGGCTGTCGCTCGTCTTCTCAATATCTGACCAGCAGAGCACCTTCACTAATGGTGCCCCGGTGCGGGCCGATGTTGCGAGGGATCAACCTGCGGTTGGAAGAAAAGCTAAGCAACTGGTGCGTCGGCAGGTATACCATAAAATCCAGGAAACTTATAAGTTAAACCCTGGTGTGGTAGCGAGGAAAGTGCTTGATGGCACTTGGAAAGGATCAAGGCCCATACCCCTGCCATTGTCGGTATTCCGCGATACGTGGGAGCCGATTTTTGGTGCGGAGAGCAAGCCTGTCACGTGCAAAGCACGAAAGATCCTTTCCTCAGAACATCCATTAAATCGCATCTTTACCACACCCATATCTTATAGGGAAGCCGCAGAGTGCCGTGTAAGGATCAGCACGGCACCCGGCCCGGACAAGATCACTGCTCGACAATGGGGTAAAGTCCCTGCACCCATTCAAAGTTGCGTGCTAAATATCCTCCTGCTCGTTGGGCAAGCTCCTGTTGAACTAACCAGGACCCGAACGATTTTTATCCCCAAAAAAGGACAAAATTTGCCCAGCAACTACAGACCAATATCTATTGGATCTGTGGTGCTGAGGCACTTTAATAAAATTATATCCAAGATCCAAGAAAATTATATCCAGAATACTAAACTGTAACACCATAGATGAACGCCAGAGGGGGTTCATCTCAGCAGACGGTATGGCTGAGAACATTTTCCTGTTGCACGCAGCCATCAGGCATGCAAAATCAGCAACCAGGACCCTCCACATCGCCTCGCTTGATGTAGCTAAGGCCTTCGACTCTGTAAGTCGACACGCAATGTATGATGCTCTTGGTCAGGTGGGCGCACCTGCCTAATTTATTAGATATATAAAATCACTACATGAGAACTCTATAACATACTTTTCGGACAACGCTTGTAAAACTAGGGATATTATCGTCCGGAGAGGGGTAAGACAGGGCGACCCGCACTCGCCGGTGCTGTTCAACCTTGTTGTTGATACGGCACTGCGAGCGCTTCCTTAGTACGTCGGTTTCGACCTTGGAGGTACCAAGCTAGGCGCTCTAGCATTTGCCGACGATGTAGTTCTGCTTGCTGGCCACGACACTGGACTTCAGGAATCGTTGGACCGGTTTACGGCCATACTTGGCGACAGTGGAATGTCGATCAACACAAGCAAATGCCGAACTCAGTCCTGGGTGGCCTCCGGGAGAGACAGAAAGGTTAAGGTGGTGGGGCGAGACTTCCGCGTCGGCGGGATAACGCTCCCCTCTGTACCCTTGACGTCTTCCTGGGACTACCTGGGGCTGGAGTTCGGCGAGGAGAGCATAACCAGAAATGCCAGACCAGAGGAGGTGTTGAAGCTAGGGTTGCTTAACCTATCTAAAGCTCCCCTGAAGCCCCCAGCAGAGGCTACAAATTCTAAAGCTCCACCTTCTCCCAGCGCTCACACACAGCTTGGTCTTTAGCCATCTCACGGCTAAACGACTAAAGGCTATGGATATATCCATCAGAGCTAATATAAGGCGCTGGTTACGCCTTCCTGCAGATGTCGCTGTCGGATATTTCCATGCTCCGATAGTTAAAGGAGGACTGGGCGTTGTCTCTCTCCTACGCTCCATACCCTTACTTTTGAAGCGACGTGTCGAAGGATTGCACCTTCAGTCGGCTCTACAGGCGGGAAAAGTGGTTGGACTTCTCGAGTGGAAGCCTATGCTTACCTTAGCCAACAAACTTCATAGTAGTGGTCTTAATGATTCGAAGGCCATCAAAAACTTCTACACGTAGAAGTTGCACGCAAGTGTTGACGGGGCGGAACTTCGTGAGTCTGCCAGGAGCAGAATGTCCACCGACTGGGTTAGCGCTCGTTCGCGAGCGATACCAGGAGGGGACTATGTGAGCTATCACCGCACTCGCATAAATGCTCTTCCGGGCAAAATTAGGAATAGCCGGGGGAGGCGCACGGCGAATCCTCTGGATGTGGCGTGCCGCAGTCGATGCAGCACTGATGCAGAAACTGCGGCTCACATCATCCAGAACTGCCCGCGCACCCACGGCGGCCGGATCTTTTGGCATGATGCCATCGTTACGACGTTGGCAGCATCGCTTCGCTCCCGCAGATGGAGCGTATTAAAGGAGCAGATGATGACTGTTTCGGGGCGCGAATGTGTACGCCTCAAACCTGACATAGTCGCGTACCGACGAGGCACGGAAGCCCTGATACTGGACGCGCAGGTGGTGTCCGGTAGTGGCAGGTTGGACGACGTCCACCAAGACAACGTGGACAAGTACTCCGGTCCGACATTCGTAACCCATGTGGCGGGACTAGCCGGAGTGGATGCAGCGAAGGTGAAAGTTGAGAGCGCCACCCTCTCGTGGAGGGGGGTTTGGTCGGGGAAAAGTGCCGGTAACTTACTGGCACTGGGTTTTCCTAAGGGTGTCCTTCGTGGTATCACGACCAGGGCTCTTTGGGGATCCCATATGAATTTTGGGCATTGGAGGAGGCACGGTTGATCGTTGCTGGCAACGTCCGCTTTTATAACAAAGAACTGCTCAATAAATTCCCAGGCAGGAGAACCCTGGAGGCGATTAAATCATTGAGCCAAGGTAAGGCTCACAGGGATAAAGTGAAAAAATTTGTGCGAGAGCTGAAAAATCGGCCCAGCACAAGCCCAACTAAAAGTACTAATGTGAGCCCAAGACCTAGACGTGTCACACGTCAAAGTACAAGGGCCAACATACAGGAGCCAAATATTCAGCCCAGTACTAGCTCTAACATTGTTGGATGTGCAACGCACAGACCATTCTATACTATTCACGGGAGCAGTGACTCTGACAGCGAGACGGGGACTGAGAGCGCCACAAATAGTGATCACACTACTAATTTACCCAGAAGCGCCTCAGTCCTGCCCAGACCTTCAACGGTGCGACCTTCATCTGCCGACAACGAGGGGGACGATCGCCTGATAGTGGCAAGTCTCAGAGCCATTGTGCTAAAGTTCGGCCCGGACACTGGGTTTAAGCACTCAACCCTGGCCGGACTAATAGCACGGGCAATTGAGGGGGAGGACGTCGGCTCTGCCTTTATGGCTTGGCTGGCGTCCGTCTTCCCGCCTAAAAGGAGGCGCCGTGTCGGGCGTGACAATCCACCTCAACGACGGCAGACCGATGTGATAATGGAAGGACCGGCAGTTGGGAGGAAGTCCAAACAGCTGCGGCGCAGACTGAGATATGTATATACCCAATTACAATTTGGGCTTAACCCTGGTAAGGTCGCAAGGGAGGTGCTAGCAGGCACAGTTTGTGAGGCGAAGGACCCGTTCCCGCCATTTTCGGACTTCTGTGATACATGGAAACCGATAATGGGACAGGAGAGCAAACCAGTTCCTACTACGACTCCGAAAACGGTGGCTGACGACCACCCCCTTAGGCGTTTGATCGCTACACCGATCTCCGCCAATGAGGCACAGGCATGCCGTGTCAGGATCAGCACCGCACCGGTATTACAGCCAGACAGTGGGGCAGGGTCTGCAAACCGATTCAGACTGCGGTACTGAATCTTCTTCTGCTGGTCGGGGTCGTCCCTCTTGGTCTCTCCAAGACCCGGACGATCTTCATTCGGAAAAAGGGAGACAACGTCGCGAGTAACTACAGACCGATATCTATCGGCTCTGTTGTGCTCCGACATTTAAACAAAATTCTGTCCAGGCGACTAAACTCATGCAACATTCTCTCGGGCACCCAAAGAGGCTTTATTGCCGCTGACGGCTGCGCCGAGAATATCTACCTGCTTCAGGGGGCAATCTGGCAGGCTAGAAACCATATTGAATCGCTACATCTAGCTTCACTGGATGTTAGCAAGGCTTTTGATAGCGTATCCAGACACGCTATATACGACTGCCTTGGCCGAATTGGTGCACCGGCCAAATTTATTAAATACGTACAATCACTGTATGAAAACGCAACCACCAATTTATGGCTTAATAACATCAGTTCCGATGATATCGTGGTTCGGAGGGGAGTCAGGCAGGGCGACCCGCTCTCGCCGGTTCTTTTTAACATTGTGATTGATACTGCTTTGCGAGAGCTTCCGGCACACGTCGGATATACCTTAAATGGTCATGAGCTCGGCGCCCTCGCTTTCGCCGACGACGTTGTGCTGCTCGCCAGCCATGAGACCGGACTCAAGGAGTCGCTGGACCGGTTTACGGAGAGACTTCGACTCTGTGGAATGGACATAAACCAGGCAAAAAGCCGAACCCAATCCTGGGTAGCTTCTGGGGGAAACAAAAAGGTCAAAGTGGTGGAGGGTAACTTCCGTGTGAACGGACAGCCCCTCCCCGCGATGGGTTTGCGGGACTCCTGGGACTACCTGGGGATAAAGTTCGGTGCGAAAGGTGCGGTTGACGACCGCGCACCCGACCTTCAGCTAACTGACGGGCTATTGAACATCTCTAAGGCACCGCTGAAACCCCAGCAGAGGCTCCTGATCCTGAAGCACCACCTATTACCTGCATTAAATCATGCGGTGGTGTTCGGTAGAATCACCTCGAAACGCCTTAAGCAAATGGACGTTAGAATAAGAGCGGCGGTGCGGAAGTGGCTGCACCTTCCGAACGATACGGCTCTTGGTTACTTTCACGCCAGAATATGCGATGGTGGGCTGGGCATAGTTTCACTTCAATGCTCAGTTCCCATCGCCCGAAAGAGGCGTGTTGAAGGATTGGCTAAAAACCAATCGGCCTTGCCATCATCAGGCGGCCTACTTTACCTGGAGTATTTCAGGTCCAGCTTAGCCTGGTCAGCTTAAATATGCAACGGTCTGGAAACCAGACAGGCCGTCCAACAGTTTTTCAAGGAAAAACTACATTCATCAGTGGACGGCGCGGAACTAAAACAGTCCGCGGAGAGCAGGTTCTCCTCAGATTGGGTCGCCGCGAACTCGCGTGCGATACCTGGGGGAGACTACATCAACTACCATAGGGTACGAATTAATGCTCTCCCTTCAAGGATCCGGACCGGCCGTGGGAGGAGGTTGCAAGCCAGGGAGAAAATGTGTCGTAGCCAATGCGGCATCCCCGCAGAAACTGCGGCACATCTCATCCAAAGCTGCCCTCGCACCCACGGAGGTCGAATCTTTCGGCACAACGCTGTGGTTAACACAATCGCAGCGTCTCTGAAGGCGAAGGGATGGACGGTGGAGAAGGAACGCTACTTCGCGTCCGGTAGGCAGCGTCTGAAACCAGACGTTGTAGCTTGGCGCGATGACGCCGCCGTCGTATTGGACGGTCAGATAGTGTCCGGGAGTCGTGACCTTAACGTCACACACAGGGAAAAAGTCTCAAAGTATTCCGGTGCCTCGTTCCTGGCTTCGGTCTCGAGGAGGACAGGTGTGCCGGCAGAGTCGACGAAGGTCGAGTCGGCGACCATCTCGTGGAGGGGCATTTGGTCGAGGGAGAGCGCCAAAAGGCTATTGGCGCTGGGCGTCCCCAAGGGCGTGTTGCGAGGCGTCACTACGAGGGTATTGTGGGGGTCCCACTGCAACTTTGTTCGCTTCATGCAGGCGACCAACAAGGGAAAGTCCTTCAGACGAACCGGAATTGGGTAATGGTTTCCTCTCTCTCCGCGGTGGTCACTGTGGTCCCATGGAGACGGATGGGAGTGACCTACCTGCGTGAGAAGACGTCGGTTGGAGGGTCGGCCGCCTAGACGGGAGTTGTCCTTTATTAGGAAAATACATGGCCCCTAGATGGTGGTAGGGAATCTGTTGGATTAGGTGGTCTGTTAATCCATCGAGCGCCTCGGGGCTGATTGCATAATTGCTCGGTGGGGTTCCAGATTTTGGCGTTGCTAATTACGATGACTTCGGCGCTGTGTTCAGCCATGTATTTCCACTGCATGATCTAGCGTGACAACTCCATCTTTCGAATGGGATCTGAAATTGAGATTACCACTTACCAAAATTTTTTTTTTTAAAGGCGAGGTTAAATTCAAATCTTAGCCGAACGCCTCGCCGTCCAAACGGACACACGCGCGAATGCATCAACGAGAGTCCCATCTGTCCCGATTTTTCTCGCCGCGCATCCGTCGTGTTCGGTTGAACTTCTGCGCAGTAGTGACTCGAAAAATTTAGAAAAAATCATAAGTGTGGTTCTAATAAAGTTTTTCAAAAAAAAAAATGTTTTGCTGTGTAGTGCTCCTCATTGTGCACACTGTAGTGTACTTTGTGTTTTTTCAAACTTTGATTTTATGTGCTTTTTTGTGACTTTAAAAACTTATTTCTAAATTTTGTGTTTTTGGGATACGCCAGTTTTAGGGCTGGGCGTATAACTTTTATTTTTATTTCATTCTGTCGTGCATTAAATTCTGTACATTTTGATTAGTGGTGTCACTTGTCCCGGACCTTTGGTTCGGGAACTATTGTAAAAAAACTATTTTTTCCGGGACTATTTGTCATTCTTTTTGCTTTTTTCACTGTATTCCTCCGCCGCGGGTGCATTTCTCCATACAACGTATTATCCTTGCGGTAGGACTGTGAGTGCACTTGCACTGCAGTTCTAAAAATAGACTCAGTGCGCCGCGCGGCCAGCGCGTTCGTACTACGTACATTTTCTTCTTCTATTACAATCTGTTATTTTAATACTGTGACCGCTGTGCTTGGATTATTTTTATAAAACTTTTTTCTTTACTCCTTCTTTACTATTCTCGACGTGTGCTGGTGCTTTTTTATTGTACTTTTTGTGTATTTCCGGCTTTTCCACAAACTATTTATTTTCCCTGACTTTCTTTCCACATCAGCTGACCACAAGCAGAGATCATCACCACGCACGGGCCGCACGAATTGCCAGACCCAGTGCGAGTCACGGGATCACCGAGGATTCCTCCACACAGGCAGGCCAGTGTTATTTATTTTGTTATTAGTGCATATTGTATTAAGTGTGTTTCAAAATGACAACCAGACTGTCAAATTGGACGAGAACATTGTCAGCTAGATTAGCTACCTATGAACAATATATTTTAAAGGAAAATTTAGAAATCTCACTAGTAAAATCAAAACTATGTCAAATCAGAGAAATAATAACAAAATTTAATGAATTGTATAACCATAATGTAGATTCTTTGGCCAATGATGAGGACCTACATAGAACAATGCTACACCAGGAAGAGGCCCTGATGAATTTAATAGCAAAATATGAAGGGTTTCTAGAACAATCTGAGGCCAACAGTCTAAAAATTAATCATATTGTTAATAATGAATTTTGCAACCCCATGAATTTACCTAAATTGTCTATTCCAGTGTTTGATGGAAAATATGAAAACTGGGTGACATTTAGAGATTTATTTTTAGCCTTAATTGACAATAATGCAAACATTTCAAATATAGAGAAATTCATGTATCTTAAAAATTCATTATCTCCGCAAGTACACTCAATATTAGCGCAATTAGAGGTATCAGGGAAAAACTACCCTCTTGCATATAGCATTTTAGAGTCAAGGTACAACAACAAGGAGATTTTGATAAAAACACATCTCGATAACATACACAATATTAAATTTAATGTGAGAAGGTTCAGTGAAATTCACAATTTCACAAACACTATTAGTAGTAATTTAAATGCACTGCACAGCTTGGGGGTTGACACTTCAAACTGGGATGAATTACTCATCTACCAGTTTGTGAAGCAATTAGACCCACCAACAATTACCGATTGGAAGTCAAGCAAGGACTACAAGTCGGTCAATGATTTTTTGGCCTTTCTAAAAAAAAGGGCATGTCATTTAGAGATGTATAATTATACATCTCTAAATGACATGCCCTTTTTTTAGTTTAAAATGTGTTCTTTTACATAACGGTAAATATGGCTCAATTCCTATTGGTCATTCTACTACCATGAAGGAAGAATATGAAACAATAGCATTAGTTTTGAGAAAAATTAAATACGAAGAACATCAGTGGTCAATTTGTGTTGATTTAAAAATGATTAACTTCCTCCTTGGACAGCAGAGTGGTTATACAAAATATCCTTGTTTTTTGTGCCTTTGGGACAGCAGAGCTAAAAATGAGCACTGGGTTAACAAAAATTGGCCTTCAAGAGATGTCATGATTCAAGGAATACAAAACGTGATCAACGAACCTTTGGTTTCAAGAGAAAAAATCTTACTTCCGCCCTTGCATATCAAGCTAGGCCTAATGAAGCAATTTGTGAAGGCCTTAAATCGAGATGGAAATTGTTTTGGGTATTTGTCACGTAAATTTCCTGGCATTAGCACGGAAAAACTAAATGCTGGTATATTTGATGGTCCTCAAATAAGGCAACTTGTTAAAGATCCACAATTCACCACATCAATGAACGAGACTGAATCTAACGCTTGGAGTTCATTTGTTCAAGTAGTACAAAATTTTCTTGGCAATCATAAAGCAGAGAATTACGTAGAATTAGTGGAAACTATGCTTTCAAATTTTAATATTCTCGGCTGTAACATGAGTATAAAAGTTCACTACCTCAACAGCCACCTAGATCGTTTTCCAGAAAACTTAGGTGATTGTAGTGAAGAACAGGGGGAAAGATTCCACCAGGATATTAAAACTATGGAAGATCGTTATCAAGGACGATGGGATAGCCACATGATGGCGGACTACTGCTGGAGCCTTCAGCGAGACTGCCCTAGTAAACTCCATTCTAGAAAATCGTATAAAAGAAAAAATTTATGTGATTAGTGACTAATGTAATTTAAAATCAAAGTATTTTTTATTAAACGTTGTTTTATTTTCACAATAAAATAAAAATTAATAAAAAATACTTTGATTTTAAATAAAATGAATTTTCACTGTGTGAATACACAAACCCTACAAAATCTAACTAATGTAATTATGTAAATTAAGTTTTTGCAATAAATACTTAAATCCATGTGTCTTTGTTTTTTTTAACTGTCAATAGTAATATTATATATTATAACAGTTATAACGTAAATTATATACACATTTTTTTAAAAAATCTCAAAAACTAGATCTGATAGACAAAATCTGAGAACTTTTTTACATTCTGCATCCAACAATTACTCAGGAACAGTTAAAAAATCGCAGGCACCAAAATGTGTGTTGGCCTGTGTAATCAATACACTCTCGATCCAACGAATAGCAAACCTGCAACCAAGAAGGCGTTGCTAACCATAGAAGGTGCCAAGTGTCCTATCTGTAAGGGACCACACCATATTCACACATGCAGTCAATTTATACAGTTAAATGTTTCTCAAAGGCGGGATTCCGCAAAAAGTAATAGATTGTGCTTTAATTGTCTTCGCATTGGGCACCAAGCATACAAATGCCGTAGCTCAAGCAAATGCAAAAAATGTCAAAACAATCATCATACATTGTTACATGTTATGGACCATAAGATTACCTTGACAACATTTAGTAATTCCAATAATTTTCAAGCTATGTTAACAACGGTGAGCGTACACTTGTACGACTCAGACGGGTCGTCAAGAACTGTACAAGCTGTTTTAGATAATGGGTCGCAGGCAAATTTCCTAACAAGGGAACTAGCTGACTCATTGAGGCTTCCTAAATCTACGATAAAAATGCCTATTGAAGGTATTCAGCAACAAACAAGTTATTCATCTGAAGCTGTTACGGCTACAATAGCTTCTCGATTATCTGGTTTTAAAACTGAATGTTCATTCCTTGTTGTAGAAACCATAACTACAAATCTTCCCCAAACCAGTTTCAGGTGTGAGCCGCCCGTACCACTGCGCGACCTGGCAGACCCACAGTTTGCCAAGGCTGGCGCAGTCTCCATGCTGCTCGGCGCAGACGTCTTTTGGAGAATCCTGCGCTGCAGCCGGACGTCGCTGTCGAGAGGAGGGCTCCGGTTCTATCCCTCACACTTGGGATGGTTGGCGACCGGTTTGGCACCAATGCAAGCTACCTTCGTATCGTCGATGCTGACTGCGGCGTCTGGAGGATCCCGAAGGACGTCTGGGCCCAGCAGAGGAGCGTCAACCGGTCTTAACGGACTGGTAGAAGCCTTTTGGAAGTGTGAAACCATCGAGAATACTAAACATCAATCTTTAGAAGAAAAGGCTATGGAAGATCTATTCGTCCAAACCACAACCCGATCACCGCAGGGGAGATTCCAGACACGTATAGGTCTGAAGTCGGACCCTGGGGTATTAGGCGATTCATTAGCGCGAGCATCAAAATGTCTGATCTCGTTAGAATCCAAACTCAACCGCAATCCTCAGCTCAAGGCGCGGTATGATGACTTCTTATCCAAATATTTAGCTTTAGGACACATGAGTCTTGTGCCCCCACATAACACTCAAATTGCTTATTATTTTCCGCATCACGCGGTAATAAAAGAACATTCCACTACTACAAAACTGAGAGTAGTATTCAATGGGAGCGCCAGAACTACCTCTGGGCTTTCGTTGAATGACATTTTAATGATAGGACCTACTGTGCAACAAGATCTATTTGACATTTTGTTACGTTTCAGAACGCCCAGGTGGGTGATGACAGCTGACGTGGAGAAAATGTACCGACAAATAGATATTCAGCCACAGGACAGGCCCCTTCAAAGAATCCTATGGAGAGACAGTGTGACTCACTTGCTTTGCCAGTATCAGTTAAACACGGTTACATACGGAACTGCTTCAGCCCCCTTCCTAGCTACGAGATGCATCATGCAACTCGCTCAAACAAATAAGGACAAGTACCCTGAAGCTTGTCAAGTTATCGAGTCAGACATGTACATGGACGACTTGATAACTGGACACGACGATATTAATCAGCTCAATTTGATTAAAAATCAAATTACTGAAATATTTAATAGTGCATGTATGTCATTAAGAAAGTGGACAACCAATAGTCCCCTACAATTGCAAGAAAGTGTTTCATCTGTAAGTTTTGCAAACCATGACACATATAAAACTTTAGGATTAACGTGGCAACCTAGTACTGACACGTTGATATTCAATTTACACATTGAATGTAACGAAGCAAATTTAACCAAGCGATCAATCTTATCTGCGATAGCCAGAACGTTTGATCCTTTAGGGTTGCTCTCTCCCATTACTATAATTTCCAAGCTCTTTATGCAACGGCTGTGGCAAGAAAGCAGTAAATGGGATGATGAGTTATCTACTCCAACAAAAACTGAATGGTGTAATTTTGTGCATCAGTTCAACCTAGCAGCCTCCATACATGTAGCACGGCATGTATGTGGAACAGATCATAAATCCTCCGTAGAACTACACGGCTTTGCGGATGCCTCTATACGAGCATTCGGAGCATGTATCTATTTAGTTACTCGCAACGAGTTGACTTCAGAAGTTAACTCTCAACTTCTTTGTGCAAAGTCAAAGGTAGCACCTTTGCAACAAATCTCCTTACCCCGGTTAGAATTGAACGCAGCTTTATTATTGTCTAAATTATTTAAGCGCGTTAGTGAGACCAGTAAGCTGGTTATAACAAGCTCCACCTTGTGGACAGATTCTAGCATAACACTTGCCTGGATTGCCAGTCAACCTTTTAGATGGACCTCGTTTGTGGCAAATCGAGTATCCGAGATACAGTCACTTACGACTGGAGCGGAATGGAAACATGTCCAATCCAAAGAAAACCCAGCCGACCTAATTTCACGCGGCATCAATCCGGGGGAAATTGGTGCGAACAGACTTTGGTGGAATGGTCCTGCATGGTTAAAATTACCCAGTTCGCAATGGCCAGCAACCAAGTCGATAACGCTGGACAATTTACCTGAAATTAGGACAGTAAAAAAGGTATTTTTGAGTCCAGAAGCTCCTAGTAGCGATGAGTTTTTTGTAAAATTCTCTTCATGGAACAAATTAAAACGTATAACTGCCTACTTATTACGTTTTAAAACAAAAGGGCGTGGCATTTTGACTGCCACCGAGATCAAAAAAGCTGAAATTGTGTTACTAAAAATATCTCAAAGGGCTAGCTTCCCCAGTGAGATAGCGCAGCTTGAACGAAACACGCCTTTACCAAGATCAAGTAGATTACTTGGACTAAATCCTTATATAGACACTGACCAGCTAATGAAGGTGGGAGGTAGACTAAACAATGCAATGATATCCGATGAAAACAAACATCCAGTAATTTTAGATCCATCACATCTAATCACACATTTAATCGTTAAAGATCAGCATCTTAAACATTTGCACTTGGGTACCTACAACCTGCTAGCGTTTATACGTTGGAAATTTTGGATTATAAGAGGTAGAAACTTGGTAAAGCAGATAGTCAGAGAATGTATAGTATGTTGTCGCCATAAACCACCAGTCGCAACCCAATTAATGGGACAACTTCCTGCTTCGAGAATCACTCCAAGTCGCCCTTTTAACACAACTGGCGTTGATTTTGCAGGCCCTATATTTACCCGCGATAGAAACCCTCGTAGTAAAACTCGGTACAAGACTTACATAGCAATTTTTGTTTGCTTTACTACGAAGGCAATTCACATAGAATTGGTTACTGAATTGACAACCAATTGTTTTCTAAATTGTTTTAAACGCTTTATATCTCGTAGAGGAAAGTGTACTCACCTCTATTCCGACAATGGAACTAACTTTGTTGGATCGAAGGCGGAAATCCAACAGTTTCAAACCCAGCTTACATTGCAACAGCCACATCTCCAAGAATGGGCTGCCAATGAGGGTATATCATGGCATCTAATAGTGCCCAGGGGACCCCATCACGGTGGTCTATGGGAAACTGCTGTAAAAAGCGCAAAGCATTTATTTAAAAAGTTAGTGGGCAATCATACCCTCACCTTTGAAGAATGTTCTACTTTATTAATCCAAGTCGAAGCTTGTCTGAATTCAAGGCCGTTGACACCCTTATCAGATGATCCTAATGACTTATTACCATTGACTCCGGGTCATTTCCTTATCGGAGGACCACTGGTCGCTCTTCCCGAACCAGATCTGAATCATATCCCAATCCATGCAGTTAATCGGTATCAACTGTTAAGTCAACTATTCCAGACCTTCTGGAAGCGTTGGACTAATGAATATCTCAATTCTTTGCAACCTCGCAAGAAATGGACTCAGTTAACGACATCTACACTACAAATTAATGATTTAGTTGTGCTTAGAGAGGATAATCAGCCGCCCTTGAGATGGAGATTGGGAAGAGTAACAGAATTACATCCTGGTACGGATGGTATTCTGAGAGTGGTATCCATAAAAACTGACTCTGGTATTAAAAAAAGACCAATTCAAAAATTAAGTATATTACCTATTTGGTAATTATTATCAGGATAAATAATTATGTACTTACTGATAATTATTTTTCTTATTATGTTATCTGTAACTTCACTTTATGTTTTATGTTACTTATGTATTTGATTAATTTAAAAGGATGAGTAATTATAAGTACACTTTAATGAATCTATGTAATTTGTATGTAAATGCTTACCTACAGAGGTAACTCACCATATAAACTTAATTTAAGTATCATTTGTTGCTAACACAATCAACTACCACAAGTAAGATTAATACTTAACTTTCAACTGCTTCAAGGTGTATAAGTCAAATAAATTACTTTCAAAGTTAGAATTTTATTTAAGTTTGTTTGCACCTTACCATTGTTTTATATAATCAATGATTCTTAAATCTAAGTGTTGATTTCTACAGACAAGTACCAGTTATTGAAAGGTAAAAAGAATTACAAAATCAGAGTTAATCACTGTTAACCAGTATCTTATAACCACTTCAAACTACAGTCCACCATGTAACATTATGTAAACGAGCTATCATACATCAGTATGGAGATGACTTCTCTAGTAATATTGCCAAATGTCCACCGTTATAACACGGTATTTGCCAATCTGAGGCCTGCCAGTATGGTCTAAATTTAATATGACCAAGCTAATTAAAATAGTATACCTACCAAGAATATTAATCTTTTTGTCTTTGGTACATTTTGTTGGGTTGGTATTGCATTTCTGACAGACTTCACAGGCGCATTAAAAACCAACTTCCGTCTCTCTCTTCTCTCTTGAACGTCGTGCTGGTAACTTGTCTCACCAGTTCATCTAACTTTATTCACGTAATCCTTTGTAAAAACTCCTTGTAATCTTTATGGAATAAAGGCCAATTAAATTGTTTAACTAAAGTACATGTTTTAAGTCATCTCCACACCCCGCATCATCGAAATTAAAGTCAGCGCCGAACATCAAGATTTCATCAAGAAACCCGACCAGTTACATTGCTTCAAATTATACTATATGTGTACAGATCTGGGATGGCGATGTCTCTTTTACAAATTTCTAATGCACAGGGTTACTCCTCGTTCACCGAAAACTAATTTAAAAAAGGAGTTTAATATTTTCTACATTATTAGAAATCTTACCAATTATTTAATGTTTTAAAATTGTAATTTAAGCAACGCCCTAAATGACTACAGCATGAGTTCTCAATATTTTTCGGGTGGCGACTTGTATCCAGTCGTTATTCCGCTAGGGGTGGCCAGTATCTCTGTAGATATATTTCCACTTTATTTATTTGTTCATTTTCTAACTGGCCGACTACAACTTGCAGGGTTTATGTTGATTTGAGGTTTGGTTTTTATTTAAGTTCACATTCAGCATTTGTAAGCACGAACTAACACGTGTTTGTGGGCATGCATTTGATACGAGTTTTGATTGTTAATTTAGCTTTGCAACTTCGATTATAGATTATTACAGACTGTAACTGTAATTCTGTCACCATTCCGCTAGGGGTGGCCAGAGCCTCTGCAGAGTTGCCTCATTTTCAATATCGACGGACTTTGGTAGTTTTCAATATAGCTTATTCGATCTTTGTTACAAAGACGTATTGACATTCAAGGCTTATTCATATTTAATGCACGCCTATAATATGCAGGCACATCTAAATTCACGCTTACACATGTTGCATGTGTACCTACATACATTTTTTTTTTACTTTGAAATAGTGGTGACATTGGCAAGTAAAAACATTTTTTACAGCATGGGTGGTCAGCCACATGCCAACCTACAAGTTAAGGAACACAAACATATAATCAACTCAACTTAACTAAGATACACATATGGTGTAGCTTCTTGCCGCGTTATTTTCTAGCCAGACAAATTTGGTTGGTGAAGACAATTTTAATTCACAAAACTATTTATAAAAAAGAATGGTCCAACTTCAAAACTATTGATATATTTTTTTTTATATCAACAAAAAAAACCATTAAGTTAAAGATTGCGACCCTGGTGCATGAGCCAGTGGATTCACACACCCACGTCAAAATCGGGTGTTGTATGCGTAAGCTTGCGCGTCGGAAATTTCTTAGACAATAGGATGTGCTCTCAGCTCTGCATCTCAAGCTGTAATGGCGGTGAAACGAAATAAACAGCAGCTTTTATTCTGTAGCTTTTCGCCTAACAAAATTGTATGAAATTTTCGAAGCTGTTTTTTTATTTCATTTTGTAAAATATACATGCATTATCACGAAAAAAAAATGCGATCAATTTTGAGTTTGATTAATAAACTTATCATTTGTATATATTTTTTGTGTAGTTTTATTCAACAAATTCAAGTTATTCATTGAACCCAGATAGCATTATTTCGTAATATTTCATAAGTTTGTGTTTATTTTGACAGAATTCAAATAACTTCTATTATTTTTGGAAACGGTCAATCTGTAAATTATACATTTCTTTATTTTATTCTGACAGTAACAGATTTTTAAAATAAAGTAAACATAATGGGCATTTCAAACCCAGCACACCGTTTTGGCCTTATTCGCTCTATGGGGTCTTAAAGCAAGAGATCATGCTAGAAAGAGAAGGAAGAAGATAAAACAAGGTGTTTATATGGGGACATTCAGATGGTCACAGTGGGCAGTGCAGTCAATACCACATTTTCCTTTATTAGTTATCTGAAATCTATAAAGCGAGATTGTAAAACAGGTGATCCACTTGCTGTAGATTTCAAAGCTCCGAGATATACATTCAATGGGATTCAATATAAGCTCTGCTTTGATGAAGCCTGGAACTCATTGGTTGACTCGTCAGGTAACTTCCACCCATGCCATCATAATTTCAAAATTATATATTAAGCCACTACCTATCACGAAAAGAAAACGTGATAATCTTCAAAATTTGAAGTGTCTGATTCCACTCGATTATCACACCTTTTATGACAATTTACTTATTTCATGAGTAAAAATGATTGTTTTTTATGTTTTCTATTGACGTTTGTAGTCACAGTTGATAAAACTTTATACTCGTTACGTTATATTCATTGTTTGCAATTCTTTGTAGTTGATTATTATACAGGGACAGGGAATCTATAAAAAAAGACGGTCTTGAAAAGTCAGTGGGGAATTACCTAAATAAAGGATTTCACTGGTTAACGGATAATATTTATACCAGTTTACATTCAGCTAAATCACTTTTACAAAGAAACCTACCTTCCGGGAACAATCTGTCGCAATAGGAAAGAAATTCCTGCAGAAGCCAAGAAAGCCAAAAGGCTCTTTTGAATATACAAAAGAAAAATCAAGCATGATTCACGATTACACTAAATACATGAGAGGAGTAGATGAATCCGATAAAATGTTGTATGCATATTTGGGCGAGCATAGAACTTGCAAATTCCAGAATAAGGTGAGGTTTAACATATTTGGACGACTGGTGTTGAATTTCTATATTCTTGACACATCAACCACCACTGCAAAAATAATGCCCAGGCAATTTAAATCAGCGATTATTGGACAAATTGAAGAAGAATGGATGACATTCAAAAATGTTAAAAATGAAACGTCAACTTTGAGCTGAAAATTTACTTTGGAGAAACTGCTTGGACGTAATTTACGGCAATGTGCAATCTGCAGTAGTAGGAAGACCGGAATAAAGCGTTCCAACCTTACATATATGCACCCGATGCAAGAAGGCGATACATGGCATTTGCGCGGGAAAACACAGATGTTAAACTTTTTTTATATAATTTTACTTTTACGTTTTTTTGTTCAGTTACGACTGATATCTTTATTAATTGCCTTAAATAGTTGTTTTTGTTAATTCTCTATCTGTAAAATGTTAAAAGAAATATGTAAATCAATGTAAAATTGCAAAAGTTATTCAATTTACAGTAAAACACACATTACTTTCTTGTGAAATATCCAAGTTATCTATAGCACATCTGAAATGTATGAGGATATTACAGTAAAACACACATTACTTTCTTGTGAAATATCCAAGTTATCTATAGCACATCTGAAATGTATGAGGATTTTACAGTAAAACACACATTACTTTCTTGTGAAATATCCAAGTTATCTATAGCACATCTGAAATGTATGAGGATTTTACAGTAAAACACACATTACTTTCTTGTGAAATATCCAAGTTATCTATAGCACATCTGAAATGTATGAGGATTTTACAGTAAAACACACATTACTTTCTTGTGAAATATCCAAGTTATCTATAGCACATCTGAAATGTATGAGGATTTTGAGAGATAGTTGTCAAATGGTTCAAACTTTTACATTTTTATTGAAAACATGTATACTTTAACATATGTGGTTGAAAAAGTAAGACGATTTTCCCTAATTTAAAAACGCTGCCATCTGTGTCAACTTTAAAAATATTTTTTAGTTGACACAAAATTTTCAATGCAGTATGTGACATTGCCCACGCGATAGAGGCAGACGCGGATTGGCCCCTTCTAGCTGCAGTATAGACTGTAAAAGTAAAAGAAACAGAAGGAAAGGCAAAACAACTGTCTAGGAACGGGGGACTGCTGCTATCTCGTCAAGATCTACACAGTTTAGCTCTACATGAGCTGAAGACTAACCGAGGTTTTACATAAAGTCATAGACCCCAACTTATTCATCTTATTTTCATGCAACTTTTTGTAAAAAGCAAGTCAGATATGACAAACAAGAGTACATATGATAGAAAAGGAAGAAACGACCAACCAACAAAAGGTAAAATATTCAGGAGAGCTGTTAAACTGTTTTCTTCAGGATGCAGGATGCAGATGGTCATGCATACATGCACACTTCAACTTTTAAATCACATCAATTTATTTCCGGACCTCCGTAAACTTATTGAAATGTCAAGTAGTTAACCTTTCTAGTTGGAAGAAATGCACTTGCTCACTTGTTCATAGTATTGATAGCCCCACAACGGTAGTATATATTTTGCACAAAACATGCACAATTTATGACCCTAGTAGCAATAATATATTCACTCTGGAGAACCTCAGTGTCAACATACATAATCAAGAATGTGTAAGATACAAAGAAATCCCGATACTAAAATGAACACAAGCCTTCAACTCTTACCTCCTTTCCCTGAAACAGAGGAGATATTGGCAAAAGTGAACCACTCTTCACAGTAAGGATGGTCAGAATCATCCCAAGCCATTTGGTTTAGTAACAGCTGCACTATATAATTACTAAACAATTTCCAAATTAACAGCGGTACTATTTACACATAGATTTCATTTTTGGCACATATTTTATCACACTCAACACCAAAATTTTTCAAAATTAGAATACACGACATATAATTTCTGGCATTACCTTTCCAAATTAAAACACCTAAAAGTGAATTTTCAGATTTGAATTAACATTAACATCCAGCCTCAATACATGATATTCAAAAAAGTGATTTTACTTATACCCATGAACTTTGTGATGTCAAATTAAGAAGCAAAACAACATTACAGAAGTTACTTAGAAAAAAATGTTGTTGCACACAGCCCGGTCTCTAGGGCAAGGACTAACTAATAATTTGTTATTGGTTGCTAAATATACTAGTTACATAGGCCTGTGGGATGTGACGTTTGCCTGCGAGCGGGCTTATTAAAATTTTGAACATTTTCCAAAAAATGTTCAAAATTTTAACTCTCCATATTATGTTATTAAATTTCAGGATGTGGCGCCATTTTCTCAAACAAAACAAAAAGAAAACCATAAACTTCATTATGCTTCTACACTTAGAGCATTGTTATTGTCAATTGTATAAACTAAACATGAGGGTTCACCACATAAAAGCAATGTAAAACAATTATTAATACAATCCAGCCGTCAGGGTGGTTCAGTTATTACTGTTAGGAGCATGGAAGTAGTTATTGTTATCAGAAGGCTCGTCTGTGGGCTGGGAATGCCTTCCTCTGTACTGAGAAGACTGCCAGCTTCTGGCGTTCTCATTTTCAACCGTTCTTATGTTGGATTCCCCATTCATGAGCTGAGGGCTCGGCCGAGGGGAATTATGGAACACATCCTGGGAGTGGATGCGCATCACAGACACTGCGGGCCGGTCTCTGCCAGGATTAGCGTACAGCGCCCTCATGGCGCTCGTGCTCCTGGAGCGGGACAGCTGCACGTTGTTGGTGCGCACAAACCTCACCCCACTGCTGGAGCGCAGGCAATTCAAGTTTCTCATGGGAAGAAGGGTGTCAGAAAACTGGGGATTGGCATCCAAGAACATCTCGGAGTTATTCATGTAGTTGGGCGGAGCAACTGAAATGGTAGTTCTATTGCGTGCACTCACAGACACTACATTAGCAGGGGAGCGATGGATGCTCAGCCGGGGCGATGCGTGGGAAGACCTCCGTTGGCTGGCTGGTGATCTTTCCCTTCTTGAGACAGGATCTCCCGGCGAGCTGTCTCGGTGAGATGAAGATCTTGAGGCGCCAGATGCATTTACAGTTGAGCTATTGTTGCTTGGGGTGCTTTGGCTCCCCGTTGGAACGATGTTTTGATGAGGTGGCGGGTCTGCGGTGGCTTCACTAGTTGGTGCGGGTACTACAGGAGACACGGACACACTGGGGGTGAACATGTGTTGGTAACGGGACAGCTCGCTCTGTGTGAGTAGTCGGGCATCCCGCCCTATTCTCTGCACTGAGATCTGCCCTGAGTTGCCAGATGGAGCTGGCTGGACGTCGCTGCCCAGCTCCCCGATCATGGATGAGAAGGGAATGATCCCAGGAGCGCAATTGGGCGGGAGATTTCCTTGCAGATTCAGTAGTATCATCTCAGAGGGAGGCACACACAAAATCCCCACATCCTGAAACCAAACACAGAGATGATGATTTTTTTACACAAATAAAGCTGATGGGAATAATGACTTGGTGCTTCTAGGGCTTTGCTTTAAATAGCAAACAAAGAAAACTCAACTCTTTCCCACTCAGAATTGCTTTCAAGCTTTATATAAAGCAATGCTGTGGAAATACACCCCAAATACTTCGACTAGAATCCACTAATCGCCGTGAGCTCGGGTTCGCATCCCACCGAGGGTGTCAGAAATGATTTCCCATTTCGATGTTTATATCAAACCCAACATAAAATACTGGCAAGGTTTACTTAGCCTTCACAATAATTGAGTACCAGCTCCCCCCCCAGGAGCTGTGAAACCCGCACTTCAACTGAAGTGGTTGGTGTAAGACCACCTGCCTTACCTATAAAAATAAATAGGTTCCACTCGCTACATGAGACGCTCTTCGGGGCTAACGCGGCAAGAAGTTACACTATATGTGAAGCTTAGTTGCATTTTTTGCAGCCAGAACATGGCACTGTGTCCATGAGTCATTGTAGCAAGATTCTACTTTAAATTGAAACTATAAAAAAGATTATTGGTACCATTATACTGTTTCTTTTATATTATTTGAATTTAAATTTCTTTGACTCTCAAAAAATCAAGTAGTTTGAAAAGTTGAGATCATAGATAGTATCATAACAATGGTCGCCCAGTAAAATAGCAGAGATATACGTAATAATATGTCTGATTGATTTAGTGATTTTAAAAATGTAATTTGTCATGTATGTTCCTTGACTTATAGGTTGGTATGCGGCTGACCACCCATACTGTGAAAAAATGGTTCACTTTGCTAATGTCACCCCTGTCTCAGGGAAGGACGGCAAGAGTTGCAGGGCTTATGTTCATTTGAGATGGGTTCTTATAATGTATATATATATGAGGGTAATTTATTTAATTAAAAATTAATACATGACAAAAGAGCGCCGTTTTTGTGTATGTCACACCTCAAGGGCCCTCCTAATCATGAATGAGATATTTATTTGTAGGTCCACATGCGGCATGTGTTAGTGCGAAATTATACATGTCTGCTTGTTAAATCTTAAATGGTATATATCCTTGCAGCTTAGATTAGATTAGATTAACAGGATTAGTAGAAAGTACAGAGTGAGGTGCATAAAAACGCCTTGGAGTGACTATATCACAAAACGGCGCCATAAAGAAATTATCAACTCATCATCATCATTCTTCCTGAAATAACAAGCCAGAATGTGTCGGCTAACATTACAAAGAGCTTGAAGGGATGAACATGAAGACAAAATACTTACATCAATTCCAACAAGATTGCTTGCAGAGATTTCCATCACCCGCCCATCAGCTCTCACCCTGCTTGGCTGGTTAGTATTCCTGTTGGGTGATTGGTTGATGCCGACCAGTCTGAAGTCTTTGCTCAGGTTCACTGACTTATTGGGTGCTATCCTGGTAGAGCAGCCCCTCCATGACTTGCCATTGCAACTAGTTTTTTCTCCATTCTTCTTCCTGCTCTCTTTCCTGTCATTGCTCTGATTTAATTCTTCAATAGGGATATTGGGCACCACTTGTAAGTCTTCTACAGGGCCATATGGTACTGCATATTCGCTGATGAAAACAGAGAGTCCCTCTAATACCTGAAAGCAGGGGATACTTTATAACAACCTTAAGAATTTGATTTGATATCAGAGAAACAGGTAAGAAAATGATATGCATACTTGTTCAGCCAGCAGCCTGTGTTTAGGATCCTTCACCAGCAAACGTTGTATGAGGAAAACAGTCCCAGCAGACACCTGCACCGTGTTCCCATCCCTGCAACAGAACAAGCATCTCATCACGGTGGTGTTCCTGGTGTTGGCCACCCACGGATCACAACTCCTCTCCATCATAGAAAATCAAAAATATATGTAATGTACAAAAGTAATCCTAGTGTATCATATATGGAATCACACCTCAAGCGGCACTCCAATAGCATTATTGAAACAAGCGCCAGTTTGAATCCCATCATGTCCTATTGACGGTATATTCGATATCTGGTTAAACAGATGTCGTTGGGTAATTATTAATTGTTAATGTTAATTCTTGTTTCTGACCAGGCAAAATAGGTTGGTGAATTGGTTTTTGTGTTGTAGGTTCACTCACATGCGGCATGTGCAAGCGCGAACTTGTCAGTAGGTGTCTGATTGTGAAAATGCATGTAATGTGAACCTCCAATGTAACATATCTTTGCAACTTAGCTTAGATTAGAATTGCATTCCTCTTCACAATACTCACGGGGGTATATTGTAGTTGGCGGCCTGGATGCGGTTGAAGAGCTCGGTGATGCTGGTGTCGCAGAAGGGGAACTGTCCGTACAGCATGGTGTACAGCACCACGCCCAGCGCCCACATGTCCGAGGGCTTGCCCAGGTACGGCTTGCCCATCAGCACGTCTGGGGATATGTACGCCGGCGAGCCTGCAACCATGCAGACAACACACGTATAATCATATTATGTGTCGCAGAAGGGGAACTGTCCGTACAGCATGGTGTACAGCACCACGCCCAGCGCCCACATGTCCGAGGGCTTGCCCAGGTACGGCTTGCCCATCAGCACGTCTGGGGATATGTACGCCGGCGAGCCTGCAACCATGCAGACAACACATGTATAATCTTATATAACACATGTATGACCTTCCTTCCACGTGTAAAATGAAGCTGCCGATACCGGCCGGAAACACCCAACAGACGATTCCTGGCCGATCTACCGAGTTGTGTTTACGACAAACTATGGAAGCAGAGGAGAGCAGTCGGAATGTGCGGAGGAGGGGGGGAACCCTTATCAGCAATGAGTCGCGCAAAATACAAGGGAAGATTGAAAAGTTTCCGGAATGGGCAAGAGATGGCACGCGTATCGCAAAATTGTTATGATGGTTGACAAGGTGAACTTATTTTAGGTTAGCTGTCAAATTTTCAGACAGATACGTCGTACAGTTCTTGTTTACTAAGTCAGTTTTGTGAAGCAAGTCAGGCACTTTTGCAAAAAATGGATAAACACAAATTTCGTGCAGTCATCAAACATTTCTGGATGGATGGGAAAACGGCGACGGAGATACGAGATATTTTGCAGAAAGTTCATGGCACCTCCACACCTTCATTTTCGACTATCAGTTTCTGGGTGAGCGATTTCAAACGTGGCCGTACGAGCACCAAGGATGAACCACGCAGTGGACGTCCAAAAACAGCTACAAATCAGGAAATGGTTGACAAAGTCCATGATCTCGTGTTAGCCGATCGTCGAGTAGTAGAGACCACGGGCATCTCATATGAACATGTGCAAAATATTAGGCACGAACATTTGGGCATGAGGAAGCTGTCGGCGCGATGGGTGCCGCGTTTATTGACTGTGAACAATAAGCAAAATCGTGTGAACACTTCGAAAGAGTGTTTGGCCCGTTTGAAGCGTAATCCAATGGATTTTTTTCGCCGATTCGTGACCGTGGACGAAACATGGATCCACCACTACACACCAGAGACCAAGCAGCAGTCGAAACAGTGGACTTTTCCAAGCGAATCTGGTCCGAAGAAGGCAAAGACTGTCCCATCGGCCGGAAAGGTCATGGCCACTGTTTTTTTGGGATTCGCAAGGTGTGATCCACATCGACTTTTTGCTGACGGGAAGAACGATTACGGGGCAATACTACAGCTATTTATTGGAACAATTCAATGGCGTATTGAAGGAGAAACGGCCTCGTTTGCAGCGGAAAAAAGTGCTCTTCCACCAAGACAATGCGCCGGCCCATTCATCCCGAATCACCACAGTCAAATTGGTTGAATTGGGCTACGAGATAGTGCTGCATCCCCCCTACTCTCCAGACCTGGCCCCGTCCGACTTCTTTTTGTTTCCAAACATAAAGACTTGGCTCGGGGGCAAGCGCCGCCACGAATGCTTATTTTGCAGAGTTCCCGAAATCATATTTTTCTCAGGGTTTACAAAAGTTCGAGCACCGCTTGCAAAAGTGTATCACCCTACAAGGAGAATATGTTGAATAAAAACAAAAACCTGTTCAATTACTGCGTTTTCTTGCCCATTCGGGAAACTTTTCAATATACCCTCGTACATCATAATAAGCTGGTCCATCACCAAGGTTGCGACTTTACAATCAAACTGTCAAAAGGGAGGATGTGATTTTCGCTCGAAATAAGCAAGGAATCTTTCAATTTTATTGGTGGCAAGTTTGCATGTTTATGGAAATAAAAATTTTTTTTTTAATAAAATTAGATAAGATAATCAAAAATAATTAATTAATGTACATATTATGTTTTTTGAAATATTAACCGTTATAAATGTTTAATTTCTGTCAATAAAATATGTTTTTATTATACATTCATTTCGACACTAACACAAGATATTTTACATCACGATTTTCAAAGCCACGTATTGCAAAAAAGGACTATAGCACAGTGGGTAACGTGGGTTCGAATAAACAGAGTGTCACATAAAGTTTTAACAATTTATTATGCGCAACACTATACAATTGTTTTGGCAAGTATAGACAATGAATATGTATACAGTAAAAAAGGTCCGCACACACGGCGTACACAGTTATTACGAGTATTAGTAAAAGGTCCACTCAGTAGCGTACACAGTTATTACGAATATCAGTAAAAGGTCCACTCAGTAGCGTACACAGTTATCTATCTTGTCATCAAGAGAATTCCTTTTAATACCTAGAGTGGTCCACTCACATAGCGTACACAGCAAAAGGTAATTATTGGGAGCTCTCCCGATGAATACTGCTGGATATGGGCCCGTAATGGCTTTTTATACCCTTGCTGACCATCCCCTCCTTGCCGCCCTGGCGGGGCGGAGCGTAAGTTGAAGTTCGCGTCCCGCCGTGATGTTCCGTGCGCTCCCGGCACCACGGGAAGGTCAGTGTGCGAGCGAGAAAGTATTCGCGAGGCCTCGCGCCGCGCTACAGGACCTATTTTCTTAACAATATTTCATTTTTCCCTTGGAATTTTAATGTTCACCTTCTGAAAAAAAACATCCTTCCCTACTGCTCCTTAATACAACATAAATTAACAATATGTTGGTGTTAATATCTGCTTCTGGTTTAGGTTTTCACTCGCATCAGCTAGGAAAGGACAAAGAACTTGAAGAAAGAAAAGACGAGGCACCTCTCCGGTCCGGTCGATGGAGAGGTCAGTTGGTAGTGCTTGCATTCCATGCCTTGAGCTCGGGTTCCAATCCCACCGAGGGTGTCAGAAATAATTTCCCGTTTCGGTGTTTATTTCAAAACCCAAATTCAAACACCAGCAAGGTTTCCTTAGCCTTCACAAGAAATGAGTACCAGCCCCCTCGGGAGCTGGGAAACCCCCACTTCAACTGAAGTGGTTGGCGTAAGGCCGGCCCCCTTACGTGTAAAAATAAAAAGGTTCCACTCCCCACATGCGAAACCCTTTGGGGATAACGTGGCAAAGAAGTTAAACTATATGTGTAGCTTAGTTGCGTTTGCGTTACCTCTTTGATCCTTCAGCAGGTCTCTCTCACTGCCAAGGTGGGTGCCAAGGCAGAAGTTTGTGATGGTGATTCTTCTTGTGCGCTGGTTCAGAACAATGTTGCCAAGCTTCAAATCCCGATGCACTATATTTTGCTGAAATGAAAAAAAAATTGTCAAAAACATTTGTCATTGGTGGAGATAATAATAATTTTAAGATGATTTATTTGGTGAGCGCTGTTTGTGGATGTTGGGTAGATTTGTCTATGGGTCACAGGCCATTAAATTCCTTTATCCTTTTATTAGCCTTGTCCATCCTGATCACCTACCCATCAAGCCACAATGTTTTCAAAATACCTCAGTGCATCTGTAAGACGAGAAGGGATAGACAGATATAGATATATATATTCTCTCTAAAGGTGAATCCAGATTTCTCCGATTCGATCACCGTATCCGTATCTCCGACGCGTATCATGATCGCATATGTGGACGGGTGATGATACGCGATCTTGATACGCCGTTATGATACGGCCCGTCCCATGTCGTGTCGGTTTTTGTCCGATCATCAAAGGTGATACCGAAACGGGTGTCAATCAGTCTCGGACGTGTTCATCACTCACTCGCGCCGCACACTAAGTTTCAGTTGCATGTGCGCATCATTTTTTATTCAGTGCAAGTGAAATAAAAACAATGTGACATAAAAACAATGAAAATGTTATTAAAATTATCGAGGCCTATAAAGAAAAGCACGTATTATGGGACCTTTAGGCCCGGTAGTTTCATCGTTAGCATACGCGCCTAATAGCTTAAAAATGACTTACTATAGCTTAAAACCTTAAAAACGGTATTTTGAAATATGCTATAGCAAGAAAATAGTCTAATAGCAACGATATTTTTGCCAGCCAATTTTGCGTGGCATACGTTTTATGCTATAGCTAAATTGACGAAATTCCAATATGGCTGTTACTGTTACTGTATCCTGCCGCCGTTCCACTAGGGGTGGCCGGTACCTCCGCAGATGCGCCTCCACTTTTTTCTGTCCTTACAAACCACTTTCATTTCCTCAATATTCATCACCTTTTTCATACATACTCTTCTCTTATTTTCACTCTGCAGGTTCCATTCTTTCGCAATCTCACCTATTTGGTCTAACCATTCTTTCCTCGGCCTTCCCCTTCCGCGCTTTCCTCTGACATTTCCTTTGTACACTTTCTTCGTTAGTCGTTCATCATCCATTCTTTCGAGATGTCCGAACCATCTCATCGTACTTTTTTGTACTTTCATTCTCATATTCTCTTTTATACCACACTCGTTCATCACCCAATCATTACGTACTCTATCATTCAGTGTTTTTTGGCGTCTTTACGTATTTGTTTTTGACAGCTGTCGTGTGTTCGCTTGAGTGAAGTTTTTGTCAGTAAAATGAATATTGCAATGGAAAGCGAAAGTTCAGATGACGAACAAATTATGGAGTATGTGTGCATGCGCAAATCAAAAACTTTTCGTCCTCGTGCTCTCGATATCGAGCGTTGGGACGTGGAAGAATTTCGGGCGCGATTCCGCATGTCAAAAGACACCGTTCTGTGGCTTGTAGGGTTGATAGAGCCCGACATCAAAACGAAAACAAACAGGTAATTGTGATAATTAACTCAACTTAATAGATTTAATTAATTTGACGATTACATATCAGTAATTCTGACTTGAAATGATCATTTTTAATTGCAAACAAACACTTGATATTAAAGTGAGATTGTGTTTGTCACATTGGTTTGTCATGCCTAAACACGTTCTATTTTTCAACAGGAATCAGGCAGTATCACCTCTCCAACAGGTTTTGTTGGCGTTACGCTTTTATGCCACTGGTGCAATCCAGCAGTGCACAGGGGATTTGAATGGGTTGCACTAAACCACTGTCTCGAAAATAGTCTTCAGAGTCTCCAAGGCTATTTGTGCTCTGAGGAAGACATTTATCAAGATGCCACAGAATGCTGAGGAAGTCAGGCAAAACATGGAGGCTTTCCACAAAGTTGCACGATTTCCCAACATCATTGGAGCCATTGATTGCACTCATGTGCCCATTTTAAATCCAGGTATATACCTATGCATTATATAACATTTTTCAAACCTCATTTTTTATTACCAGATCAAGCATTTAATCAGTAAATTTTGTTTAAGTAAGTTTGTAAGTTTGTAACATACTCAAAAACAATAAAAGTGGAATAAAACAAAGTTTTTAATTTCTTTTATTTTTTAATTTTTTATTGAAAAATAATCAATTATTTAATCAGTGGTTTCTTGTAGGTGGTGATAACGGGGAGTGCTATAGAAACCGTAAAGACACGTTTTCATTCAACGTGCAAGCAATTGTGAACTCCAAGATGGAGTTCATGAATGTTGTGGCAAGGTGGCCTGGTTCTTGCCATGACAGCACAATTTTTAACCAAAGCAACATTGGCATTCGGTTCCGTAATGGCGAATTTGGGAACAAATATCTTGTTGGTGATGGCGGTTATGCCGTTAAAACCTACATGATGACACCATTACGGAACCCTGTGACTCCGGCTGAAAAATTGTTCAACGAAAGCCAAATAAGATCCAGGAATGTCGTTGAAAGGACATTTGGTGTATGGAAGCGACGTTTCCCAGCTATAGGTTCGAAATTAAGAATACATGTAGGTAGGGTACAATGTACCATAATAGCCACAGCTATTTTACATAACATATGTGTTTGGAGAAAAGAAATAGAGTTCCCCTGTAATTCTTCAAGTGATGAAGACAGTGACAGCACCAGTGGCACCACTTTAAATCAAGCGCTTACTCAAACCAGCACCCAGTCCGGCAAAAACTTGAGGGAAAGCATTATACTCAACCATTTCTCCAGGTAATCTCTCCTATTTTCACTAAAATTCTAATTTATCTTAGTTGCAGCGATACATTAATATTTTGAGGCCACATCCCGAGCACCAACACCACCACTTGGTTTAGGATTATCACTGAATATCACATGTGTACTTTCATATATATTATTAAATTATGTATTATTCCTTGCCTTATAGGTTGGTATGAGGCTGACCACCCATACTGTAAACAATGGTTCACTTTGCCAATGTCACCCCTGTTCAGGGAATGTCGGCAAGAGTTGAAGGGCTTATGTTCATTTGAGGTTTGGATTTTATTTGTAAGTACACAATCAGCATTTGTACGCGCGAACTACACGTGTTTGTTTGTGGGCATACATCTGAGAGCTTTGAATGAATATATCCTTGCAACTTAGATTATAGATAGATGTATTGATATAATAATAATATAATATTAGGATGATTTATTTGGTGAGCGCTGTTTTTGTGTGTATCACACCTCAAGAGCCCTCTGCGAGCTTGGTCGTCGCTGTAGAAAGCGCCAATTCTCAAGCAAGACCCAGTTGCTGTAAGGCTGGATGGACCTTTTGATGACCGGTCTTTGGTAAAGCTTTATGAATTTTTCAACCCAGCGAAGAGCAAATTTGAAAATATAAATGGTATATTTTTTTGTGCTCCGCAGGGATTCGAACCCACAACCTTCCAGTTACGAGTCCGAAGTGTTACCACCTGGACTACGGACCGGTCAAATTATTTATTAATAGTATGTCTTTTTATCTAAATCTGAGCTGCAAAGATCTGTCATTTGAGATTCATATTAAATGCATTCCCACAAGCAGACACGCATAATTTCGCGCTCACTGGACCTACAATATAAAAAACCCAATCTCAAATGAACATAATGATGAACCAATAATTTACTCCCATTTTCTTGTTGTTTCAGACTGCATCAACAGCGTACATAATATTTATCTGGGCCAAAGACTCCATACAAAACAACTTTCAGCAATTGTACCTCTGTCACCATTCCGATAGGGGAGGCTTGAAGCTAAATATTTTCCTCCAATTCTTCCTATTTTTCATTTCAAAATTATAAGCTTACATTGAAAATCAGCTATTATTTTAACTAAGGTACATTTTTATTCTTTTTTGTAATCATTTTCATTAAAATATATGTGGGTGAACTAAAACGGCATTTTTATTTAAAAAAACATGTTCCTTTACTTGCAGGTTGGTATGAGACTGACCACCCATACTGTAAATGTGATTCACTCAATATTATCCATGTGTATTGGGGAGGTTGGCAAGAGAGATCTGAGTTTTGTAAGTTCACATGCGACATGGCCAAGTGCCTGCTTGTGGACATTTATTTCATGTTAATATACTTTTGCTACAAAGCAGATTAAATAACATTAAGCTTACATGGGTTCCTCAGATAGATGCACCTTTAATACATAGGGTAATTTTTATTTTTGTGGTTTTTGTATTAACCTGAATACTCATATTGATTGATTTTTTTATGTTTTAGAAAGAAATTCTAATGAAATACTATCTTTTCACAAATATCAATTTATTTTAATGAATAATTACTAATGCTTTAGATCTTGGCGATTATCGACAAGATGATCATTGAGACGGGATGATCAACGAAATCAAAAACGTTTGTGTTTCATTAGAATTTCTTTCTTAAAAATATAAACATCAATCAAATAGATAATTTGTTTAAAGCATCACTTTTGTGTATTGCACACCTCAAGAGCCCTAGGCATAAAATAAATGAGGAATGACAAAATAATTGGGTATGTATATATATAAATACGGCTTTATGGCCGGTAGAGGCTGTGTTGATCAGATTTTCACTCTACGACAACTTGTTGAAAAACAATTGTCGGTGAGGGGGAAACTATTCACGGCCTTTGTGGATCTGGAAAAGGCTTTTGACTCAGTGGACAGAAGTATGTTGTGGGATGTTTTGAAAGCATACGGAGTGAATGGAGCTCTACTCAATGCGGTGCATGCGAACTATGAGAATAGTATGGCCTGCATTCGTATTGATGGTGAGTATAGTGAATGGTTTGAAGTTTTTAAGGGTGTAAGGCAAGGATGTGTGATGAGCCCATGGCTATTTAACATAGTCATGGACAAGTGTGTTCGAGATGCTAGACTTGATGATTGTGGATTAATGATAGGAGAGAGCAAAGTAAGCGTTCTACTGTATGCGGATGATGCAGTCCTTGTATCTGATTCAGCAGTGGAATTGCAAATGATGCTCTCTAGATTGAACGAAGCTTTGAAAGGTAATAATTTGAAGTTGAATGCAAGAAAGACGAAAGTTTTGATTTTTGAAAGAGATGATGAAAATATGAATTATGAATTTAAAATTAATGGAATGAATGTTGATGTTGTAAATGAGTTTGTATATTTGGGAAGTAAGTTTGAAAAAGATGGAAGAATGGCCGGTGAATTTGAAAGAAGAATAATGAAAGGCAGGTGTGTACTGGGTGCGACCGCTTGCATCGCCAGGAACCAAAATCTTATAAAAAATGTTAGATTGGCGGTGCACGGTGGTATACTAGTGCCAACCTTGATGTATGGAAGTGAAGCCTGGACGGTGAGTGAAAGGGAAATTAGTAAAGTCCATATAGTAGAAATGGACTATCTAAGAAGTATGATTGGGAAAAAACGAAGTGACAGGGTGAGGAATGATTTTGTAAGAGAAGAATGTGGTGTAAGGGAAAGTGTGAAAGTGAAGATTAAAAGAAGTATGTTAAGATGGTTCGGGCATTTGGAGAGAATGAGTGATGAAAGATTGACGAAGAAAGTATATGTTGCTAGAATAGATGGATGTCGTGGTAGAGGAAGACCGAGAAAAGTATGGAAGGATCAAATCTCTGAAATAGCGAATGAATGGGATATCCAGAGTCATAATAAAAGGAGGACTTGTATGAAAAAGGTTATGACTCTGGATGAAATGAAAGAAGTATGCAAGGACAGGAAGAAGTGGCGGCTAATCTGCAATGTTGATTTCTAATGTTGGTGTATTCATTTGCTACATTTTTTGCATAGGAAATTTTTGACTTTTTTTGTATAGATTTCTTTGTAAGGTTTTGTTCTTTTTTATATTTAAATGTAATTTATTATTCATATTCCTTGACTTATAGGTTGGTATGAGGCTGACCACCCATACTGTAAAAAATGGTTCACTTTGCCAATGTCACCCCTGTTTCAGGGAAGGTCGGCAAAAGTTGTGGGGCTTATGTTCATTTGAGGTTTGGATTTTATTTGTAAGTACACAATCAGCATTTGTAAGCGCGAACTACACTTGTTGGTTTGTGGGCATACATCTGAGAGCTTTAAATGAATATATCCTTGCAACTTAGATTATAGATTATTATAGATATAGCATAAATTATAATCTTCATGTAGCTGCAGAATAAATTCATAAAACCAGTAATTTTATTTACAAAAACAACACAGATATAGATGCAACATCTTTATTTAAAATTGAAACTGCCATTGACAACAGAGATTCAGGTTTTAAAATAAAAGAATTTAACAAGATACAAGATTATTGGCTTTCCAAAACAAAATTCTAAGTTTGAATAAAAATATTAATAATTTGAATAAGTGTACTTTGTGTGTTTAAGCACTTGGACAAATTGATGGCAGATCACATGGTACAGTTATTTATCAATACTGATTACTGATACAGGCTGGTTGATTATTCAGCAATTAGAAAAGATAGCAACATGCTATGACAACCACAGATCTGACAATGTGCTACAACAAAGCAAAATGTTGTATTTTAAGAGGAAACAAAAGGGCCGTTACGCCATACAAACGTAGTCCCCTGTTTTCTCCCTGGATAATGTTAGTAGAGCAATCATTTTTGTCTCAAAAATCAATGACTACTATTGGCATGTCCCTCGGTTTTCTTTTTTTTCATAAATTAATTATTAAAAGAGATATGAACATTCAAAAACCCATAAAATTTGTCAGATTTTTCGCTGTGTTTAAACATCCAGAAAACAAAATTGACTAAATTATATAAAAAAAGGAAAACATAGAAACACGGCCAAAGTCTATCTTTATTTATTAAAGAAAAAAATTAGTGAAATCGGTCAAGTTTTGGAGAAGGGAACAGGGGATTACGAAACGTTGATTTTGTGTAATTTTAATAGGTATTTTCGGTCCAAGCTGCAGTTGTCCCTATCGCGCTTTGCGGGGGGAGGCTTGAGGTTGGGGACGGGCGGACTAATGCGTATACAGACAAAGGAAGAAAAAGCAATAATAATTGCTGCGAAAATAAGGAGATATTCCATTATACACTTTTTTATTGCTTCCTTTGACCAGGGCCGGCTGGCAAAAATCTTTTGGTGTCAATTTTTTTATTTCATTTTTTTGATACAGAAAAAACTATTCAATAAATTGAGCTCAAACTGACTTTTGAAGAAAACGAAAGATTTGATAAAAACAAGTCCATTCATTTCAACATCAAAATGTGCGTCACTAGGTATATTATGTATCTATAATCTATAATCTATAATCTAAGTTGCAAGGATATATTCATTCAAAGCTCTCAGATGTATGCCCACAAACAAACACGTGTAGTTCGCGCTTACAAATGCTGATTGTGTACTTACAAATAAAATCCAAACCTCAAATGAACATAAGCCCTGCAACTCTTGCCGACATTCCCTGAAACAGGGGTGACATTGGCAAAGTGAACCATTTTTATGTGATATCTGTTAAAAAAAACATGCAAAAGTCTGAATCCAAACACGAATTACATATAAACAGAAATCTTGAAAATTTGGGATTTGATTTTTACTTTCTTGCTCCCGGTACGGAGTAAAGAAAGTTTTGTTTTGGCGAGAAAAAAAAAATCGAGATTTTCACGGAAATGAGTTGTCCTGGTGCAGGACATGCCAAAAAACACTATCTTGCAAAAACGTCCGGCTGTATGTGTGTGTGTGTGAATTTTTTTTTTTTAATAATTCTAAAAAGACATTATAATGCAAAAAAAACAGCTATTTTAAAACTTTTATAGATAGTTTTAACAAATATCTGTAATTGTTAATTCAACATTTTTTGTTATAATTCTAATATTTAAGATGGCTCCCGAGCACCTAAAAACTTAAAATGAGATTTTCTCAAAAACGGCTCCAACGATTTTCGTTAAATTTTCTGTGTAGTCATTGCTTAATTAGTTCTACCAGACAGTTATAAACATTTTTTCCAAAAAAGTCATTTTTTGTGGGTTGCCATATAAAAAAAGCAATCGTTTGCGAATATCTCGGAACACCATTGGCTAAACAAAAAACGATGCATTGCAATTTTTCACATTACAATATAATACCTATAATAATCAATTATTATTTTTCCAGAAAAACAAAAAAAAATGGTAGTCTCTATACAAACTTATTATTTTCATACAAATTTGTTTGTAAGGCCTTCATACTACAATCTACATGGAAGCAAGATGTGAAGTATGGGGCCAGCGGGCGGGGCGGGCGCAGACAGGCGCAGGCGGGCGCGGGTACTTGGCGAGTGGAGGGGGAAGGGGCAGCGTGGTACGCATACATTGACAGCCTCACTCACACATCGATAGCTCGATTGTGCGGGCAATGCGAGACAGCAACAGATTTTACAAATACCTATTTTTCAATTCTGTAGCCCTTGAGGTTTCCTCTTAATTAATTGCTTATTCCTTGACTTGAGATTGGTATAAGACTGACTACCTTTACTGTAAAAAAAAAGAATCACTTTGCCAATGTAACCCTTGTTACAGGGAAGGTCGGCAAGAGTTGCAGGGCTTATGTTCATTTGAGATTGGGTTTTATATTGTCGGTTCACATATGGTATGTTTCAGCGCGAACTTATATGTGTCTACTTTTGAAATTGCATTTAATATAAATCTTAAATGTGATATATCTTTGCAACTTAGATAATAGATTATTGTGGATTACGATTCAAATCTAATCTAAGTTGTAAAGATATGTAACATTGGGGATTCACATTATATGCATTCTCACAAGCAGACATGTACAAGTTCGCGCTTGCACATGCCGCATGTGAACCTACAACATAAAAACAGACATACACTCTATAACTCTCGCCCACCTTTCCTGAAACAGGGGTGCCATTGGCAAAGTGAACCATTTTCTACAGCATGGGTGGTCAGCCGCATACCAACCTATAAGTCAAAGAACATACACAACAATTACATTTTAGAAGTAAACAAATAATAATATGTATACACAATTAAAACAAATACAAAATTCTAATTTTAAAATTTGAGAGAAACCCTAGCCATCAGTTATTAATTTGTACTGAGCATTTTTTATTAATAACTCAATTTCGAAGAGTTCTTCTCTTCTTTTTTCTTCGTTCTTCAAGTTATCCATTTTAGCTTTGTGTTCTTCCTCTTCTCTAGCAGCCTTCTCCAGCTTGAGCTTTAAGTTAAGCGTATGCTCTTCCTCCGCATGCTTCAGGACCGCCACTTTCTTTTCAAATAAAGTCGTTTTTGCATCAGCAAGCGAGCACACCTTCTTGCGGGTCTCTTGCGGTGTTGCAATTTCCCGTTTTTTTGCTTTAGGTACATCTGAAAGAACACAATCTTTTAGTAATAAATAATCTTCGTTGAGTCAAGACGCTTCATGTTTTTTTCCCAGTGGTGGGAAACCACCACTCTATCGTTACCCTCCATTCCCTCAAATGAACATAAACCATGCCACTCTTGCCGACTTTCTGAAACCAGGTTGACACTGGCAGAGTGAACCATTGTTAGATTTAGCCTGGAATTACGGTCGTTTGACATATTTACAATTATTATAACTACACAAGTGTGAAAAGCAAGAGAAAGTGTGAAAGTGAGAAGTTTGTTAAGATGGTTTGGGCATATGGAGAGAATGAACGAGGAAAGACTGACAAAGAAAGTATATGTTGGTAGAATAGATGGATGTCGTGGTAGAGGAAGACCGAGAAAGGTATGGATGGACCAAATATACGAAATTGCGAATGAATGGAATATCCAGAGTCATAATAAAAGAAGAGCCTGTATGTATCACTGCCGCGTCAAGCCTGAAAGCGCTCTTGCAGTGACAGTAGTCACGAAATGACGCTATACAAATCATCATCATCATCATTATCAAGTTGCAAAGATATGTTATCATTTAACATCAATATTTAATGCATATGTCCACAAACAGACACAAGTTCGCGCTAACTAATGCTGCATGCGTACTGACAAATCAAAATCTTAAATTAACAGAAACCCTGCAACTTGCTGAGCTTCCATGAAACAGGGGTTCAATTGGCCAAGTGAAGCATTTTTTACAGTATGGGTAGTTAGCCTCATACCAACCTCTGATTCAAGAAATAAAAAATATTAAGTTTGAAGAAAAATAAAATCATACATAATGGGCTGGAAACTGGCTGTCGAAGAGATGTTTTTGGTGTCGTGCTATCAAAGGGTTGGCTTCCAGTATCACCTATGACAAAATATGTTTTCGTTAACTCAATATTATTGCACACGGAAACATAATGTGGTAAGTACTAACATGTATAGGTCCTTGATCGCAATACTTACATTGTGGATTGGAATCAACAGTTATCAAGATGCCTTCATCACTGAGAGCTGGTTGAGAATCTGGAAATTAAATAGTAATAAAATAAGTATTGTACATTTTTCAAGAAATACTGCATAATCATTGATGTTTCTCAAAACTTACACAACGGAATGATATCTGTCTCTGTTAAGGGTGTAAATTCTTGCTGAAGTGTTAGCGTCTGGCTCTGGGTCACTTCTACAAATAAAACATTGCAAACAGTTCAATTAACTCTGTACATAAAGTACTGTGAACAATCAAACACCTCATGGAAGGCTTTTTTTATAAAGCAAACCTGAGTCCGAACAGTCATCATCATAAATGGCTGGAAGACCTTCAAGGGTTACCGGAACGATACTCCGCAACCATTAATTTTCGACAGAAGGTCGTTGCCTTGGCAAACCTCCTCCAGTTTTCCGCCGTTCGGCTTTTTCATCAGCAATTTCCTAAAAATCGAATTTTGATTAAAAAAAAAACATTCAAATCAAATAATTCCTACTATTATTCGGTTTACACATTTATTGAACGGGGAATAATCAAACACTTAACTAACGTTATAAGTACTATACCTTTTTCGCTGATTTTAGCATTGTCGCATATTTGTTGCGAAGCTGTATTTTGGTGCGGCAAACTTGGGCAGCAGCATTAAAGCGGGAAGCTACTCGATCCCAGGCCGCTTCCTTCATATGTACACTCACATGATCCGTTCTTTTGCTCGTCAGAGACTTCTCTTCACCAAATAACTCGGCGAAAAGTTTCATACGGGAAATTGAGAACTTCGGCGTTCGTTCCCTAAAACAAAAAGTCGAGCAATTATTTGAGGGTGAAACGGATATAATTTGATTGTTCAACACCAATAATAATTTGTGTACTGTATTTTCTAGTAATTACACTTATTTTAAAATCACTATACTTACTTTTTTCCCAACGGAATGTTCATGTTTTGTTAGATCACAATGCACGTGTTTTCAAAGCGGGACGTCAATGTGGCATGTGACAGTTCACCATGCAACCATAGACAATAATATATTGACTTTATGGCTGTCAAATATATTATTTATGTGGCTAAATGCAGCATTTTTAGTTTTTTTATCCATTTTTTAAGTTTTGTCATGATGGTATCTTTGATTGTACTTCGGGTATCTTCGGTGTATACTATAGATAGCCTATAGGCAAAATGCGAATGAAAATACTGTTTTGGCGTTACTATAGCATATCTCGAGCGTAAAATATGCTATATAAACTACTATAGCTAAAAATGTGAAACTACTGGGCCTTAGCCACAAAAGATATTACAACAGGAATTTGAAGCAGGAGGCCTTGGAAGAATTCCCTGACAGAAGGAGTGTACTGAAACATACAAAGGGAGTCTGTGTTATGGCCCAGGGGGCCAAGCGGGCTGATCTTTCTAGCGTGTTTGGAATAGAGCGTTGGTTAGATCCCTGCCTGGGTCATTTGACCATAACTTTGACCTTGGTTCAACAGATTTTATTGGGTAATTATTAATTAGTAATTCATTAAAATAAACAATAATGAATTATTAATTGATGATATTAGTACCTGTTTCTGGCCAGGCAGAATAGGTTGGTGAAATACATTCCTCACAAATCTATGTGTTCCTTGACTTATAGGTTGGTATGCGGCTGACCACCCATGCTGTAAAATTGGTTCACTTTGCCAATGTCACCCCTGTTACAGGGAAGGACGGCAAGAGTTTCAGGGTGTATGTCCATTTGAGATTTGGTTTATATGTTGTGGGTTCACATGAGGCATGTGCAAGCGCGAACTTGTAAGTGTCTGGTTGTGGGAATGCATGTCGCACGCTTAATCATAAAGAGCAATAACTCAAAAAATAAGAATGTTGGGAAATCACGTTTGAAGTTCAGACAACCAGTACAACTTGTATGGGATGAAAAAGGCGACCGATGTTTTATCTCGGTCATATTCGTTAAAATTGAACGGCTGTCGCATTCTACCTATTCTTCTCGCATTGTTCTTGCGTTTTATTACAAAATCTCGATTTTCCTAATTTTTGAGTTATTGCTCTTTATTATTAAGCGTGCGATGTAATGTAAATCTCCAATGTAACGTATCTTTGCAACTTAGATTAGATTAGATTTAAAAAAAAAATACTGACGACAGAAACACACCTTGTGCAGATTCTCCACCACTCTGACAACGTCGAAGAATATCATGAGAGCCTCCCTCTCGGGCACCTTCTTGACCTTGGTGACGTAGTGCTGCAGGTTGATGAGGTCGCTGGTCTTCTCGCTGAAGTGGTGCGCGCTCACGCAGTCCAGCACCAGGAACAGGCGGCGCTTCACCTTGCCCGTGTACACGTAGCCCGCGCCCGCAGGGTAAGCCACCTCTTCCAGCGCGCGGTCCTGGAACACCAACACACATCACTCAGCTGGTTTCATCAATCTCATATTACCAAAAAGGATGTATGTCTATAATCTAAATCTAAATTGCAAATGAATGGAATATCCAAAGTCATACTAAAAATAAAGCTTGCATAAAGAATGCATGAAGGTAATGACTCTGGAGGAAATGAAAAAAGTATGTAAGGGCAGAAAGAAATGGCGGTTAATCTGTAATGTTGGCGTCTAGGGTTTTTTAAATTAGAATTTTGTATTCTGTTTTGGTTTTGATTTCCATACATATTATTTATTGATTTTAAAAATGTAATTTTTTATTTTTTTTATTATTTAACCTTGACTTATAGGTTGGTATGAGGCTGACCACCCATACTGTAAAAAATGGTTCACTTTGCCAATGTTACCCCTGTTTCAGGGAAGGTCGGCAAAAGTTGTGGGGCTTATGTTCATTTGAGGTTTGGATTTTATTTGTAAGTACGCATTCAGCATTTGTAAGCGCGAACTACACTTGTTGGTTTGTGAGCTTACATCTGAGAGCTTTAAATGAATATATCCTTGCAACTTAGATTATAGATTATTATAGATTAAGGAGTGAATTATAATACAAATTTACAATGAAATAAAGTTTGTACATTAATAAATAATATGATGGATTATGTCTACGAAAAATAGAAAATGATCATATAAACTTGAAACATTTACTTTCGGTCAGTTTGAAACGTCTTTTGGAAAAAATATTTCCATGTTTTTTTTTAAAATACATTTGTGAAGAGGAATGCAATTCACCAACCTATTCTGCCTGGCCAGAAGCAGGTATTAATATATATTTTTAGTGTTGAACTATTAACACAGTAAAAGTCCATTTTTAATTATTTAAAAATTCAAATGGGTTTAAACATAGTTTTAATTCACTTATGTATTTATTTTTTGTACTCAAACATTTTCGCCTAATGAGGCATCTTCAGGAGCAGAATGGTTACACCTGAAGATGCCTCATTAGGCGAAAATGTTCGAGCACAAAAAATAAATAAATAAGTGAATTAAAACTTTGTTTTTACCCATTTGAATTATTAAATAATTAGGTACTAATATCATCAATTAATAATTCATTATTGTTTATATTAATGAATTATTAATTCATATTTACCCAATAAAATCCGTTGAACCAGGGTCAAAGTTACAGTCAAGTGACCCAAGCAGAGATCGAACCAACGTTATTTCATTCCAAATACGCTAGAAAGATCGGCCGCTTGGTCCCCTTGGTCATAACACCGACAATGTTTTCTCATTATTATAATTAAACAATTTAAAGTACATAGTTGTAATACTAATTTAATTATGATTGTATCCACAGTTTCCATTTAACCTAAAAACTCGTAGTAAAACAACACAGGTTTTAAGTAAAGTTTTACACTTTCACATTCACTTTCATGATCGGTTTTTAGGTTTAAAAGTTAAATTTTTCTTCTGTGTTCTTGTGGGTCTTTTTCAACTTTTTTATCTGCCGACGTTTGGCTTTCATGACTAGAAAAAATCCTCAAAACGACATGGTGGTCTTCACTGTTTTCGAGGTTGTTAGCTGTTAGCAACTCAATTTCTGAAACAAAAATAAAAAATAATAATTAGTTTATAAATAGGTTACAAATTCGCGAGATAAAACCAAGGTCCAAAATATGATAATTACGTTAATTTCATCGATCTAGAATACAAAGGAAGTTTTCTTGCTGAGAAAAGGTTTTCATTTCTTATGAAAGCTCATAAACCTTGCTGGTACTACTTAGATATAAATAAGTCGAAAATACATTGAAAATATCAAAATAAAAAATCATGCCCGTCCATGAAAATTGAATCCAAGCCATGAGCATATTTCTCAAACATTTTACAAAATCGATGACACATTAGGAAGTATAAGATAAACTGCTACTTACTTGGTTTTCCACTACCGCTTACGGTGGACACATTTCTTGAAAACACTTCAAAATCATAAGAATTGTCCAATCAATGACTTAAAAAACACTATTTTCATTTATAATTTGAAAAACAAAATGTTGTCATTTTTTTCAGCAGACGCCATTAAACAAAAATCAGCGAATTTCTTCTGTCCAGTGTTGCCACCTTAGTTTTAGTGATGGGGGCAATTGAAGAAGCTAAAAAGGGCTAGATCGGGCTCAATCGGGCTAAAAGGAGCACAAAAAGAGTTGGTGTAAAAAAAGGCTAAAAAAACACCTGGACTAATGATTTCAATTATGTATTTATTTTTTAGTTTGAATCACAATATTTTTTTTCAAAATTAGATTCAAAAATTTAAAATATTAGTTATTTTACAAACTAAAATTAACAAATTTTCCGTTTAGAATCATTTAGTTGCTATAGATATGTTGCCATAATCGAACAAATGGTATCTACAAAAAAAAACAATTTATATGACAAAAATCTTAAAAGTTCGCTGTTATCTCGATGTTAGCATGGCGCAAATTTCAGATTTTCGTACAATATTTTTAAGTAAATGAAAAGGGCTAGATAGCCCTTTTCGGGCTAAATCATTAAACAACGAGTTCACCTACAGTAAAAAGTGCTAGATCTAGCCCCAAAAGGGCTAAGGTGGCAACACTGCTTCTGTCACATGCTTCATTGGAACAAAATTTGAATTTAAAAAAAAACTACCTACCCTCATTTAATGGGGCTTCCACACGCTTGCCAACCCATCTCAAGTCAAGCGCACAGTGTGTCGTCTAGAACATGCTAGCTGGACAAAATTTTGTCTAATCACTAATGGACTCATTTTGTCCAGCTAGCATGTTCTAGACGACACACTGTGCGCTTGACTTGTGATGGGTTGGCAAGCGTGTGGAAGCCCCATTAATGATTACTTGCCATCTAGCGTATTTTTTTGGAAGTTTGCATGTAAAAGAAGCTTACAAAATATAGCTTTCTCATTTGGGATCAGGGCGTGAATTTGAAGCATATGTGTCATACAGAGACAACTGTCAAGGCAATATCTCTATGAGTTTCTGCTTGAAATCATATTTAATTTTAGAATGCTGGTTCATTTGTTCCCAGTGACAGGAGCCTGACTAGCTGTATCAATTTAAATTTGGAATTCTTAACCAAAGAGGAGATATTTGACATCAAAGTGGCCAGTGCGGCAAACACCGATTTCAATCAACATAAAATGATTCTTGTTCTGTGATTGGTTCTTGAGTTAATGAAAATAAAGGTAATCAGTAAGCAATAAATAACACCACAAGGTGGCTGATAAAACTGGGTAAACTTTGTCAGTTTCTGAGTTAGCACTTTTATCCTTGCAGGCTTAGTGCAACACTATACTTTTTACCTAGCAGCCTACACAATTATTCTGTCTATGGAATTTGTGCCGAGTTTATTGGGATCAAATAGAATTCTGGACAAGAGAGATACTAATGCCCGTTTTCACCGACTCCTTCTAAACCGTCACCTAGCTAAAAGTATTTAAATATAAGAGACTCTTTAAACGGGTACCTAGCACCGTTGAGTTTCACGAGTCAAACTGTCACCTAAAAATCGACCACCTAGCTAGGAGCCTGTTTAGCAAACCACTAGTGTTGTGAAACTCGATTTTTGTAAATTCGAAATGTATTTTATGGTTTATAAAATAATATACACATTTCAAATAAAAACAACACATGAATATTTGATGATTATAATAATATCTACCATTTACGCTGCAAATATTATTTGTTAATTGAATTTTTATCTTTACAATGGTGTGTACATAGTATATTTTGATATGCACACACTATAAAAAAAAGCGTAATGTTGCCGGGTTGCCGGCTTGTAGTCTGCAGATGCATTCAGAAGCGGTTTTGTTTTTGTTGACAATTAACATTCGACATGTAAAATCGGCATTTTCAAATATACGGCGGTCACCATCAATTATCAAATTAAAGAAGAAACATGGTTCAACTTTTCAGAGGCTGACCGCGAGAAACTTGTTCAATCCTGCTACATGGGGCTACACGCCCACAGAGTATTGTAGGTTTATAGAGGGCGGTCTTAGAACAAAAAAAATGTAACCAAGTAGTATTATTTATATATGAAACGATGGGTAGCGCCAGTAACTACCTTACGTGTCTAGACAATACTAAACTATCATCATAATATCATTCTATATTATTACTGTTCTACTTAGTTGGCGAAGTAAATAAAAACAATAGAAGATGGTAAAACATATTTTATTTAAAAAAAAACTTCAAATAGCACAACTTAATTACATTACAACAATTGATTATAAATTACATTTATGTTATAAATACATTTTCTTCTTTTTTAATGTGCTATTCTTATTTTTCTATCATAATATATACATTGTGACTTGCTCAATTCAAATTTAATAATTATGTCCATAATCTGATGTTGAAAAGATATACCACATTTAAGATTAACACTAAATGTATTCACACAAGAAGACACATTTCACACTTATAAAGTAAAACTTTTCTAAAAAAACAGTTCTTCATTTCATACAAAAAGTACAGTCCTTCATTTCATACAAAAAGTACAGTTCACCCAAACTTTTTGTTTTTTCCAGTAATTACATTACTAATCGTGAAATAGAAACGAATCCGATTACTTTAACTCCGTATTAAAACAATGAGGTACACAACAACGGCGACTGGACATTGTAAATTGCCAAATCACAAAATTTAAAGAATTTTCAAAAGGGAAGCGCTCCTTACGTAGATTGCAAAAACACAAATGGCGGCCACATGGGGACTGGCGGTATACCTCGTGACCAGACATGTGACCCAATCGGAGCTCTGATTGGTCGGAGAAACCGTGACTGTGAATAACTACCCAAATAATGTTGCCAGGAACCAAAATATGCCCTAAGTTTCCTAGGCATGTACACGCCTCTCACGTCTGTCACAGATATCAACTGATGCACAGAGTATTGTAGGTTTATAGAGGGCGGTCTTAGAACAAAAAAAATGTAACCAAGTAGTATTATTTATATATGAAACGATGGGTAGCGCCAGTAACTACCCTACGTGTCTAGACAATACTAAACTATCATCATAATATCATTCTATATTATTACTGTTCTACTTAGTTGGCGAAGTAAATAAAAACAATAGAAGATGGTAAAACATATTTTATTTAAAAGAAAACTTCAAATAGCACAACTTAATTACATTACAACAATCTATTATATAAAAATCTAGGGGGTATTTGCGTCTGTTTTTTTCGAATTTGCAAAAATGTTTTTCTAAAAAGTGTTTCTCTTGATAAACTGAACTAACGCTCGATTCCAGAATTTTTGGTGTTTGTTTGTTTGTTTGTTTGTTTGTCCGTTTGTCCGTTTGTTTGTATATTTGTACCATTATAGGCGCCCAGACCGTTCGCAGCACGATGCTGAAATTTTGCATACCCCCATAAAGGGTCAGTGGCTAAACAACTGTCAGGGTCCGGATGACGTCACGTGCATATTTCGCATACCTGCCATACAAACTGAACATTAAAATCATGCCGCTGGCGGCCATTTTGAATTTAAAGACTTCATATTCGAAACAATCATGTCTCTTAGTAATTTTAACATCTTTTGGAAGAAACTTTTTCGCAAAAAGTAAATTCTTCAAACAAAATTTGTAAATACCTACATAGAAAAAAATAAAAAATTCTATCTTTCAAGTCGCACAATAGGCGCATATATCAAGTAAGAACATTGAAATTAGGCATGCCACGTGAACATATACAGACTTACATATTTTCAAAAGAACAACAAAATACATGAAGGATTAAGAGTAGCTGCCATACACTTTTTTTGGTTTTTTCAATATTTAACATTCTCCTGGCGGTCATTTTAAAATTCTGAAGGTTTTTTCTCAATGATCAAGTTTTTTTAGCTAATTTAAACATTTTTTGAACGAAAACTTTTTTCAATGACAAATTTTTTTGAACAAAATTTTGAAAAACCTGATTTTCACAAAAAAGTCAAATTTATAAGTAAAAAAATCAACTATTTTGATGCTACACAAACAATTATAGTTTAGCGAAATGTAATGATATGTAATAGGACAATCACGCCGAGTATATATTTTGCATATCCGCCATACCAACTAAAAAAATACATTGCTCTGCAGGCGGCCATTTTGAATGTCTAGGCCTCATACTCGAAAATAAAATGCATTTTAATAAGCCCCATAAATGTTGGAAGAAACTTTTTTTCTACGGCAAATTTCTTTGAACAAATATTTAAAAAGTAAAATTTCATACAAAGTGTCTTATATATAAAAATAAAAAAAGTTAAAAAGTTTTTTTTTTTAATTTTCAAAAGTCATTTTTTTCTTAGAGTTCTGTCGATGGGTCGAACGTTTTCCCATACTTAGATTTTTTATAGATTGTGAGTTTAGGCATTTTAAGGTATCTTCAGGTACCAAGCAGTATCAGACACTAAAATATCGTGAAAAGTATCACAAGCAGTTTTAAGATGTCAAAAGATAATTCAGAGCAGGACGAGCACTTTGAAGGCATTTCATGACAATAAGAGCAGCTGGAACAATCTAAAAACAAAAGCACCAGTACCAACAAAACAATGCCGTATAGCAAACGCAGTCATGTTTCATGCTACTATAAGACAATTGCAAGCAACACAGGTACGCTTAAGATACTATTACCTTAAAGCATTCAATGAAATAAAGAACATATGGGCAAAAAATTATGGCGAAGCCAGACTAAAACCTGCCCGGAGGGCCTAGCAGCCAACCGTGCGAGAGCGCGGTTTGGTCTGCTAGTTGATTATAAATTACATTTATGTTATAAATACATTTTCTTCTTTTTTAATGTGCTATTCTTATTTTTCTATCATAATATATACATTGTGACTTGCTCAATTCAAATTTAATAATTATGTCCATAATCTGATGTTGAAAAGATATACCACATTTAAGATTAACACTAAGGGCCGGTCTTATAAACGTCCGTTAGTTAAATGTCGTACCAAATTAACCGAAAAATAATACAAACGTCACATTTTTCGTCTTATAACGATCCGTTCGTTTAATTTCCGTAAAAAGTTACCGACAGAACTAACCGACAGCCGAGGCAGCGATTAATCGCAGATACCGGCCGGTAACTTAAGGTTTGAGGTTAGGTTATCTGTCAAAGCATTGTTTCTTTGCGGTGAGTTTTGTGTGTCATCCAGTGTAATCCATATCGGACTTCTACGCTCTGTTCTATTGAAGTGTTTTGTGCTGACTCTAAAATGTTTTCCGACAGTGATAGTGAATTAATTGAGAATGTGCTGTATTCGTCGTCTTCTGACGAGGATGCAGGAAGACGAAGAAAAAGAGTGTTCAGATGTCGCGTGGACTATTTCAACATCCTAGATGATTTAGATTTTGTGTGTCGCTTTCGATTGACAAAGAGCAGTGCACAAAATGTATTAAACATGATTGGGAGCACGTTGACCCGACCTACAGCCCGAAATAATGCATTGACACCATCAACCCAACTACTTGTTGCATTGAGGTTTTATGCGTTAGGGTCAATATTATTAGCCTCTGCGGATTTTGTGGGAGTATCGAAGCAAAGTGCAAGCAATATTGTCTGGGAAGTATCCAAGAAAATATGTGGCATAAGAGCTCGCTATATAAAAATAACCAATGATAATTCTACCAAAGAATTGTTTTATAACTTGGCCAGATTTCCTTGTGTGATAGGAGCAATCGACGGTACGCACATCAGGATTCAGTCGCCTGGAGGACGGGATGCTGAGGCCTTCAGAAATAGGAAGGGCTATTTTTCACTGAATGTGCAGTGTGTTTGTGATGCCAATTTATGCATCACAGACATTGTTGTGAAATGGCCGGGAGCTTCACATGACTCTCATATTTTCAATTCATCCATGTTGAAGTCCCGTTTTGAGAGTGGAGAATTTGGAGACTCTATGTTGGTTGGAGACAGCGGATATGCTGTAAAACGGTACCTCATGACTCCTCTTTCCAATCCCCAGACATCAGAAGAGATTCTCTACAACGAATCCCAAATTCGAACGAGGAATTCTATTGAACGTTGTTTTGGCGTATGGAAGCGGCGGTTTCCAGTTCTTTTCATGCCATTGAGAATAGCTGTGAATAGAGCTCAGTTTGTCATTGTGGCAACAGCTGTCTTACACAACATTTGCCGATTGAACAGTGAAGACATCCTACCCCCAGATGTCCAAGAAGAGTCACCTCAGGATAACGATTTGCCATCAGCAGAAAGTGTTGCATCGGGTCCTGGCACACAAGATTATTACAGAAGAGATTTAATAGATAATTATTTTAAAAATTTGGTGTAATTAAATTTTAATGTAAGAAATTATGACGATGACTTGTAGTTTTGTTTCTCTTGATTGTATATTAAATTTGATTTTTGATTTGTATTTCTTTCCGATATCTTTGATTTTTATTTTTGTATATTTTGATGTTTGATTTATATTTTTCTTAGATACTCGTAACTTTGATTTTATTTTTTGTACATTCTGATTTAATGGGGTCATAATAAAAGGAGAGCTTGTATGAAGAAGGTTATGACTCTGGATGAAATGAAAGAAGTATGCAAGGGCCGAATAAATGGCAGTTAATCGACAATGTTGGTGGTTAAGACTTTTTAAAAAATATATACATACCTGTATTATAATTTACTTTGCAGCTCCATGTAGGTAAATGATTTTTCTGTTTTTTTTTTTATGTACCTATATTAAATATTACATTTTATAATTTTTGTTCGTCGACTTATAAGGTTGGTATGAGGATGGTCACCTACTCTGTAAAAATTGGTTCACTTTGCAAATGTCACCTCTAGGCAATGGTGGCAAGAGTTGCAGGGCTTATTTTCATTTGCGATTTGAGTTTTTATTTTGTAATGTTCACATGCAGCATGTGTAAGCACTTGTCTGCTTGTGTGCATGCAAGGTATAGGAATCTTAAATGTTAGTATATCTTTGCAAATTAGATGATAGGTAAATATATTTTATGAGATTGAATATTGATGTTTCTTTTATGTAAATATTACTTTTGTTGTATTTTGAAATGTTTTTTTGTCCATTTTTTAATATATTTCTGAAATCTTAAAACCTTTTGTCTTATTATTGGGGACACTCCTCTACAAGTATCAATATTACATTACTTATTCATATTATGGGAGAGTTGAGCAGGGGCGTGCATCAGTGGTGAAGCGTGCCATACAAGCCGGTTCCCATCGGCTTCCCTTTTAAAATGATGTAACTAAGTAGTTTAAAAATATAGGCACAAAGTAAAAAAATACATTTAAAACCAAAGAAACAATACATATTTTCCCCCCATTGAAACCATGCAGTCTGCTTTATTATCATTTTTGCCTCATTTTAAACGGGAAACCGATGGGAATCGGCTTGTATGGCACCCTTTGCCACTGGCGTGCATCCAATAAAGGCACATGTAAGCATAAGGTAGGCAACATATTTAATAAGAAATGCATTTAACATTGAAATAAACCAATTAGAGCCATTGTTCCAACTCAAAATAATTTCTAAGGTTTTATATTCATTTTCTTTATTGAACACAGTTAAGGATAAAGTATAGTTTATTACTAATTATTTATTTAAAAAGTGAACAAGATAATGTACAGAGTTTATAAACCTCAAGATTTTCAACATAAATCATAATTATACATAATAATTTTAATTATTAAAAAATGTAGGAAGTGCTTATCTTAAAAAAGTTATGCATATTTGGAATACCACTATTAAATAAACATAACTATGTGAGGAACTTATAATTAATTTGAATGGAACAAAAGTTGAAGTAGAAGTAAGTTTGAGGCAAATGGTAAGATGGCGAGAGAATTAGAAAGAGTGCCAGCAAAGAAGATGCGTGATGGGAGCGTTCGGTAGAATAGCGAAGAATAAAAGAATCTACAAAAAATTAAAATGGCGGTACACAATTGTATATTGCTGCCGACCCTGATGTATGGAAGTGAGTCGTGGACCGTGAATGAAAGAGAAGCAAATAAGGTAAGCACCGTAGAAACGGTTCATTTGAGAAGTATGACAGAAAAAAACACTGAAAAATAAATTGTGAAACGAATGGGTTCTGAATGAATGCGGAGTAAGAAAGCATGAAAGTGAAAGTTTACAGCAATGTGATGCAATGGTTTGGACATATTGAAAGGATGAATGAAGACCGACTGACAAAAAAGTGTATGAAGGGAATGTAATAGGTAAGCGTGAAAGGGGAAGACCTAGGAAAGAATGAATTGATCAGATATGTGAGATTGCGAACAAATGGAATTTACAGAATGGAAATAAGAGAAGAGCGTGCATGAAAAGAGTGATGAAACAAGATGAGATGAAAGAAGTATGCAAGGACAGAGTCAAGTGGAGGTACCGGCCACCCCTAAAAGAATGGAGGCAGGATACAAGACAAGACAAGGCAATCTAACTGAAGAGCAGCAAATAATAAACTTCAATCTAAATGGCACAGAACAATACATTATTACGCCTCGCTAATGCCTCAATGATCACAAAAACAAATTTAGTTTTCCAAATTAGCATCTTTTCCTCTATTAAATTGAAATTAAATTTTCTTACTTTCTTTTAATAATTCCAATTTATACTCGTAGTAGCTAGCTATAGCATTGTTTCGACGAATTTTTGATTTTGTTAGCTTATTTTTGTCGATTGCTTCTTTTTTTTCATTTCTCACTGTCAATCTTGAATCAACAGGTGTTTTTAATGATGCCGGGGTCCACGTCTGCCATTTACTTTCGACATTGCTCACAGGCTCTTCTGGAGGAAAATTATCATTTGGTGGCACGTCTATTACAAGCTCCAAAACTGGCTGGCTGGTTGTTGGCTGTGAGACGTACTCAATTTGTATGGCGTCACTATCAAACTGATTTTCTAGGCCATAGCAACTCAGTTTGATCAGTGATGTCACTTTATCCAGGGTAGCATCCTCGCTTACTGGTAGCATTGGACCTCCACCAGTTGCCCTGTAAACAAACGTATTATGTTTTATTTTATGCACTATTAACAAACAGAATTTAGGGCAGAAATGTGTCTGGCTAAATGCAACGCAACTAAGCTACACATATAGTGTAACTCTTTGCCGTGTTAGGGTCGCATATGGCGAGTGAACCTATTTGTTTTTACAGGTAAGGGGGCCAGCCTTACGCCAACCACTTCAGTGAAGTGGGAGGTTTCCCAGCTCCCGAGGGGGCTGGTACTCATTTCTTGTGAAGGCTGAGTAAACCTTGTCGGTTCTTTATTATGAGGTTTGAAATAAACAACAAAACGGGAAATCATTTCTGACACCCTCAGCGGGATTCGAGCCCGAGCTCACGGGATAAGATGCAAGCACTCTACCAACCGAGCTATCGAGCGGACGGCTAGTGTTATGAAAATCTAATATTTGTACAGGGAAATGCATTTTGCCATTTTTAAAATAAGCTTCACATGGCAAATGACAATCTATCTATCTATAATCTAAGCTGCAAAGATATTTTAACATTTAAGGTTCATATTAAGTGCATGCCCACAGACAGGCACATGTAGGTTCGCGCCTACACATTCTGCATGTGTGCATACAAATAAGCAAAACCTCACATGAACAAAAACCTTGCAACTCCTGCCGCCGTTCTATCAATGATGATATTTGGCATGACTGTGAAATGATTATGAACATTTTGGAATCTACAATATTGATAAACAATAAAGAATACCTGTAATTGCTGTTGCTAAGTGCTGCTCTTTTCCTTGCGGCCTTCTTCAAATTGTCCCACTTGAGTTTGAACTGGGCCACATCCCTTGGCACCCTGTTGGTGGCATTAAAGCTCATCGCCAAGCACTGCCACGCTTGTTCTTTAGTGGCGTTTGATGCCACATCCGTCTTCTTCGACAAAAGTACGTTGTTATCCTCTAATAACTCAATTAATTTTGTCACCTCCTCTGCCGTGAATTGTTTGCTCCTGCCTTTTGTCTGAAATTATAAAAATCACATTAGAAGGATGCAAGAGAAGCGTCATTGTTTTTCATGATAAAATTAACTTTTTATCAAGATATAACCATTGCACATAAGTCATTTTATATATAAATAATAATACATAAGTTATCACAAGTAAATAACTGTACTTACATTCATTTTATTGATAAACTTTAACCAGGGAATATGACGCGCACAATAAATTTTAGGTTATGTTTCGTATCTGACAGCAAGCGGGTGACGTATGTTCATGAATGCACTTAAAAGTCATAGAAAAATACGAGTGCATCTTTGAGAACTAACGGACGGTAAAAAAAGCTTTATAGGACGACCATCGGTAAGATCAATCCGTAAACGTCCATCCGTTAGTTTGTTGTCGAGATACTTACGGATATTTGGTCTCTCGTTTATAAGACCGGCCCTTAATGTATTCACACAAGAAGACACATTTCACACTTATAAAGTAAAACTTTTCTAAAAAAACAGTTCTTCATTTCATACAAAAAGTACAGTCCTTCATTTCATACAAAAAGTACAGTTCACCCAAACTTTTTGTTTTTTCCAGTAATTACATTACTAATCGTGAAATAGAAACGAATCCGATTACTTTAACTCCGTATTAAAACAATGAGGTACACAACAACGGCGACTGGACATTGTAAATTGCCAAATCACAAAATTAAAAGAATTTTCAAAAGGGAAGCGCTCCTTACGTAGATTGCAAAAACACAAATGGCGGCCACATGGGGACTGGCAGTGTTGCCACCTTAGTTTTAGTAATGGGGGCAATTGAAGAAGCTAAAAAGGGCTAGATCGGGCTAAAAGGAGCACAAAAAGAGTTGGTGTAAAAAAAGGCTAAAAAAACACCTGGACTAATGATTTCAATTATGTATTTATTTTTTAGTTTGAATCACAATTTTTTTTTTCAAAATTAGGTTCAAAAATTAAAAATATTAGTTATTTTACAAACTAAAATTAACAAATTTTCCGTTTAGAATCATTTAGTTGCCATAGATATGTTGCCATAATCTAACAAATGGTATATCTACCAAAAAAAAAAAAGCAATATATGTGACAAAATCGCGAAAGTTCGCTGTTTTCGCGATGTTAGCATGGCGCAAATTTCAGATTTTCGTACAATATTTTTAAGTAAATGAAAAGGGCTAGATAGCCCTTTTCGGGCTAAATCATTAAACAACGAGTTCACCTACAGTAAAAAGTGCTAGATCTAGCCCCAAAAGGGCTAAGGTAGCAACACTGGTGCGCAGTGCGGCGGTAAAATTTAAAACTAAAAATATTTATTGCCATTACGAAATAATATTATTCATTTATTTTTTCCGTCTACCTACCTAAATATTCCTTCATATTTTTGTACAATAGTAATTTGTAAAATTGTATTTTAATTAAATAACACCTTATTTCATACAAAAAATGAGACATCTCTCACAAGTACCTGTCAAATCTTACTTAATAAATAGTTAGAACTATTAGTCAGAGTTTTGTAGACAAAATCGGTTTCCATGGCATTATTGAAAAAATTGTATCCTTCATTGAATGTTATTTTACTCCTAAATAAACTGTTCTCTAATTTCTCAGATCAATTTTTGATTACAAAGATTAAGCAGAATTTTTCTAATCTTGTTTACATTTTCAGGAAAATATGGATATTGATTTATCATACATTGATTATGTAGCCATAGGATTAACATTGCCAAATACTTTGAAAATTCTGCCTCAAAGTGGTTCTAAGAATAATTGTTTAAAAGTAAGTCCCAGCTTAATTTTAAAATTAGAATTTTATTGACCATGCTGTACAAACGACATAAATAATAATTAGATAGAATTTTCCAAGATTATTTTTCAATTTTATTCATTGCTTGTTTCTATTTGTTATAAGTCCTATGTATTTAATTCTGTGCCTCCTGTGAAAAGTGATACAACTCGAGTTATACCCTTTTTGAGATTTTTACATAGAAATAATCAGAAAAAAATTAGCGATTTTTTGGTCTTACTCACATTCTTCTATCTGCTATAGTTTAGGAAATATAACTGGCAGGATTTAGGCAAAAAAACGTGAAAAGTGATATAAGTCAAGTTGTATCCCTTTTAGTAATTGATCCACACATTGTTTTTTACAAATCTATCGTGAATATTGATACATCTCAACTTATATCACTTTCCACCAATTTTTGACTGGAATTTTAGCCAAGTTATACGATTCAGGTAAATTATGAAAATACTACTATTTTAAGTACAACAATTGTGTCTTTGGGGTAGTATTTTTATAATTAGTTTGAGCAACATTCTGCCTGGACCATTATCTTATGAGTTATTAAATTTAAAAAATATTAAGCTTTTTGTGTATCACTTTACTCAAAGACAACTTATAGGTGCAATATAATATAACTCGACTTGTATCATTTATCACGTAATAAATGATACAAGTACAGGCAAAAAAAAGGTACAACTGACAGAGTTTAATAAATTATTTGTAAACTATAATAGTAACCATAAAAATTAGAATGCACAGTGAAAGTGAATGTTTTTATCTACAAAATAAGGTACTTATGTGTAACCTAGCCCACTTAGTTCATGAATTAGAATTTTTTAAATCTTGTTTTTGCTCTCCTGTAAAATGATGATTTTTGAGTTGTATCACTTTTCACAGGAGGCACAGAATTATTTTAAATAATTGAGAACTGATGGTCTTGCTGTATCCCTAGAAATCACTAATGTATGAGCATATTTTAGATTGCCACTGGAGATAAAGATGGTGTCTTGCAAGTGTGCTCCTTTAAAAATGATGAAGTCCAACTTGCATTCAAAACACTTCCCGGAGAACCAATCACTTCAGTTCATTTGGGAGGATCTTCTCAAGGTTAAATTTCATTCATACTTTAAATACAGTCTATCAGTCTTCAAAAATATTTTGTTCCAACACTAGCTTATTATGGCCATAAATTGTAAAACTTTCATTCAGCATAAATTTGCAAAATATATTTTTGAATAAACACACCCTATCAATCACTTGAAAATATGTTTCAAACGTTAATATCAGGTAGTAGATTCAAGCTAACATTGGTAATTTTATTGTAGGAGGAGCATTTGATAAAATATTTGTTTCTTCTGGAACTGAAGTCCGAGGATATACAAAGAAAGGAAAATTATTCTTGGCGCTTGAAACAAATTTAGCGGAGACTATAATCGCTATGTGAGTAAAACATCAACTTGATGTAGGCATATACTTAATCATTATTAATATATGGATAATTTCACGCAATGAGGTCAGCAGATATTCTTGAATTTGGAACTTTTTCTCGGCGAACAAACATCAGTCTTGTTAGGCACTGCCATCCTTAGCAATCAATTCAAAAATATATTAATATGCTTCTTCCATAGCAACCCGGCTGCATGACGACACAATATTGTCTATGCCAATGCACGTATGGACCTCATTGTGTATTGTACAAGAGTTTTTGTCAACATAATAAATATCCACTCACAGTAATTGCATGATTGGGAACCAAAAACTGAATATAGGTATTATGTTTATTAAGACGAAATAGGCATTTGTAAGCAAAATCCTTGTTTTGAATGTTTCAGGTGGGTTCACGACGCAGACCTTTTAGTAGCTGGTGCGCACTGCATGACTCATTACAAAGACTGTAAAGAAGTGGGAAGCTACTTGTGTGGTGACACTATTGTTGATCTTGGTGCCATACAGCTTCCTAATGTAAGTCATGTTACATCATAATCATAAGAAGAATATGCTCTGGGCAGCCACATCTAGGGCTGGGCCACTCTGGGCAGCCACATCTAGGCGCGACCATCTATTGGTCAATGGGGTAGCACTCTCTATAGGAGGTAAGCTGATCCAGCCTTCCGATTCGGTGAGACTTCTAGGAATCTTACTGGATCGGAACCTTCCTTTTTTTCACTGCACCAAATAAAGGCGATTAGAAAATGTCTTCCGTCAGATGCGGTTAAGACCCTGGTGAGTGCGTTTGTGATGTCTGGGATTGATTATTGCTCAACGCTTTATAGTGGTCAGCCAAAGAAGCATTTCAACTGCTTTCAATCTGTGTTAAATTCAGCAGCAAGGCTCATATTTGGGATATCTAAATTCGCTCACATCGCTCCGCTGTTAAAAAAACTACACTGGCTTCGTTTCCTGGAGAGGGTGGTCTACCGTGTTTGTCTGATGGTATATAAAGCCATCAATGGTTCCTTGACTTATAGGTATTCCTTGACTTATAGGTTGGTATGAGGCTGACCACCCATACTGTAAAAAATGGTTCACTTTGCCAATGTCACCCCTGTTTCAGGGAATGTCGGCAAGAGTTGCAGGGCTTATGTTCATTTGAGGTTTGGATTTTATTTGTAAGTACACAATCAGCATTTGTAAGCGCGAACTACACGTGTTTGTTTGTGGGCATACATCTTGTAACGAGATGAATTTGTTTGTTTGGTGGAATGGAACATGAGATTTGAATTTGAATGAAAAACGAAAATAAAAGAATGCAGAAAGACAGAGAAGAAGCTTGCTTGGCGTGAGAGCCACAAGCATGTGAATTTGGTCATAATTAATATTGCTGTGGTTTATTATATATACATTGTGATTGTGGAATAATAAAGTGTGTTTAAATGTTTGATTCCTTATCTGTTTTATAAGTGATATTATTAAGTGATTTGTAGCAGAGCCACAAATGGTGTGAGAGAGTTCTCCTGAGCACGGCTTGAGTCTTGAAGCGGATTTTGAACGAACGAAAAGTTAGCAGTGAATATCCTCACATATTACAAACACACAAATTGAATACTATCAAAAGAAAAACCCACACAATCTGAGCTTTGAATGAATATATCCTTGCAACTTAGATTATAGATTATAGAATGGCTTGGCTCCACCTTATCTGACTGACATGATTTCGCCTGTTGAGATGGGTGTGAGGAGACAGACACTCAGATCTGCAGGCGATGGTGCAATCAATATTTTGTTCAGCCGCACCGTCAGATCCGTACAAAGTTTGGAGACCGCGCTTTCTGTGTTGCGGGTCCGATGGAGTGGAACAGACTGCCACCCGGAGTGAAGAACTCCAAATCTATGGGTATATTTTGTGGAGCTCTCAAGACGCACCTTTTCAAAAAGTCTTATCCGTGATCGGAGAGGGCCCTTGAGGTATGAAACACATAAAAACGGCGCTCTCTTATCATGTGCAATTAAAAATAAACTAGGGGCGTTGCCCCTGGCTGCTACGCAGCCCAACCCCTTAACATTTGTGAAATGTTTATATTGCACATAGTTTCCTCGCGTTAAAGTTCGTAGTATTAAAAAACATGTAAAATAAAAACACGCAGTTTTTGTAAAAGAACATTTACTTAGATTTGTTAGGCTTTGATAAAATAAATTTATGAAAATCCGCCATTACAAAAAAATACTGGGAATATCCCGCACTGTAAACGGTTATACCTTAATATAATAAATACATCGATAGTGTATGCAAATATTAAAATTTTTGACTCAAATGAACATAAGTGCAAAAAGAGTTGCACTTATATTCATTTGAGTTGGGTGTTTATGTTGTAAGTCCACATGCAGCATGTGTGAGCGTGAACTTTTACGAGTCTGCTAGTGTACTTGTGTTATGTCACTGTGATTTTTGGTTAAACTGCTGTTCTGTCACTGTGCTGTTTTGACACTGTGCTGATTTGTCACTGTGCTGTTTTGTCACTGTGCTGTTTTGTCACTGTGCTGTTTTGTTACCGTGTTGTTTTGTCACCGTGTTGTTGTGTCACTGTGCTGTTCTTTCACTGTGCTTTTTTGTCTCCGTGTTGTTTTGTCACTATGCTGTTCTGTCAACGTGCTGCTTTGTCACTGTGCTGTTTTGTTACTGTGGTGTTTTGTCACCGTGTAGTTTGGTCACTGTGCTGATTTGTCACTGTGTTGTTTTGTCACCGTCATTTTTTGTCTTTTTGTGCACATTACTTGTGTTATGTCACTGTGATTTTTGGTTAAACTGCTGTTCTGTCACTGTGCTGTTTTGACACTGTGCTGATTTGTCACTGTGCTGTTTTGTCACTGTGCTGTTTTGTCACTGTGCTGTTTTGTTACCGTGTTGTTTTGTCACCGTGTTGTTGTGTCACTGTGCTGTTCTTTCACTGTGCTTTTTTGTCTCCGTGTTGTTTTGTCACTATGCTGTTCTGTCAACGTGCTGCTTTGTCACTGTGCTGTTTTGTTACTGTGGTGTTTTGTCACCGTGTAGTTTGGTCACTGTGCTGATTTGTCACTGTGTAGTTTTGTCACCGTCATTTTTTGTCACTGTGCTGTTTTGTCACTGTGCTGTTATGTCACTGTGCTGTTTTGTCACCGTGCTTTTTTGTCAATGTGCCGTTTTGTCACTGTGCTGTTATATCACTGTGCTGTTTTGTCACCGTGCTGTTTTGTCACTGTGCTGTTATGCCACTGTGCTGTTTTGTCACCGTGCTTTTTTGTCAATGTGCCGTTTTGACACTGTGCTGTTAGATCACTATGCTGTTTTATCACCGTGCTGTTTTGTCACTGTGCTGTTATGTCACTGTGCTCTTTTGTCACCTTCCTGTTTTTTCACTGTTTATTTGTCCCCGTGCTTTTTTTGTCACTGTGCTGTTTTGTTACTTTGTTATTTGGTCATGTATCGTTTTGTCACTGTTATATAACTATGTAATATAGCTTTGCAACTTAGATTACAGATTATAAAGAATAGAAATCAAAATAATTTCCTTGTCTTATAGGTTGGTATGAGGCTGACCACCCATACTGTAAAAATGGTTCACTTTGCCAACGTCACCCCTGTTTGAGGGAAGATGGGCAAGAGTTGCAGAGCTTATGTTCATTAGAGATTGTGTTTTTATATTGTAAGGACACATGCAGCATGTGTAAGCGCGAACTTATAAGTGTGTGCTTGAGGGAATGCATTTAATATGAATCTCAAATGGTATGTATCTTTGCAACTTAGATTATGTAAAGAAATACACAAAATAATTTCGTTGACTTATAGGTTGGTATGAGGCTGACCACCCATACTTAAAAAAATGGTTTACTTTGCAAATTTCACCTTTGTTTCAGGGAAGGTTGGCAATAGTGGCAGGGCTTATGTTCATTTGGAATGGGTTGTTATGTTGTAAGTACACATGCAGCATATTTAAGCGCGAACTTATACATGTCTGCTTGTAAGAATGCATGTAATATGAATCTCAAATGTTATATATGTTTGCAACTTAGATTACAGATTGAAATCCATTTTTATTTGTTTTTTTTTTTTTTTTAATTTGCATGAAATAAAAGAAAATGTAAAAAAAAACTTTCACGTTTTGCCGCTAGATGTCAATATAGTTCCATACATTTTCAGTATGAACAAACATATTTATTGAATGAAGTTTTCATACATTTTTAAACACATACGCGTAAGCTCGCAGCATTGCAGCATATATACAAAAATTAATTTGCCATAGAACATGAATGTGTTTCATCTGCTGTGATGGCATCGATTTTGAAAATCAAAACTCGACGACGAAAGACGACGACGAAGGACAATATAATTAAGGATAAGCCTGATATATATATATATATTTGCTTATTTACAATTTTTGTGGCCAAAACAAACAGATATTAGAGACTGTTAATCAGATCCCAATGAACCATTATCCTTTTTGGGTAATTGCATTTTCAACAGAATTAAGTAAGTAAGTACTTACTTATAATAAAAAAAACAATAATAGAACTGCACTATGAGACGATGACTCATCATCCCAATAACATTTGGGAAGGACAATACATGTTTGGACCATAAGATGAACAAAACAAAAAAAAAATCTCCAAAATTCTGAAAGCGATTTGGTCATCAGCCATTTAGAGTATCGGAGTTTAGATAACTGGAGTGATGCTGAACCTGTTGATTTCAGAGCAACCGCATTGTGGGCATTGTGGCTTGCAGTGGAGGAGCAGTGCGAGGAGTTGAGAGAGGGAGAGCTTTAGGCTCGGGGAGACTTCCTGGTGGACCCAGGGTCCTCATCAGCCCACACAGTCCACAGCCTTCTACATATCTCCTGTGCGGTGCTGATGATGGATCTCTACATTCTCTAGTCCTCGACAGGTTAGTGAAAGCTTACCGGTGTTTGTTATTCAGCCAGTTCTATAATTATTATAATGGTGAGCAACAAAAAAAAAATCTATTGGACTACGGCCCTTAGATAAATTACAAAATATTTTCATTGTCATTCTTATAACCCGAGTAAGCTCCTAGCTTTTTCTCCTAGCTTTTGCTCCTAGGTTTTTCAGGAGGTTTTCCATGGAAAACCTCCTGAAAAACCACAAAAACAATTCATTATTTAATATTTTTCAGGGTTTGGTGGTTTACACAGTGAAAGTCCATTGGATAATCAATCAAATAAATATACTGTTTTAATTCACTTTTTTATTACTTAAATTTACATCAGTTTTCTTAAAAATTAACTAATCAGCAGAATTAAAATAGGCAAACTTTTTAAAATTTACTTCATATATTGATGCATATTGTTTATGATTTGTAGAGAACATGGGAGTATCACAGTGGAAGAGTTTATAGGAATAGAGCACGGAGCTGGGGTGAGTAGCTTAGGTTGGTGGGAGACAACTCACGCAGGGACCATGACGCCATTACTACTGCTGGCGAGGTCTGATGGCGTCATACAAATATATCGCTTGAAAACTGATGATCCGCAGTATACACCACAGCTTCTGTTTACATATGTAAGTATGTTACTATATCCACTAAATAATATAAATATATTCCAAAATAGAAAGATACATACATTATACATACTCGTAAAACCCTTAATGCGTAAAGAGACACTGCATTTTGTGTTTACATATTAAGAAGATGAGCGCTGTTGTTGTGTGAATCACACCTCAAGAGCCCTCTGCAAGCTTAGTTGTTGCTATAGAAAGATTATGCCAATTACACACATGCAAGACTCAGTTGCTAGAAGGCTGGATGAATCTTTGATGACCGGTCTTTGGAAGACATATGAATTTTTCAACCCAGCGGAGAGCATATTTGGAAAATCACAGGATAATTATTTTATGCTCCGCTGGGAATCAATCCCACAACCTTACGATTATGAATCCGTAGCGTGTTTGACTACAGACCGGTCTCTTTTTGATTTCTGTATAGGAATGCAATGAGAGCATTACATCTGTGTGGGGCTGGAGTGGAGGCATAGTCGGTGCTACTCGATCTGGTCGTATCATGGGACTTATTCCCCCAGTCACCCCTGCAGCCACTTCAGCAAGACTCAACACTCTAAGGTTAGTCTTAGATTAGTTAGGTTACCTACTCAAAGTAGTGCTAGAAATTCAGATAGCTGTACAGCTTATCATGGTTTAAATATATTTTGTAGAAATGAAGTTGATGAACTTGAATTGAGGGTAGAGAAAGAAAGAGCACGCTACAGGCTGGCAACACAACCAATGTCACAAGGTTTGTCTGCCATACCAGCCCTTCAAATAAGTGAAGAAGTGAGTGAAAGTATTCAGCTGCTTAATTTTCAGTTAACTTATTATTTTGTTAAACAATAAACATTTATGATTACTTTTTAGTGGGGATCAGTGGAAGGTGATGGAGCGCGCCGTGTTTGTATATCTTTAGGTGCTCCTTTAGATACATTATTGTTACAAAGTACCGCCCCTTTGAAACTACTAGACGCAGCACCCAATACAGCTCTTCTCACTATGGCCCGTGATCCACAAGTAAGAACATAAAGCAAATGTCTCTTTTTCTCTCCAATGGCGTTACAGCTCAAATCGTGCCTTTGCTTTCCAAATTCTGCCCCTCCAACAGCATGTTTCCTCCTAAAAATAATAATGTACAAACTTTGTTTAATTTTTACATTATTATTTAAAAAATGAATCTTCACAATGCCAATAAACAAACCCTTAAGCTTTCATGTTTCCTCGCTCCATCCTCCCATTGCAGAATGGACCTCCTATTAGTCTCTATAAAACATTAGTTATTATTGTAATGAAAAGCTAAATGTACAAGCTAACAAAATGTATTTCAGAGTTCCAATAATCTATTAGCAACTTATCGATGCCAAGCAAACACGCAGAGGCTGGAAATGAGAGTGGGAGCAGCTTTTGAAGGATTGGCAGCAGCTGGGATTTTACGCATCTACGTCACTCCCTTCTTGCAGCCAAAATGCAGTCAGCTCCTTGTTCATTATATACCTCCATTGTCGTGGCATGTCCTTACGCAAGATTACGACGACAACAGGTAAATTGAACACAACATTATTCTTTAATCTGTGAACAGAGGATTTTTAATGTTGCTTATGGTTTCAGAGAATATAATAAATTGAGTGTTCGAGGGGCATTCAGTAAAGCAGAGCTACATTCTTGGTTAACTTTGCTGTTACTCGACATACCAGCAAGGGTTTCATCGGAACCCCTTGTTCTTTCTTCTGTGATCACAGATACCATATTACATTGTGTCTATCAGTAAGTAAACTTTTCAATTAAGGTTAACTGACTACAAAGATTAGTGATGAATAAGAAATAATTTGGTATTAACTTACAGAAAAGGAGAGGCAGATTTTAAGTCAGACAATATTTCTACGATATCTACAATAAAGGACTTTCTATCTTTGGAAGCAACAAAGAAGAAAGTACAATTGGAAATTTCATGTCGTAAGATTTAAAATAACTGAAATAGTAAACTAATGTATTTTTGAAATGTCTTATTCAAGGATGAATCAAAATGTATCTTTCAGATGTAAATGACGATTCAATAGTATCTACTGTTTTTAAACTGCACCCAAAAATATCAGAATCATTTCAACGAGTAAAAGAAAATGATCTCTTCGAGGCTTTGAGAGAATTGGAAGTAAATCCCCAAGATCCATTACTGGGGGAGCAACTTTGTCCCGAGTATGTAAAGTTACTGCAGCAACCTCCATCTAAAGACGACGGGAAGAAAAGACCTACCTTGGAACAGTTGTATGGTAAATATTTATTATAAAAGTACCTGTTAACTTAAAGATTAATTGAAAAATCATTTCAAAGTATATTCCCTTATATTTTTCAGATATAATTGTAAATTTATTCACCGACAGAAATAAACTGAAAGGTCTAAACATGAAAAGCAAAACATCTCTGCTGAGAGATATTTTGAAGGACTACAACCTGGAAAACGTGGTGTCATTTCTTGGAGAAAATTTAAATGCTTTTAACAGTCGGACAGACATCTGATGAAAAAGTGTTTTAAAGTGTATTTAAAATGTTTTAAATATGATTAAATAAAGCTCAACAGATGAAGCAGCAAAATAAATCACAAATTTGATTGACAAAATAATGTATTTCTTTAGTTAACCAAATTATATTTTTTCAAATACAACACACCAATTTCCCTGCTCATAGAAACTATCTAATATTTTCACATTCGGCAATAGTTTGCACAGCTCTTGCAGTTCCCCTTCTTCAAACACATGATAGTATCTCATGTAAGTATTGCTTTCAACCTCCTTCTCACATTTGCTTGCATTTGCTGAAGACCCTTTTAATTTCCACGGTACAAGCAAGTCCTGATGTTGGAATTGAGTTCTGTTGACATGAACTGGCAAATTCACATTCATTTTATCTCCTTTCGAGTCTTTCAATTCTTCAGTAACATATTCATTCGTTAAAGAGTTGTTTGGATTGTCGGTGGCTTTGGAAGGTTTGCGATTCTTGCGGCTTTGTTTCAAGTAGCTGGTTTTATCATCGCCTCTAGCTTGATCCTTCGCCCAAACAGATATTAAAGCCTTGCCGCCTACTTTGAGAATTCTGGCAGTTTCTTTTATGGCTTTGAAGCGTCGTTCCTGGAAAGAATATAACTTGTAAGTTGTAGATAAGACAGTTTTAGATATGACAGTTAACAAACAGAGTTTACACAATTTCCATAGACAAAAAGGTTAAGAAATCACATGCTAGGTTTAAGTTAGACATCAAATGGTTAACTAATATTTAATTATTGTTTGCAAAGAAGTAAGGACCCTGGTTACATGGACAAGTGACATTCACTCATGTGGAACCAAAACATCCGTTCTGAGGATGTTCCCAGTCCATTCACTCGACAATCAACATTCACAACTACTTTGAATGTAATGGACTGTTACAAAGTCATAAATTTGATTTTACTTTTGGCGAGCAAACGACACAGTTCTATATGACTGGGACGGTTAGTAACCAATAGCAAAATAAAATACAGTTATCCAGGTCCCTAGAAGCCTGTCATGGGACATTACAACTTTTTTGTCTATAGAATTTGTGTTGACTCTACTAGACGCATGCTTACCTCTGTCACTAGATGATGGAATACAGCTATGCTTATAACAGCATCAGCACTGTCAGATCGTAAAGGCAAGTACAGACAATTGGCTTGCACGACATCAATATTGAATGCTTGCTCTTTTGAAACACAATTGTCTGCATTATCGCCCCACATAGCAACAGTAGCCAGAGCTTTATTGTACTCAACACCAATCTAAAGTAAAACAAAAAACAATAAATTACATGCTGTTGTATTGTGGGACACATTGGTATATATGAAACGGAGTCCGCACATTCCAAAACTTCCCTTACTTGGATGACATCATAGGTTGTTCCCCATGGTAAATAAACAATTGAATTCCAGATATTACGGGATATGTTTTATTTTACAGTATTGTTTAATAACCATATTGTGACATCCAATGAAGATTTGTGATATTCTAAAGGTATGTCACGCCTGTTTCAGGAAGGTTGGCAAAAAATGCAGGGTTTATGTTCATTTAAGGTTTGGATTTTAATTTGTCAGTACACGTGCAGCATTTGTAAGTGCAAACTTACAAGTGTCTGTTTGTGGGCATGCATTTAATATGAATTTTAATGTTAATATACCTTTGCAACTTAGATCATACATTATAGATTATAGTGACATCCATATTTAGCACTTTCCCATCTTTTCAACTACATACATAATAGTATAACCGTATGTTCTGTCCCTAATGTAATATATTGTTGAATGGATGACAGCGCCAGGACGGTGGTAGTCAGATTCGGAACTCGGTCCTTAGCAATCAATCACAAGTGGTTAACAATTTGCCAAGTGATGTCATTTTTTCCCCACTTTAAATGTGCAGACCCTTATTCTCAGTGATTGTTTACCTGGATAAGATCTTTGCGTAGTCGCAAGTTTTTCCCATTGCCACATCCTATATCGACTAACACAGTGCCTTCTGTGAGACTTCCTACAAAATTTTGCACGCTTGGCCAAATTTTGGATCGTGTTTCACTAAAATGTGATGCGATTTTATCGTAGACCTAAAAATATAAACAGATTAATAATTTAAATACAGGCACCTAAAATACCAGTGTTAATTTTTATTGTGATGGACTGACAATTTTGAAACACAAATTAGCTGTTCAGAAAACAAAATACACCCACAAATCGATGACAAACAATTAATAGAACTCAATAATGGTATAAGTAGGTTTAAAATACATTCAACTTTAAAATTTTGAACCAAAATTAAAATTGAAGTATCCTTTTTACCTACATACATATAATCATTTTGAAAGAAAATGTTTATTCACTTCAGTGTACACACGTCGGATGTTAGCCTGATTTTTTCACTACCTTCTCAAAATTGTGAGTCCAACTACGTTGCCTTTTTTGACAAAATTAGCCCAAACTGTGTTGGCAACCATTTTATAGATTAGAAAAGTATGAATACAAAGATAGAATATACGTACTTGATGCACATGTTGCTGCTCTATGAGGGGGGCTAAAGTATCAATCTGTGGATGCAGGGTCATCTTTCCTTGATTGAAAGTGTCACATTGCCGTGGGAAGCTACAGTGACAGGTGGCATCAGGACGAACCCATCGGAATGTAAATGACGTCCTCTGAGATCGGGGTTTGGCATGGCCTTCCACTAAATCATAGGTGCGAGGCGCAATGCCGTGCGACCATTCATACCTGTATAAAAATAAGTAATTACACAGTGTAGGGAATCTGAATCCACACATTTAGGGAGATGTAATATTTGTGTGATCACCACATTGATAGTTAAGCTAGTAATCAAAATAAGGTAGGCACATCTTTTCCGAATTTTCCCAACACCCCTTTAAAATAAAAAGGTGAGAAATCTCATACAAAACGTGTAGGTTTCATTAATTGCTTGCGTGTAAATTGAAGTAAAGAACAATTTCAAATTAATTACCTCGAAGCTCCATCCATTATAAGAAGTGAGCGTGGTGGTAACAATACATTGCATCGCTTTTGTTTACACCTAAATTCCATAATTACGGCAGATCCGAGAGATAGGGACAGGATGGGGCTCAAAAAGGCACTGTGAGTGTCGATGTGAGATGGTATACCTACAATCAGATAATAATAATTAATAAACAAATGTCTGCTTATGAGAATGCATATATATTGTAAATCCCCAATGTAACATATTTTTGCAACTTAGATTAGATTAGACTATAGCCCTCGGCAAAAAAGGCCTCACACTATGGTTGGCAGAAACCAGAGCCAATTCACGTATTAAAGAGCCGATAAGAAGAGCCAACACAGTGTTTGGAGAGTGTGCATTTGCAGTTGCTGGTACTTTGCCCTGAAACCACCTGCCTCATCATGTGAGAGAGTTAGAGGACCATGGAAAGTTCCGAAATGCACTGAATAGAAGCAAATTTTTGGCATCGTTTGCAAAAGCACTTTTGGAGTGACTACATCACAAAATGGCGCTACAAAGGAATCATCAACGCGTGTCGTTGGCATCTTGGACCGGTCCGTAGTCCAGTGGCAACACTTCGGACTCGTAAATGGAAGGTTGTGGATTCGGATCCCGGCGGAGCACAAAAATATACCATTCATATTTCGAACGTGTTCTTCGCTGAGTTGAAAAATTCATAAACCTTTACCAAAGACCGGTCACTGAAAGGTCCATCCAACCTTACAACAACTGGGTCTTGCTTGAGAATTGGCGCTTTCTACAGCGACGACCAAGCTCGCAGAGGGCTCTTGAGGTGTGATACACACAAAAACAGCGCTCACCAAATAAATCATCCTAATATTACTAATATTATTATTATCAACTCATCTATTCCCGGCGGTGCACAAAAAAAACTGTTTACACAATTGAGGGGAGTTTTTTTTTTAAATAGATTTGTGAAGAGGAATGCAATTCACCAACCTATTCTGCCTGGCCAGAAACTGGTATTCATATCATCAATTAATAATTCATTATTGTTTATTTTAATGAATTATTAATTAATAATTACCCAATAACATCTGCTGAACCAGGGTCAAAGTTATGATCAAATGACCCAGGCGGGGATCGAACCAACATTATTCTATTCCAAATACACTAGAAAGATCAGCCCACTTGGCCATAACACCGACGTAATATGTAATATTTTATCCTGAGATACTAAATTTTCTATGGAAACTTACCATGTCCGGGACTGTACTGATTGACAGTAAGCTGGTTGGGTGGTTGGTTCCATTCCTTGTTGATTTTCTCCAAGCGTGTCCAAAGCATATCACATTCAGCGGGAATAACTTCCTTTAGAGGATTCTGAAGATCAATATTATTGCGTCCATATATAAACTCATATCCATAATGCTTCACCTTTCTGTTTTTCAAGCTGCTAGCTATATCACTGTTATCTTCCCAATTAATACATTTCAATAGTGCAGCTTCTTCGCTTTCAGTGACAAAATTTTCATGCAATGACAACCCTTCTGGCAAATCAGTTTGGGGGGTATCTTCATCTTCTGGAACTAAAACAAAATGCAAAAAGGAGGGTGTGGTGAATCCAAATGGAAGGTAAGCAGACAAAACTGTCAAGTCCTGATGAAGGTACAAGGATACATAAACACAGAGAATATCAATTATGAACATCCTGTACTGCGAGTACAAAATGTTGCGTAAATCTCACCTCAATTGCATAAATTGAAAATGTATGAATATAAACCCTGTACTGTACTGTACTGTATCCTGCTGCCATTCCACTAGGGGTGGCCGGTACCTCCGCAGATGCGTTTCCACTTTTTTCTGTCCTTGCATATCTCTTTCATCTCTTCAACATTCATCACTTTCCTCATACATACTCTTCTCTTATTCTCACTCTGCAGGTTCCATTCTTTCCCAATCTCACCTATTTGGTCTATCCATTCCTTCCTCGGTCTTTCCCTCCTTGCTTTCCTCTGACATTTACTCTGTACACTTTTTTCGTTAGTCGTTCATTATCCATTCTTTGAAGATGTTCGAACCATCTCATCATGCTTTTTTGTACTTTCATTCTCATATTCTCTTTTTACCCAGAAAAGTAAAAAAACCTTTCGGGTATAAGCTGACATAAAATAGAAAATTATATGGATATATTTTCAAATGACATACCATTTTGTACATAGCTCAAATACAGTGGTTTCCCATCTTGGGCGAGGTTAGCAGAAGCGTGCATATTATCAAATGCTCTGACAGCTGCCTCAATGCCAGAGAAAACAACAAAACAATACGACTTTCCAGGCAACAAGGCTATCCTCTCCACCTGACCGAACTCTGAGCATATTGATAGGAGAGTTGCTTCGTCTAATCCAGTAGCAAGACCAGCATTGCAGACAGCTACATTCTGAAAAAATAATACAAATTTCAAATAACAGTAACTGTCACTGTGTTCCATTCCGCATACTGTTTGTCTGCAACAGTATTTGGTGAGCGTGCTTTCGCAGTGGCTAGCACCTGTGATTCGAGAGATTGCCGACGGCAGTTACTTTGAGAGACGTCTCAAGACGGATCTTTTGGGTCGACTCTTTGAGTCAAAAAAGTAAACTGATTCATCATTCCGATAAGGTTGGCCAATATCTATGCTCATAGCACTGCATTTAGCTTTATCTTTACATCATCATTTTATTTGTCGTTCATGTTCCATTTTTTCAAGATGAGGAAGATAGATATTATAGATAGGAACCATCTAATGAACTTAGCACAAATTTAAAGTCTGATTTTCTTCTCTGCAGGTAATAGTCACAGGCCTATGTGACAAGGGTTCTTAGTAATGCTACTAAGCTACACATATAGTGCAACTTCTTGCCGTATTTTCCCCGAAGTGGTTGCATGTGGCGAGTGAAACCTATTTTTAGTACAGGTAAGGGAGCCCGTCTCACGCCAACCACTTCAGTCGAAGTTGGGTTGCTCAGCTCTCGAAGGGGCTGGTACTCACTCTTTGTGAAGGCTAAGTAAACGTTGCCGGTATTTTATTTCAGGTTTGAAATAAACACCGAAACGAGGAATAATTTCTGAGACCCTCGGTAGGATTCGAACCCGAGCTCTTGGCATGGAATGCAAGCGCAACCAAGAAATAAATACAAAACCCAGCCTTGTGACGCCACAGTTTTGTTGTATATGGAATGTGTACCGAGTCCATTTAGGTTTTTTGAATGTGCATTCCCATGCTCTCATTCATACAAAGTAATTCATAAACCAAATATATTTCTTATTACTAAACTATAGTAAATTTAGACAATGATTTCACCTTTTCTGGGTTGTTGACAGGCTCTACTCCTGCGTCAGCAATAAGCATGTGCTGAAATCTACGCTGTTTGCGTAAAATCTTCTTTTCCTTCGAAGCACTGTTGGTTTTCTGCTCGCAGAGGGTCATCTTTCATCAATAAATGACTTACTTATTTATTTTATTTATTTATTTGTAAAAACCCCAACAGAACATTGACAATTTTTTCACAAATTAAACATAATAACTTACATACTAGACATCAATGCTCCAGTGACGGTGTCTGTCACATAGTTGTTGTAAAGTTTCTACTGTCTACATTTTATATAATATATGAACCCATAATTAATTATCATAATAATATAAGCGCATTTGATTCATGACGAGTACATTAAGTGCAGATACCAGTCAATAACATAATCTTGTATTTTATGCCACAAATACCCAACGCTCGTAATTATAAAACGTTGCAGGCAAAATCACGAAAGCAGAAAAAGAAGTAATATAAGTATTATGTGAAAACAAGTAGTAGATATGTATATTAAGCCTGAGTTAGAACAAGAACAGAAATTATACATTAGAAAAAAAGAATAATAATAATGAAAAATAATAATAAATCCATAAAACTACACATACCTAAGTATTACGTGAAACAAGTAGTAGATAGATTAAGCCTGAGTAAGCACAAGAATAGAAATAATACACATGTTTATTTTGGTCCCTTCATTCAATTCCTTGTTAGTTCCATCTCTCCTCCTTGCCTCACCCATTTCACTCTCATTACAAGTCATGTTTTCACATTTTGAGGATTCCTATTTATTTATTGCAGGAAACAATCAGTTTTCTGAACATTTGTAAATCAAGCAGAAAGCAGAAAAAGAAGTAATATAAGTATTATGTGAAAACAAGTAGTAGATAGATTAAGCCTGAGTTAGCACAAGAACAGAAATTGTATATAAGAAAAAAAAGAAAAATAATATTAAAAAATAATAAAACCATAAAACTACACATAAGTATTATAAGTATTACGTGAAACAAGTAGTAGATTGATTAAGCCTGAGTAAGCACAAGAATAGAAATTATATACATGTTTATTTTGGTCCTTATGTACTTATTAGGTACTTATGCTGGAAACTGTAGTTTAAATAATTTTAAAACGAATAAAAACGCGAAATAAATACTGGTATGCTTCCCGGACCGGTGTGAAGACAGCCTGACAGGTGCTAGTCTAGTCTGACAGTTGGGGAAATCTGGAGATGTAAACGAAAAAACCCGTTTCCCTACATGTATGGATTATTTTTTTTTAGAAAAAAAATTATACTTTAACAATTTATAGGTATAAAAACATTTAAAAGCCAAATGCGTTCACAAATAAACTTAATTAATCTATCGCAAACAAAACTATACACGAAAAGGCGTATCCTTCATGAAGCTTTATAAATGCCTTTATGTCAACTGTTTGTGAAAAACCACATCATAAACAGCTCATTTTTACGACTGATTACGTTAACTAGGGATATAAACAATCATAATCGGCAATAAAATTTGGGAGATTCTACCCAAGCCATAGAGAAAAAAAATGTTGAAATTTTCATAGTCATATGAAAAATTATATTTTTTGCGATGGAAGATTGTGAAAAAACGAAATCATAGACTGTATTTTTTTACGATTGATTATGTTAACTAGGGATGTATTTAACCATAATCAGCAATATAATTGGGGAGACTCTACCCAAGCCATAGAGAAAACAAATGTTGAAATTTTCATAGTCCTATGAAAAATCATATTTTTTGCGATGGAAGATTGTGAAAAAACGAAATCATAGACTGTATTTTTTTACGATCGATTATGTTAACTAGGGATGTATTAAAGCATAATCAGCAATAAAATTTGGGAGATTCTACCCAAGCCATAGAGAAAAAAAAAGTTGAAATAATCAAAGTCACATGAAAAATCATATTTTTTGCGATGGAAGATTGTGAAAAGCGAAATCATAGACTGTATTTTTTTACGACTGATTATGTTAAGAAGAGACGTATTTAAGCATAATCAGGAATAAAATTTGAGAGATTCTACCCAAGCCACAGAGAGAAATTATGTTAAAAATTATAATATAATAAAATTATGGGAATGCTTTCGAAATTGAAAGCCATGTAAATCCAGGTGGAATCCAACTTATTATTAATATTTTCTTTTATTTTAATAAATTAAAAAAACCATTACCATTTATAAAAAAAACTGTCTCTGAGCTGTGAGCTCGCGTTCTGTGAGAACAAGATCATCGTCATCATTATACTCCCCGCTGAAGAAGCCCATCGTAGGAATGGGCGAAACGTCCGAAAGCTCCAGCTCCCACAGACCACGGTTACCGATCCCGGAAAACATCACTTCATCAAACAAAGACTGTTCTTTTGTATACATGGTAATGGTTTTTTGTGATTAAATAAAATACAAAAAAAAGTTGTTTTCCAACTGGATTCACACGGCTTTCAAACTGGAAAGCATCCCCATAATTTTATTTTATTATAATTTTCAACATAATTCCTCTCTATGGCTTGGGTAGAATCTCCAAAATTTTGTTGCTGATTATGCTTGAATATATCCCTAGTTAACATAATCAGTCGTAAAAAAATACAGTCTATGATTTCGTTTTTTCACAATCTTCCATCGAAAAAAAAAATGAAATTTCATTTGACTATGAAAACTTCAACATTTTTTTCTCTATGGCTTGGGTAGAATCTCCCAAATTTTATTGCTTATTATGCTTAAATACATCTTTAGGTAACATAATCAGTCGTAAAAAAATACAGTCTATGATTTCGTTTTTTCACAATCTTCCATCGAAAAAAAAATGAAATTTCATTTGACTATAAAAATTTGTACATTTTTTTCTCTATGGCTTGGGTAGAATCTCCTAAATTTTATTTATATTATGCTTAAATACATCTTTAGGTAACATAATCAGTCGTAAAAAAATACAGTCTATGATTTCGTTTTTTCACAATCTTCCATCGAAAAAAAAATGAAATTTCATTTGACTATGAAAATTTCAACATTTTTTTTCTCTATGGTTTGGGTAGAATCTCACAAATTTTATTGCTGATTATGCTTGAATACATTTTTAGGTAACATAATCAGTCGTAAAAAATACAGTCTATGATTTCGTTTTTTCACAATCTTCCATCGCAAAAAAATATGATTTTTCTTATGACATGAAAATTTCAACATTTTTTTTCTCTATGGTTTGGGTAGAATCTCCGAAATTTTATTGCTGTATATGCTTAAATACATCTCTAGTGAACATAGTCAGTCGTAAAAAAATACAGTCTATCATTTCGTTTTTTCACAATCTTCCATCGCAAAAAATATGAAATTTCATATGACTATGAAAATTTCAACATTTTTTTCTCTATGGCTTGGGTAGAATCTCCCAAATTTTATTGCTGATTATGCTTGAATACATCTTTAGGTAACATAATCAGTCGTAAAAAAATACATTCTATGATTTCGTTTTTTCACAATCTTCCATCGCAAAAAATATGATTTTTCATGACTATGAAAATTTCAACATTTTTTTTCTCTATGGCTTGGGTAGAACCTCCCAAAATTTATTGCTGATTATGCTTGAATACATTCCTAGGTAACATAATCAGTCGTAAAAAAATACTGTCTATGATTTTGTTTTTTTACAATCTTCGGGGAGTATGATGATGACGATGATCTTGTTCTCACAGAACGCGAACTCACAGCTCACAGACTGTTCTTTTTTAAATAAGGTAAGGGTTTTTTTATTTAATAAAATTAAATTAAATATTGATAATATGTTGGATTCCAATTGGATTCACACGGCTTTCAATTTCGAAAGCATCCCCATAATTTTATTAATTATAATTTTCAACATAATTTCTTTCTATGGCTTGGGAAGAGTCTCCAAAATTTTATTCCTGATTATGCTTAAATACATCCCTAGTTAACATAATCAGTCGTAAAAAAAATACAGTCTATGAATTCGTTTTTTCACAATCTTCCATCGCAAAAAAAATGAAATTTCATATGACCATGAAAAATTCCACATTTTTTTTCTCTATGGTTTGGGCAGAATCTCCCAAATTTTATTGCTGATTATGCTTGAAGACATTCTTAGTTAACATAAGCAATAGTTCAAAAGTACTGTCTATGATTTAGATTTTTCACAAACTTTCATCAAATATTGTACAAAAATCAATATGAATTTGCAAATTGTAACTTTTTTTTTCATTGTGTTTTAGAAATAATCCTGAAAAAAATGTTACTTAATATGCTTCATTATATCAGTTTTGAACGTAATCAGTCGTAAAAAACTACAGTCTTTAATATAGTTTTTTCACAAACTTTCATCAAAAAATATATGAAAATCAATAGGAATATGCGAATTAAAAAAAAAAAATCTCTATGGCTTGGGCAGAATCTCCCAAATTCTTTTGCTTTATATGCTTCATTATGTTACTAACATTGGTTACTAATTAACATAATCAGTAGTGAAAATGTTGTGTCTATGTTTTAGTTTTTTCAATAATTTGCATTTTACTAAATGTGCTCCAATTATTGATAGCCGAGTTTATTATTACATTTTATTTAATATTGTAGTAGATTATTGTATAGTTATTCATTTGGTATAGTTTTATAAGTACTTTTTATAGTTTTATTGCTTTTTAATTAAGTTTAAATTATTTATTTTGTTAATATGGGGAATTTTTGTTCACCCGTCAGGCCATCCCAACTGTTAGGCTGGCACCTGTCAGGCTGTCTTCACACCGGTTTATAAATCCATGTTTCCAGGTCCCGCTTTTCTGTCAGCCCATCTGCCAATGTAATGTTTGTGGTGACTTTGGTCCCTTTATACCCTAATTTAATTAAGTGATCACGCAAACGCGACGAAGCTATGTTGGCGTTTGCACCTGTGTCAAGGCACGCTTCTTCCTGTAGCTCGCCCATTGTCGAGGAAACAATGGTTTTTCCTTGCGTCGAAGTTTTTTCTTCGCAGCTTTGCATGTCGCACACTTGCTCTTGACTACGCCAACTTTTCCGCATCTAAAACATGACACCTTGGGAAGTTGCTCAGTCACTTCAAGTGGTCGAGTTTCCTCGGCCTTACGTCTGCATACATCTTCCGTGTGCCCTTGAAAATAACAATAAAAGCATTGAGTTTTGTCTTCAATCTTTTCAAATTCTTTATCTTCAGTTTCACTGCTGGTTTTATCAGCTTGTTCTATTTCCCTAGCTTTTTCAATCAGCTCCCAAAACTCTGTCACTGACTCTCTAGGTATCCCGTTCTGGATTTTATCATTGAGCAGACCGTATAGCATATCCATTTGCACAGATTCTGGCAGGTCAGGTAGTTCATCAAGTAATGCCCGCTTCTCTGCAAGGAATATGCTGGTGGCAGTCGTCACATGTTGTTTCACTGAAAAAATTTCAGAGTACACTTCGTAGTCTTGCTTCGCTGCAAATCTTGAAAGCAATGCTGCCATTGCTTGGTCGAAGGTGGTGATGTGTGCCTTGTGTACTTGCCACCATACACCTGCTTCTCCGCTGAGGATAAGCGGAAGCTGGTCGACGGCAGTTTTGTCGGAGATTTCATGTATCTCCTTGAAGACGGTTACAGAGGTGATGAACAGCTCCAATTCCCTGCTCTTTCTTGACCCTCCGTAACACGCTTTGCATCCTATGAACGTGTCATCCTCTGGATCAGCTAGTTGGGCCTCTGCGACAGCTGCCGCAAGCTGTTTTCTCAGCTGCTCTAGGGTCAGCGTAATTGACATGGTGTCCTATGCTGTTCCTTGTGAATTTGACGGTGTTCAAAAGGCACAATTCTTTTAAGGTTAAAACCTCACAATTTTCTCAGGGTCTGAATTGGCATAGAAAACAATGTGTCGTCACACGGCCGGGGTGCTAGGGAAAAGGCAAATAAATATTTTTAATTGGTTGCTAAGGACAGCAGTCCCACACACGACTATATAACGTTTGCTCGCCGGGAAGAAAGTTCTAAATTAAAAAATCCAGCACATTCCATTTACGTCACTCTTATGGTCCGTCGAAGGCTTGAAACTTTAAAAATCTTTTTTGAAAACACATTAAGTACCATAATATATTATCATAGATAATAAATATTACACGGACACTAATTGACAAAACGTACTTTCCTTCACATTGTTGAAATTATGTTGAACCGGCAGGATAATTAGATAATATTTATTTATCTCGCACAGACTTTTCACAACAACAGCATATTGTTTTCACTCAATGACATTCCTTTGTTTTCCCAATTCAAAAACAGTGTTCTATATTCAAACTTATTCTAACTAAATATTTGTTTCATTTATTAAATTCAACTACTTAAACAAAAATAATAATGAACATAAAATAAAGAATTACACAATAATAATAACATAATGATTTACAAATTTTAACAATAGTTTGAATAAATAAAGCAAACAATTAATTAAGACATGAGCTTATTGTAAAATATTTCATCTTTTGTGCTTCCTTTAATATTATATCGAAGTGTCCTCTTGATATTCTAACATCCTTGTTCATTGGTTGTTTTGAGAAGCGGCTAGCATAATTTACCGCATAGCTTATATCAGGACGAGTCTTTATTGACATATAAAGTAAACTCCCCACAATTTCTTGATATGGGAAATCAGATGATGCACACTCTTCATTATCTTGTGCATTGTCTTGATGAGCAATCGGAGTATTAGTTGCTTTTGCTTGTTGCATATTGTACTTCTTAATAACTTGCTCAGCATAATTTTGTTGACTAACAAACACTCCCTCTTCGGTTTGTTCAATATTCATCCCTAAATAAATGTTAGGTTCATGATTGATAGTGGTTTCAAAAAGTTTACTCAGCTTGTTTAGTAGGTTGTGCATGTAATGATTATTTTCTCCTATTACAATACCATCATCAACATGTATGGCGATGAACAATTTTTCATCTGCTTTTGTTGATTTGAAAACACATTGATCTGTTTGCAACGGTTGGAGTCCTTCTGAGTATAAAAATTGTGTCAGGCGTTTATACCATTGATGTGGAGCCTGTTTGAGTCCATATATAGATTTTTTGAGTCGGCATATTTTACCTGGTACATACATGTCTTTCGGCAAATGCATATAAATTTCTTCTTCTAGTTTCCCGTATAAAAAGGCAGATTTCACATCAAAAGTACTGATTTTCAATTTTTCTGAAGCGGCTATTGCTAATAGCATTCTCAATGAATTAGATTGTACAACAGAACTGTATATGTACCGATAATCCAAGTGTTCTTTTTGCTGACAGCCTCGAGCTACTAGTCTCGCTTTATACCGTCCATTTTCCTTAATCTTGAATAACCAATGGCTTGTGATTGTCTCTTTTCCTTTAGCACACTCTTCGTTGACCAAATCCCATGTTGTGTTCTTTATTAAACTGTCTTTTTCCTCTTCAATTGCTTCAATCCATTTTTGCTTATCATTACTTTGCATGCATTCATCATAGGTAAAAGGAGATTCTTCGGTGAGCAGGGTAAACATGACATAGTCATTGTATCTATCCGGCATTCTTCTCTCACGTTGCGGTCTTTGATAGCCTTCATCTTGGCTTTCAACATTTTCTTCTTGTTGATTATCTAAATTTTAGATTTGATTTTGTTCTTCAACAGTTTCTTGATGAATTTCCTCTTCAAATTGTAAATCATCAATGTGAATGTGTGTTCTTGAAATATTGTCAGACTGATGTTCAGGTTCATAAGAATCTATTATCTGTACATCTCTTGAGACATATACTCTTCCGGTTTTTGGATTCCAGATTCTATAACCCACATAGGTATATCCAATAAATAACCCTTTCTGACCTCTTGGTTCTAGTTTCTTCAGATGACCTAAAACTTTTGTATAAACAACTGAACCAAAAATGATTAATCTTGATAGATTGGGTTTGATAAAATACCATTTCTCTGCTGGTGTGGTGTCTACTGTTACTGATGGGCTTCTGTTCATCAGATATGCAGCAGTCATTGCGTCATATCCCCACATTCTGTTGCTTAATTTGCAGTTATGCAACATGGCATTTACTTTATTCATCAATGAAAGATTTACTCGTTCAGCTTTCCCATTTAGTTGAGGACTGTGTGGAACAGTATAATCCAGAGTGATACCTTTCTTTCTACACCAATCCTAAAATTGATTGCTGCTGTATTCACCACCATTGTCACATCGAATCTTCTCCACTTTCATGTTGAAGTGGGCTTCACCTTCAGCTACATATTGTCTTATGTATTCTTCTGCTTCTGATTTGTAATGCAGTAAATATATTTTCAAAAAATGGGTATAGTCATCCATAAGTGTTTTTCTTTTTTTTTTTTTTTTTTTAAAAAAATAGATTTGTGAAGAGGAATGCAATTCACCAACCTATTCTACCTGGCCAGAAACAGGTATTAATATCATCATTTAATAATTCATTATTGTTAATTATTAATGAATTATTAAATAATAATTACCCAATTACATCTGTTGAACCAGGGTCAAAGTTAAAGTCAAGTGACCCAAGCAGGGATCGAACCAACGTTGTTCCATTCGAAACACGCTAGAAAGATCAGCCCTCTTGGCCCACGCGGCTATAACCCCGACAAATTAATTAATACATATTGTTCATTATCGTAAGTAGGTGGATATATTTTCCCGCAAATATCAGTGTGAATTATTTGAAGAGGTCTTGCTAATTGTGTTGAATGGTTTTCTTGTTTGTTTAGCTATAATACATGATTCACAGAATATATCATTATTACACATCTTGATAGCTTTAGTCACTCCCTCACACAGATCAGGTAACTTCTTCAAATCTTCATAATTGATATGTCCCATCTTATTATGCCATTGTGTTACTTCTTGTTGAGTTATGAGAGCTTCTTGCTCATTTTGTGTCTTCAAATGCTCTTCATAAAGTCCATTACTGTTTTTCTTTCCTTCAAGCGATAAATATCCTCCTTTGGCCTTAATTTGACAATTTTGGAATATTTTTACATTATTTTTATTGAAAATCACAATCCCACCTTTTTCTGTTATAACATTGACCGACAATAAATTTGTTGTTAATTCAGGCACATAATGATACCTTGGTTAGAACTACATTGTCTGCTTCCACTTTTCCTATCAAACTTGCATCCAGCTTTTGACCTTTCTTTGCAACATTTATTTGTTGTTTTTCAGTTTCCTCAACGTCAGTCAATATATTCCTCTCTCGAGTGAGATGAGCATTACATCCACTATCCACAACAAAAGTTGAGTCCACATTAACATATTCAGATATAGGTATAGCTATCAACAAAATAACTGGTCCTCGAATTGTTTTTATCTTTGTTTTTATTATTAAAATCTCTCCTTTGGTATCCAATGTTTCTTTTCCAGCATTTTTCTGATGAATGATTTGTTTTGTTACAATGCAAGCATGGAGATAATTGATTCTGATTATTTTTATATTGGTACTGTCTCTCTTGTTTTGGTTTTTAACATTCACTTGCATAATGATACGACCCTCCACAGTTAAAACATTTTAGAAATTGTCTATTATTTCGATTTTTATAGTCCTGTTTTTTATTGTAATTATTTGTAAAAAGTTTTGAAAGCCATTTTATCAATAGATTTAGTTCCTCTCAATTTCTCTTCTTCGGCCAACAATCTGCTTTTTAAATTTTCTAATTTCTTTTCCTCCTTTGCAGTTGAGTCCCAGGCGCTTGAAAAATAATTATATTCCTCTGGAAGTGCTAAAATTAGTCTTGCCATAATCATTTCATCATTTATATCCATTTTCAGCCCATTTAATCGAAAGGCTAAATTTTGAAGAGCTGCTATATTGCTAGCCATGTCTTCACATTTGATAAATTGAAATCCAAAAAAATCTGTCAATAGCTTGCTTTTTTGTTGCTGTGTTCTTTTTATACACATTGCACAGCGTTGAATACATCTCATATGCATTTTCGCTACTTAATATATGAGATTTTACAGTATTATCAATGGTTCTTAAAATATAATACTGAGCCAATGCATCTTTTGACTCCCATTCTTCAATTTTTGTAATATCTGTTGGCTTTTCCTCGCCATTAATAAATCTTATTAATTTCTTTGCATTCAACAATATTCTAATTTCTTTCTCCCACATGGGAAAAGTAACAGAATCTTTCAATTTTAAAATGGAATCAAAAATATTCTCACTAAACGCCATTTTCACTTTCTTGTTTCAGGAACAATTTTCAATATTCATTTAACACTTTTATTTCACCTCTACCATCGATCTAAATAAAATATTGATGACCTCTACGTTTCTGGGCCCATAACCTGTTGAAATTATGTTGAAACGGCAGGATAATTAGATAATATTAATTTCCCAGATAGCATTTTAAACTTGAATCTGACTTGCAACAAGTTTGATGTGTCAAAAGTGAAGGCTTGCTGCAAGTTCACCATGGCAAGTATATATATACACTTGAGGCAAGTTTGAATCAAACTTTCTAGTTTCCCAGCAACAAGCTTGCAGGAAATTTGTCATAGCAAAGTTCCCGTAAGGTTGTCATGACAAACTTGCAAAATGTTTGCTTCTGCAAATTATATACATTTTTTGATATTATTATAATATTTAAAAAAAACAAAATTAGAAAAAAAAAATGAAATATTTTTATTTTATTTCATTTACAGTTTGCTTATAGTAGTAACAAAGTTTTATAATAGTCACATCATCATCATCATTGGCACGACCTCCCTCAGCAACCGCTGCCAGCGCTGTCTATCCAACATCTTCCTCTTCCAGTCTCACATTCCCACTGCACGGCTATCCGCCACCACTCCATCCAGCCATCTTGAACGTGGTCTTCTCACTGTCCGCCGTCCGATTGTGATGAATATAAATTAGGCTGCTGAACCATATTTTCCATTATTGCGTCATCTACAAATAATTGAAAATATTCCAGCGACGTTAAAATTTTAATGGATTGTAAAAAACTGGCAGTGCACATTGTGTCGGGAATATCCAAGTCACGGTGTCGCCAGCGTACTTCTGTCCGCAACGAATGGGCCCGATGTTGTCCATCACCTTCCACCGCATTTGCTTCTTCCTCCTGGTCAACATCACTAGGTGCCTGAAAATAAATAAATAGTTACGTTTATAATATCATCCACAAATAAAATAGAAATTGGAACCATAGAAAAGCTATTTTAGAGGACTTCAGTCAATGTCAATGCAGTACAATCTGTGATTAGTTATAAAGATACGAGTATAAAGCAGAGGCGGCTCCTGAGTGAAAATGTTGGTAGTTCATATTTTTTTCAAATTCGATTTTGCTTATATCTTCCATTTTATTTTGAAAGGTAATCCCAAGAAATGCTTACATTATGAAGGTACATACCCACACTCGTTTTGTTATCTAACAAATAAATATATAATAAACACGTACCTACAGTTTAAAAGGGGAAATCCATCCCTCGCTCCTTCGTCTGAGAGAAAGCTTCTATCACTAGGCATCTTCACTCTACGATTTATCACCAATAAAAATATGACAAGGAAAACAGAACAATTTTTTTTTACAATTATAGTACTTTTTTTACAATATCCAATTGACTGTTATTGACATATATTTACAATTTTGAATGCTTTTAATTCCAGTCTGAGAAGCCCACAACTTTCTATAACCATTGTTTTTTTCAAAAGCAGTACGGCTTTCCTTAAGTCCACATTTACTTTATTTTTAGAATTATGGGTAGAATTCATTTTCACAATATTAAATAATGATTAGGCCTCCACATATTCGCAATATTTTCAAAATAGTTTCAGAAATATTCACGAAAAAATAGAATATTTGTAAATAAAGTAACCGCCTTTGAAGATTTTGACACATGATCAATGACGAATTAGGTTTGTATAATATTATTCCCTGCTTATAATATTATGCTCTGTGCATTGCCGGAGGACGACTATTGCGATCTCTTTCGAACACATGTGAAACGCTATTAGATTGATTGTCCTTGTCTCATGCCACCGTTTGGAACCAATATGTTAAACTGTACGTAGTTTTTCATAATATTGAAGGCAGATCACGATGTGCACGCGGTGCCGGGCAGTGGGCATTCATTCATTATTTTGTTTACAATTATGTTACTCGCAGATGGTCCACATGCTCTCCACAGATGTCGCCACATACATCGATCTTTGATTATTGAATATCAATCATTCAAATTGTTCATAAACATTTTTCTTTAAAATAAATTCACATTTATATTTTGGAGGTTGAGTGAGTGTGGTGAGAATTGAAAGCCCGTATTTAAAAGTGTATATTTTTAATGCAGTCAGTACTGTTCAATCAAAGGTAATTCAAAATGTTGTCTTGGTTGCAATCTTCCGGTCTTCAAGCTGCGTCCAGGCGGAAGTCCTCCTTCATCCGCCTTGCTTGTGAGGCGAGCAGGATGCTTGATGCTTGAAGTGGGGGAAGGAAAGGAAATATGGAAGTTGGCAAATAGGAAGTAACTTGAAACTTTTGAGGAAGTTCAGATTGGCCCTAACAAGGACCTTTTGTTGTGAGCAGGAGAAAAAACTGTAAACTTTTGAGGAAAATTAAAAGTGGCCCTAAGAAGGACCTTTTGTGTTGTGATGTGAGCAGTGTGCTGTAGGAGACGGTTGCCTCAAGTCTGTTCCGGGCGAGGTCTTGAGAATCTTCTAGGTGAAGATGTGGCGAAGCTGGAGATGTCCAGGTGAAGGTATGATGAAGCTGGAGATGTCCAGGCGAAGGCACGAGGTAAGATGTCGTCTCTGCTTGGAAATTGGCGGGAACGCGAGAGATGTCTTGAGATTTTGGCGGGAGATGTAGATGTCCGCTCGGTGGTCTCGAAGTTTCTCTGGTGATGATGTAGTGGTCTGCGGAGACGTCCAGGCGACGGTGCAAAGTTGTTTTGCGTCTCTGCTTGGAAATCGGCGGGAACGCGAGACGGCTTGCAATTTTGGCGGGAGCGCGGTAAGATGTTGCTCGTTCCGTGGTCCCAGTGTGTCTGTCTGTTTGGAGCGCTGGCGTACGCGTTTTATACTCCCGCTCGTTCTCGCGGGCCCACTACTAGGGGTGGGCACGCACAATTTTCGGATTATCTTCTTTTTATCTGATTTCAGATATCTGGTTTTCTTTCATCTTCTGTACTGATGCACCACAATATGTTTAAAATTGTTGCAAAATGTAGGCAGTGCATTGCACGGATAAACTCTTAAAGGAACCGCCTCTGGTATAAAGGTACCGATTTATAGCTAATTTGTTGAGATATATTTTGAATAAAATGAGGATTTTTTCATAGATAAACAAAAAAATAAAATACCAACGTTTATTTCAATGGGCATCCCAATTATCTGGCTCAACTCGTCTGCAGCCATCTCCTGGTCACCGTTTTCGATCCTTGGCTCCCCCCAGGTTGTAATTTCGTCATCTTCATCTTCAAGTTCTACATCTGATGCATTTCCATTCAAACACATATTAATCTCTCAAATAGAGTAAGACATCTGAAAAAATAAAATAGTAAGGCGGTTAAAAATGACCTCAAAATCCTGTGTATGTTCAAACCATTGTTATTTTGTATACAAAAAAAAAGTACTAAAAAACATAGAACTTGCTACAAATTATATACTGTTGAATAGTTTATGAACTAAGGAACACGCTAAAAATGATTTTTTTTCAATTTAATGTATAATTACCTTGAAAATTGACGATTTCGAGGGGAAGAATTGTCAGAGTTGAAACGCAAGACGCAGCACATTTCTGACAGCTGTCATGCTTCGTTTTCTTCTTTTTCTTTGAATTTTGCAGTGAAAATTAATTGCTATATTTAGCTGATAGGTATATATAATTATATACCTATATAATTATTTTTCTATTTTACTTCAGACTCCAATGCAAATATTCAGATGTTATAAGTCAATGCAAATATTACTTCCGACAAAATCAAATGAAATCTTGAAAAATAATCAAAGTAAGTAAGTAGGTGGTATAGTATTACATTACTAAAAAATAAATAATGACGATTTAGTTGCTATGCTCTCCAAATCAGATATTAACATGGTCTCATATGTATTTAATTTTCGGAAATAAACATATAAACATTCTTTCAATGTTCTTTGGATGCTTTATTACCATTGACGAGCCTCAAAATCGACGAGACGTTCGCGCCAGTAGGCTCTTGGCTGGGGAACCGGAAATACATGAATGGTGGTAAATTTAAATTGGCTGCAAGGCGGTAAATTTAAATTGGCTGCAGTTTGAAAATATTATTCTGAGAATTAAAATCATGATATTATATAGCCTTTATTACAATGACGGTAAATTTAAATTTGTGGCAGTTTGAAAATATAAATCTTAGTATTAAAATTATGTTATTAGGTATTATTGCAAAAATGTCTTTCAAATTTAAATTAAATTAAAATTTATTTTCACTAAATTTTGTATTTTTAGTTAGGCTTTTGGCTGGGGAACCGGAAATATATAAATGGTGGTAAATTTAAATTGGCTGCAGTTTGAAAATATTAATCTGAGTATTAAAATCATGTTATTATATAGCCTTTATTATAATGGCAGCAAATTTAAATTTGTGGCAGTTTGAAAATATAAATCTTAGTATTAAAATTATGTCATTAGGTATTATTGCAAAAATGTCTTTCAAATTTAAATTAAATTGATTTTTTTTTGGGCAAACGTCACACTTATCCATGTAAGTGTGATATGGCTTAGGGAGAATCTTAGTCCCCGTATGGTCCTTAGCAACCCATAACAAAATCTTTGTCATCAGATAGTAGGGTTTATGTTCATTTGAGGTTTGGATTTTATTTGTAAGTACACATTCAGCATTTGTAAGCGCGAACTACATGAGGTTGACTACCCATACTGTAAAAAATGGTTCACTTTGCCAATGTCACCCCTGTTTCAGGGAATGTCGGCAAGAGTTGCAGGGCTTATTTTCATTTGAGGTTTGGATTTTATTTGTAAGTACACAATCAGCATTTGTAAGCGCGAACTACATGTGTTTGTTTGTGGGCATACATCTGAGAGCTTTGAATGAATATCCTTGCAACTAAGATTTTTTTTTTTATTAACTACATGTGTTTGTTTGTGGGCATGCATTTGATATGAGCTTTAAATGTATATATATCTTTGCAACTTAGATTAGGTATAGATTATTATAGATCCTCCCTCGCCCCCTTCTCCACCACCATAGTTGAAATCCGCGAAGTCTATTTTAATGACCCACACATTTCAGACTTCATATCTATTCATATCTTCATATCTATCAGCCCATGAAGTCCAAACATTTTAAAATTTTGAACTTTTTTCTCGGCGAGCAAACGTCAGTCTTGTATTGGAATGACATCCTTAGCAAGCAATACAAGGTATTTGTTTGCCTTTTCCTAGCAACCCGGCTGGGTGATGACACAATATTGTCCATGTCAATTAACGTGCTGACCTCAATATTTTAATTTTTGTTTCATTACATAAGTATACTTATATAATCTGGTCAAAACATGAGCTTTGAACAATAAGGTCCGAATGTTTTTGAATTTAAAACTTTTTTCTCGACGAATAAATGTCATTTTTGTATGGGTTTCGTATCAGTGCCATTCTTACAAACCAGTAAGAAAATATAAAATTTAGCATTACACTCCTCTGAAATGTTTTTCTACAAGTCACCAACTGAAGTAAATAATTCAATAGGTACGCAAACATTACACTTTTATCATGTTTTTGTATAAAGTGAGGTAAGGATAAACTTGTCAATTATTTATGTCACTTTCCCAAAGTTTTGTGCTCTTAATTGTGTGCTTAGATAATAGATATAAAATGTTACGATTCACAAGATTTTCATAATTAAATTTGAAAGACATTTTTGCAATAATACCTAATAACATAATTTTAATACTAAGATTTTTTATTTTCAAACTGCCACAAATTTAAATTTACCGCCATTATAATAACGGCTATATAATATCATGATTTTAATTCTCAGAATAATATTTTCAAACTGCAGCCAATTTAAATTTACCGCCTTGCAGCCAATTTAAATTTACCACCATTCATGTATTTCCGGTTCCCC